>JAJJWX010004541.1:0-100137 GCA_023529315.1 Papaver bracteatum
TTGATTTTAATGTTTAGTGGAAAGGGAAAAATAGTAATTTCATAATGTTTTTTAATTAATGAAGGGATATTCTGGTATTTTCGCACCCAAAAGACACCTCTTATCAGCCACAAATGGTTGGGGGAAGTAATTCATATCCCCCAATTAAAATCCATATCCCCCAATTAATTGTTCAAAAAAAAGAGGGATTTTTTTTCTTCTTTATTTGTGATCTTTGTGAATATTGAGAGATGTGTGATACAAATTCGAGTGAGGAAGCATCACGTAAAGCTAAGAAAATACATATCAGTTACGATGGAGATCCTGAAATGGCTGATTTGTTGGATTATGAAAATGATTTTACACAAACTCAACTTTTTTATCAAGCTCAAGATGATTCATTTATGGAGCCAAATCCGGAAGATGAGTACATAGATGAGGAACCCAATGCTAATAATACACAGGTATGGTTGTATAAGTTGTTTAATGTCCGATTTGTAGCTTGATTTCACCAAAAGTTATGATTTTTGCAACTGGTTCGGCGACACAGAACAATGTTCGGCAGATAACATCTGTGCCGAACCATGGAAAATAAGAACATTTCGGCTTATTCGATTGAGAAAAAAATGCGCCGATTTGTCCTTCAATTGTTTTAGCGCCAAAAAAAAGTTCATGGTTCGGCTCAAATTTGAGGTAACATTTATAGCCGAACCATATGTTTGAAAACATACGAGTTACAGTGTAATGTTCGGCTTACTCGTTCTATAGCCGAACATAAATTTTTGTTTTCGGAATATTTATGAAACTCAAGTGTTATGGTTCGGCTTATAAGATTAGTCCGAAATCGGCCGAATTCATGTTACAAACGTAGTTCGGCTTTATAAGTCAAACACGAATTAGCCAAACATTGGGTTCGGCTTTCTTATTGTTGTTCGTGTGAGCCGAACCTGACCCAAAACCTGTGCGATATTGTTGTAGATTGTTGCTGAAATGGAAACTATGGAGGATCAACCACCGCCTGTTGATGTAATTCATGAAGATACTAGAGATCACTTCCAAACTGACTTGGTAGGTAAAAAACGTAGTTTATTTTTTTTATAAATTTTCAACTATGTTGTATGAAAACTCATTAATAAAACTAAAGGTTTGTACTTGTGGATATGTAGACGTGGAAAACCAAAGAAGAAGCTGTTAAATGGGTTAAGGAACATGCTTGGAAAATCAATTGCGTCCTAGTTAAAGGTAGACAAAGCCGAAAGAAGCGGGTTGAGATGGTTTGTGAGAGGGGCGGGAAGAAAGTAAGCAAGAAGAAAAAAGATAAGCCATATGTTGGGAAGACCGGGAAAAAATATAAGACTAAAACAAGGAAGATAAATTGTCCTTTCAAGATCTTCTTAAATTGGAATAAAGATGAAGACATTTTCACAATGAATAAAGATATGGATTTCCGTCATAACCACCCACGTCCAAAGGATCTTCATGGACATTATAGATCCGGAAGACTCAAATCTCATGAATATGCGGAGGTAGATAAAATGACACGAGCACGTATGGCACCCTCTAAAATTCTGAGAAAGTTGAAGGCGGATGATAAGAATAACAAGACTACGTTGCAACAAATCTACAACGCGAGAAGTACTTTGAGAAGAAAGGATTTGCAAGGTAGGTTGGTGATGCAACAATTATTTTGGTTGGCGCAAAAGAAGAACTATGCTTTCCAAAAGAAATTGGATGAATTCGGCCATGTGACGCACCTATTTATTGCGCACCCGGAATGCGTAAAGTTGGCGTTATGCTTCCCATAAGTTCTTATATTGGATTTCACTTACAAGACCAATAAGTATGAGATGCCCTTGATGAACTTTGTTAGTTATACGTCAACCAAGTCACCTTTCACCGTTGCTTTTTTTTTTGCATGATGAGTTGAAAGAAAGCTATGTGTGGGAATTGGAACAAGTGAAGTTAATCTTCCGGGAGGATGATCTTCCAAAGGTCATGGTAACCGACCAAGAGGAGGAATTGATGTTTGCTATAAGGAAGGTTTTTCTGAACGCGCAAAACTTTATCTGTACCTTTCATGTATGGAATAATGTTAAGAATAAATGCCAAGGGATAATCCAACCGCTGAAGTTGAAAGAGCTAGAGAAGATTTCTAAATTACCGGATGGAGAACGAGAAGTGAAGAAGAAAGAATTCAAGGAAGCATATGATTCTAATGAAAGGATGTGGGCATGTTTCCACAATGATTGGGAAGCTTTGACTTGGTCCATCACCGAAGAAGTGTTTGAAGAAAATGTTGCAAATTTCATTGCGAATTGGGGCGTCAAATACCCGGAAATCATTATATATTTACGGAAGCAATTCTTGGATACGAACGCACATATATTTGTTAGTGCATTTAAAAACCAACACAATCACTTCGACAACCAAGATACAAGTATGGTAGAGTCGGCTTACTATCGTTTGAAGAAGAATCTATTTGGGTGCGTGGACACGTTCGTCACGGTTTTTGACGCAATGGAAGACTATTTCATGAGTGATGTTATAATAATTAGAGCGTTATTCGAAAAAAAATCTAATGATGAAGCATGATGAATTCCCGGATGATAAGTGGCTCCGGGGACTAACCCATATGGTCTCTCATTTGTGCCTTGAAATTATAATGAAGGAAGTGGATTTGATGGACAAAATGGACGCCAACTCCCAAGAAGAGTGTGTTTGTAAAATGAGGGAAAGCATGGGACTTTCGTGTCGGCATGAACTACTTCGATACAAGGATTGTAGGATACCTTTTGAGTCTATTTATTCTCATTGGAAACAATTGAGTAGTGATCCAATGCCCGACGAGGACGATGATGTAGAGATTTGGGACATACCTTATGGCAAAAGGTTGGCTGAAATGTATCGTGGGATGTTGCGACCTCATAAACGAATCTTTTGGGAAAACATGATGCCAATCCTTATCCTCACACCCAACAAGGTATATTAGAACCGGAAAAGGGACCACAAAAAGGTAGGCCACCCACGAAAGAGAACCGACAAGATCAGAGAGCAAGAGCATATGCTATTACCAAAAAACCAACACCTACCACAAGGGATCCATGCGGGGTGGAGTACCATAATGCAAAGTACGAAGAAGATAAGAAGGAAATAGAGAAGTTAGACAAGATGGATGAAGTGAAGCTATCAAAGAAACGTGGTCGACCGAGCAAGGTTAAAGGTGAAACAAGTAACAAAGATGTTAAAAATAGTGGTCCTCTATGTCCTCCCCCATTGGAAGGAGACGTAAAGCTTAAAGGTAAGATGTTTCCATCTCAACAAATGGAAACAACAAAGAACACGACGCTTCCCAAGAAAAAGGAGAACAAAACCGTATATGCGGAAGGGAAAATCAAGGGTCCTAAAAGAGATAGTTTGGGGAAGTATTTGAGACCTTCTAATATGATTTACAGAAACTACTTGGAGAACCTACCCGAAGCCATTCATGAGTTTATTATATCCATGGACGATGTCGAAGGGGATGGAAATTATGGTTTCCATGTCACCGCGGAACAACTAGGACCTTTTAAGGATGGGAACCAACCGGTTGCCCAAGGGGATGAAGTAAATCATATTCGTCAAAGATTGTTACAAACTCTACGTTGAAATAGGGACTTCTACAAGTCAATGATGCGAGGTGGCGGAGACCACGGGGTCGCACAAGAGTTCATTAGTTTTGAACGGCGTTTACATGGGGATGCCGTCATCACACGTGATCATTGGATGCAAATGCCGATATGTGGGTTTTTAATTGCGGAGACCTTTAATTGTGTTGTTCATTCGTTTTCGAGGGCCGGAAGTTGTTCCACCTATGCGCCGCCAACAAAGCCTTGCAATGAGAGTGTGAAAGATAGAAGACTTGTCATCGCATTTGTTCAAGGCTGCCATTATATCGGTATTAAGCTTAGATCCAGTTTCCCAATACCTCCATTGTCTCCTGAAGCCTTTTGACCTATTTTTGAAGAAAATTACGCTATGGATTGGTGTGCAAATTACTCTACGGAGATGGAGCTTTGGAGAAGTTTACATCCACCTCTTCCACCCGGACTAGTGTTTGTAATGGATGATGAGGATGAAGAAGATGTTTCCGAGGATGATGAAGAGGATGTTTTTTAAGATGACGAAGAAGATGTTGTGAGGTTGGGATCACCCTAGTACTTGTTCTAATATGTATAATTATTTTGCATTTTCTTTTCGTCGGATGCCTAGGTTGATATGAGATTATGAATGCTACATAATGTATCCTAAAGTACATGTTATGAATTGATAATATTTTTTGGTGCAAACAATGGAAGAACAAGAACTTTCAGTAACAGGTTCGTCTTACATTTGACGACTTGTGTGTGCCGAACTTTAGTTATACTTTGTATTTCAACACCCAGTTAAAGGTTCGGCTTATTCGATGTATTCAATAATAAGCCGATCCTAATAATATTACTTACATTGTATGATTCGGCTAACAGTTGACATTTTTTTTTGTGCCGAACTTGAGTGATTATATGTATTCAATCTTCATTGTAAGGTTCGGCTTATTCGAAAAAATCACTATTAAGCCGATCCTGATAACAATACAAATGACCAATTGTTTGAAATAGTTTGAAATCATTAAATCATCATTACAAAATAACCATTACAAAATCACTACCCATTACAAAGTAAAAATTACAAGCATTTAATAACCAAAACGAGTTATGACAAACTTTCTAAGGATGTTGTAGTGAGCTTGGTATTTGAAATTTTTCCCTTTCCATCTACGCCATTCCTCTAGAGCTCGAACAACAACCTCATCATTTGTTTCACCTTTAAGCCTATATCGATTCACAATCCGAATCATAGCTATGAAGTCCCGAACTTTTTGTTTAATTGTTTCTATTCGACAAAACATGGAAGCGTTATCCCGGTTGTTTGGATTACCTGTTTCATTGGTGAATGCTTCATGAATTCTGACCAAGTAGTACATACTCATTAAACCCTTTAATCCTCGCTCGGAACCCTTCTCCGGATAGTAAGTTACGTAATGTTTGCAAAGAGATAAATCTTCTTCTAGAGTATACTTAAGTCTAGACACTGCCATTTTGTGCTTTGATAATGAGATATCGTATGTGGATATATATATGAGTGACGGATTGTACTATTTGTAATGGCTATATTTTAAAAAGTTCATTAAACCTATTGGCCATAAACAGTTTAAAGCTCGGCACATACGAGTTTCATCAATATGAGCCGAATAAAATGTACTACAGTTTTAGCCTTTGTCAGAGCAAGGTTCGGCACATTAGAACTTTATCGCAATAAGCCGAACAATGTACCCAGAAGTAAGTCTAGCAAGGTTCGGCTAATAATATTTCCATAATTAGAGCCGAACTGTTCTTCATCTGGGTAAAAAAAAACAAAGTCGTTAGTTGATCGTGCGCGAACATGAACCTGATACTAAAATAAACTTGGCCGAATCATCGATTTCAGGTCATAAATCAACGAAATACGCAAAAATAAACAATGGGTTTGTGAGAAATACCTTTCTTTGTGCAATTTTAAAGAATCATCCTCTATCTCTTCCTCTCCAACACCAATCGATCTGGTATCCACTTCATCTCCATCTTTCTCAAAAGCCCTAGATTGAGATGCTACAGAAGATAAACCAGGATTCGGCACCGTATTTCTAAGGCATCGCTTAACACGAGGTGCCATTTACAACTGCAATCAACAACGAAATCAAAGAATTTTTTTTCTGAAATTTTGGAGAAGAAGAGGGAAAGAGAGGGGTTTTTGTTTTTAAAACTTAAAAAAAAAAAAAAAAATTTATAAGTAACGGATTAATTAGTGGGTGGTTGGTTAATTAGTGGGATGGGTTAATTAATGGGATTGTTTTAGGATTAGAATTTAATTAAGTGGAAGGGTAGTAATGTAATTTAAATTGGGAAGGGGTATTATAGTAACTTAACAACCATTAGGATAAGGGCCACCCTTGAAATACTATAGGCACCCACATTTTTGTCTTATATGTATGCCCCAAAATAGGGTTCTCCTAGCAGAACGACTGCTGCGCTTCTATTAGGTTTTCGCTTCTCCTTCTTCGATCGAGTAAAAAAAATGAATCAAATTTCTTCAAGATTTTCTTGGTGCAGATCATCATCAATCTTCAGAAGTAACCTATTTACAAGATGGCCATCATCAGCAAAACCCATTTCTTCTTCTTCATTAATCTCTAGTAATAATCCAAGTTCTTCTTCAAACCTAATAACACTATTTATCTCCGAATTCCACCACCACACTGTTAATTATCCTCCTCCTATTTCACAAATCCCTGGAAGCCTCCATGTCAGGAGATTCAGTGGAGAAGCATCAGAATGTGACTTTCCGGATGATGTTTATCTGAAAAGCCAAATTTGGGAAGTTCAAGCTGAACAAATACACACTCTGTGGATCATGAAACGTGATTGTCTACCTCCTCTTGAGGCTGTCAATATCCTGGCGGACAAATTCAATGCCTTAACGGAAAAATTGGGTGTTGGTTATAATGAAAAAGTTGGGGAGTTTTATGATTATCCGCATCACCTGGAGATATTCAGAGAAATGATTCAAGATTTAGCAGAATCCGTTGATATGACCGTGGCATTTGGGGAGTTTGTTACAGCTGGTGGAGAAAGTTATTGGGTGGCGTTCATGAGTCATTATCAGCGAATGCTGAAAGGAGAAGGTTCTGAAGAGTATCGGAAGATTCTTACATCGCTGCGGCAGTTGAAGATAAGAAGCAGGCTGATGAGGCGATTGATCGAGGCAAAATCAGATTCACGATCAGCAGTAGCAGCTTAGAAGACAACAAGCAGCCTTGTCTGTAATACTAGCTACACCACCAAGTCACCAAATTCTTTACCGATCAAAATAAAATAAGGTATCATCTGTGACTACTGTTTAGACTTGCTGCTTAAAACTTTGAATAACTGTCATGATTTGCCTCTATTGTCCGAAACTCTGGTTAGAAAGAAACTTGGTGTGTAAATACTACTGATAATTTGTTTTCAAAAGCATATAATGGCATTTGATGTTAGGTTATACTACTTTTGTTCCCGCAAAGAAGATAGTATCTACTTTATCATATTATTTAAGGAGTCAGTCTACATTTGACACATATATCAACATTGTCATACGACATTATAATGTAGGAAGTAGACTTCAGAATTGCTCGTATAGGATGAAATATTGTAAAGGCCGAGCTGAATTCATCATCTAGTACATTGGAGCTCACCACTCCTCTCTCTTTATAATTGTGAGTAAGAGGGCAAGAGTTTACTAGTGAAACTTTCCCAACCGAGGATCCATTGAGCCATGTTGACATAATAAGTTGGGGTTTAGGCAGGAGCTTTTCAAGGGACAGGTTTAGTGGGGTGGGTCTTCTAAGGGTAGACACATACCTATTTAGTATCACCAAAACTCGAAACAAAAATGAAAACCAAACATCCAATACTGAACTTGTGAGTTGGAATATCAAAAATGCTACATTGACTAAGGGTTTATCCTTACATAAATCCCGACCAATGAGATTTTGCTCGGTGTAGAACTATGTTGTAAAAGGCGTCCTGGGTGCTCGCCTGGGCGTTCTAGGTGCGCGAGTCGCTGAGGAGGCGTCTAGGAGAAAAAAAAGACATCCAAGGCGCCTAAGTATGCCTATTTCTGCAGTTTTCTAATACAACATAGGTCTAGAATAACTCCGGTAATAAAATTTTATTTGAGTCTTCTTACCAATCTGACTGAAGTTGACTAGAGTTTTTGAACTAAGATTCTTGAAAGTTCAGATGAGTATGGCAGAACCTTAAATGAAGTTTTTATGGTCCACATGAGTAGGGGTAGGATCATAGGTTCATAAAAGTAGCTTGTTGATGTGGGTCTCAGTCATAGTCATACTCTAGTCACAATATCATGAAATTGTGATTGAAATTGAAGCAAAAGTTGGATGTAAAATGCAAACAAGTTTTCAAAACTTAAAAGAAGCATCTAACATTTGCATATTGGGTAAGGCTTTCTCTGGTGCTGCAGCTCTGTCACATGGGTTATTAGCATATTCTTTTGAAAGTAAGCCATTTTCATGGACCAAGATCATCATCTTTATTTTTAGACAATAAAATTGAAAGAAACAAAGACTCGTGAGTCATGGTATTAACTATGTGGGTGCCAACCTGATCAATTACCCAGGATGTTTTACAGCCTATTAATTAAGTGCAGGTAGGAGCTTATCAATTTATTACTTGCTTGTTTAGAATTACATCTCTTTATATTCGTTTTCTCTGTTAGTTAGCGGAGGTTTTCGATCGGCCTAGCTAGATCTATTCTTTAAGGTGTACCAAAAACAGTAAGCTCTAACTTTTTAGGCTAGTAAGGGTTGAAAATAGATGGTAATTTTAAGGAGTGGTTTATGCTTTATAGAAATGTAGTGGGCTTGATTTTTAGCATTAAGTGTTAAAACAAGAAGGCTTAGGTCCTAGGTGGATATTTTACTGATCTTGTGAAGGAAACAAACTATGGGCATGTAAACAAAAAGGATAAGTACAGCAAAACAAAATTTGATTTCATCTTTTACCTCAAGTTCAATATACTGCATTTGGAAGCATGCTAAACACAATCCAAGCAACTTGCGAACTTCTTTAGGTAAGTCTTACATGCTAAGCCTCGGAATATTGGCAATTGCCTTCCAAGATAATTTTAGACATGTTATGACAAATGCTCATTTTCTAGCTTTTGCATGAGTCGTGCTATTAGGGCTGCACCTGGTACAATTTAAGACACTGGATCATAATCCTGAACCCGGAAAGGGAATCACGTTTTAAGTTTTTGAAACGAGTTAACAAGGATTTTTTTTTTTTCTGACTTTAAACTTCACTTGATTTATAAAAGGAAAAGCAAGAAAAAAAATACTGTAGACTCTGAGCTAGTTAAAATATCCAAAGAGAGGTAGAAAAAAATAAAGTGAGAAAAAGAAAGATAGAGATTTGTAGGTGACTTAAATGAGGGGAGGAATGGTGGTAGTTGGGTTGGTACTAATGGTACAAAAGAGAGAATAGGGTTCAGTGGGCATGCATGTGTTTGACAGAAAGTGAACAGTATCCAAAAGAGAGTGCTGCAGCTGCACTTCTGCTGACAAAACATACCTGCTGCCCTGCAGACATCTCTGCTCCGCTAAAAGCAGTATCGAGGACGAGGACGACTGGGGTTTCTTTCGGTTTAGTGAGTGAGAGAAATAAAAACAAGTCAGAGATTTCAGAGGTGGTGATGGATGCAAGTAACAAACAAAACAAGGATATTTAATTGCAACCAAACAAAGTAAAGGAGAAAAATTCAGTAACATTTGTTACTACTGAACCAGAAATACAACCTTATTTTGTTACAAGTCCTTGTAAGAGTGAAATAAAAGCAGTGAAAGTGCCAAAGAGGTATGACAATTTTCTTCTTTGCCAGTTAAAGTTGTTTGTTGAGAGTCCTTGTAGTGAAAGGAAAGATGCTTGTTGACGAAGGGATTACAGCACTTCGTCTGTGGTAAGGACTCGCGTTCTTGCCTAAAACGGTGGCGTTGGAAGCTCCAACGCACGACAGTGCCAATGACGCCCGCGACTCTTGTATTGACGCTGAGTAAGATCCCTGATTATTTTACTACTTTTTAACCTTATTTTATCTCATTTTATCCTATTTTATCTCACTTAAATATTTTATTATATTTTTCATCTTTATCTTACAAAATATTTTATATTAAAAAGAAATACTAGTGGGGCCCTAGAAAACCAAATCTGTTCATTTTCCCATGCTTTACCATAGTGGAGAAACCCGTTTGACCATCCACGTGGCTGAACAAAATTTTGAGTTTGTTCATTCCCGTAGGAATTGCTCTTGGAAACATTTTCTTTGCTGATTCATGGCGTTACCGATTCTTATTTGTAATGGAGATATAATTTACCTGGAATAGAAAACAGATGCAAGAGAAAATGTCCTTGTGAATGGAGTTTTTTCTTGGACAAATTGAATAAATTTTGGCATTTAACACAACTTAATAACTTGCTGAACATCAAATGTCATTGTATTACGGTGGCAAAGTGTGGTGATACTAACTATTGTTCTGAGCTTCAAACTTGTTTGCACTAAACTCTTTAACGATTAAAAAAAAAAAATCCTAGTTTGATGATGATTCGATTATTTCTCAATTATTTATTTATTTTTTTCAGATTTTAAAAGTTGTTCGATTATTTCTTAGCTTTTCCGGTAATTTTCACCAAAAAATGATCGATAATTTACTGTTTGTTAATTTGTTTACCCACGAAGTCTATTATGACAACTACATCAAAAGATTTACCAACTATGCACAGCCAAAACATCATCCTCCAAACAACCAGCTAATTACCAAGTTTTGTTTGGTAAGTTAACAGTCAAAAGGAGTTATTCTCAATTTCACTACCAAAACACCTAAAAGAACAAAAGTAAATACAAATCCAAGGTTCTCTCCACTTCAATTCCAAAGGGTCTAAATTCAACGGTAGCAATTATAAAAAAAAAAGTCAAAAACAGAGTTGAATGTAAAAAAAAAAAAAAAACAGAGATAAAGAGTCATTAAATTGTAGTACAATAATCAATCTTCCTTGCTAATATTTTTCTGACCTTCTGATAGTTGTTCAGAGTTTCAGGTACTTAGTCAGAAGAACCAAACCCCAGACACACAGACACATCCATCCATCATCCATCCATTATCTCTCCAATTCAATTAACTCTGTCTCTGAACAATGGCAGCAATGACCCAATGACACACTCAATTCTTACAGTCTCTGCTTTTTCCATTAAGAAAATCTCTTTCAAACTCAACATAAACTCTAATCTTTTCATTCACATCTCTCTTTATCTCTGCTTTGCTTTGAATCAATCTTTCTTATGGGTTTCTGTAACCATGTCAGAAAGACAAACACCCTCAGAACAGAACAGAACACACCAGTCAAACAAAACAGAACAGAGTGTAAATGCAGCAACAGTAGTATAGTAAAGTAAAGAGAAACAGATTTCAGGGTTCAGGAGAGATTCTGCAACCATTAAGTATCAAACATTCAACACTCTCTCCTTGCCTTTGCTTTCTTTCTCTGATCTTCTTGGCTTTAGATTTTTTTTTTATAATGTTGATGAATGGGGGAAGAAACAAACCACCATTTACACCATTACAATGGCAAGAACTAGAAACACAAGCATTAATCTTCAAACATATGGTTTCAGGAATACCAATACCAGCTGAACTTTTGTTTCCACTCAAATTCCATTCACCTTCTTCATCTTCTTTGCTTTCTTCTAAGCTTTTTCTTCCATCTGATCCACAAATTCCATGGACATATTACCATATGGGATTAGGAAGAAAGATTGATCCAGAACCAGGGAGATGTAGAAGAACAGATGGAAAGAAATGGAGATGTGCTAAGGAAGCTTATCATGATTCTAAATACTGTGAGAAGCATATGCATAGAGGGAGGAATCGTTCAAGAAAGCCTGTGGAAGAGAGCTTTACATCAACATCATCAGCATCAAATCAATCAAAATCTATGATTTCTTCAAATTTCAGTCCTTACTATAATTCTCCATCTCCTTCTTCCTCTTCATCTTCTTCTTCAAGATATGGCTTTCCTTATCCTCAATCAAACTCAGCACCCCATTTTGCTAAAGATTCTACTGAGTCACCATCTTATAGCAGGTCTGTCTATTTTACCGTTTTTGTTACTGTGTTTTTTTACTCTGTTATTGGCTCTGTTTTTTATTTTTCTCTGTTTTGTTTTTGTGATCAGGTCTGTGAATAATGGTGGGAGGGATGAAAGATCATTCTTTACAGAAAAACCAGATTTATCACTTTCAAATGCAAATTCAAATTCATGGAATTATACGCCATTAAGAATGAATTCCACTTCCTCTGTTTCACCTGCTTTACAAAATGGGTTTTCTCAGTTTGATCATATCAATCAGAAGAACATTCATCATCAGCAAGAACAAGAACAACAGAAGAAGCATTGCTTTGTTCTTGGTACTGATTTCTTGAAATCAGCAAAGCAAGAACAAGATCAAGAACAACAACAACATCAGTTTCTACAGTTCATAGATGAATATCCATTAAGAAACAGAGAACCACCATCATCAACTCAGCTTTCAATCTCCATTCCTCATCCATTCCTCTAATCCCCTCCTCCTCTCCCAAACAGTAAGTAAACTAAAAAAACTTAAGTCTTACACTTCACTTACACCAACAAATTCCACTATAAACATATCTAATCTTTCTAAAAATTTGATTCCATTTTGCAGAAAAAAGGATGGTGAAGATTTTGAGGCATGGTCGTGTATTTGGATTAGAATCCAAAAAAGTACTATTTTTACTTGTTTTGTTTGTTGTAAGAAAGTGGAGGCATGAATGATGAATGAGATGAAAACAGAGTCCTCTGTGTTCTGAACTCTGAACAGTCTTTTTGTGTTGTTTTTGGATTTTGAATAATCTGTACTGTGTAGTTTTGTTTGTGCGTTTAATTAAAAAAATATGACTGAATTAGCAAAATCTTTTGTTATATTGTTAAAGAGACATCATCACCTGCAATTTTTCTGATGACTGCAAAAACTTTTCCAACAGTGGAGAACTCTGCCCAAGACAGAGTAGACAAAACAATGAATCGGTGTATTTGTTTATTGAGAAAAGGCATAAATGACCATTGACTGATTGTTGCCAGAATCATGGCCATGCCAGGGACACCAACATACATGTATATCATATCTGTAGAGAGGGAGCAAGCTCTGCACCCTAAGTTAGCTTAGGGCATGGCACCAAGTTCAGTTCAACATCAAGTGCATCATCAATGTGCTGTGGATAGAATACAGCATTCCAAGAACATAGTTTTGATTGATCAGTCTTAGACCTTGTTTGTTTGCAGCTAACTTGGTGTGTGGGTCTGAATCAACTCCTTACTCGTGCTGAGCTAGCAGTCAGAATGTTTGTTTTTTATTTTGAGTCAGATCCGACTCAATTTCTGACTCGGACCTAACCTCCGAGTCGGACTCCTTTAAGTCGGGTAATAAAATACCTCAGACTCAAGAGATTAATCCACTGACTCTATATATTCCAATCAGTTGAGTCAGATCTAACTCAAAACAAACATATTAAGTCAGATCAATGTTACTCGTATCCAGACGACTCAAATGAATCTGGAGTAAACAAACATGGTGTAAGGCTTTAGTTAACACTCCACCCAGGATCACATCTTTTACCCCATTAACCTACAGTTGGCTTATAATCATATATTTGATCGCATACAAAATTAAGACTAGCCGAGGAGATGATGTATCGAAGAATTCATCATCCTGCCCTCGGGAAAATTCATGAGGAGATGATGTATCGGCAACTACTACTACCTATCGTCATACTAACAAACTGTAAATGAAAGGTGCATCAATGCATGTTAAGTTGTTAAAACATACCATCACAAGCCATGAAATCAAAAAAGATAAAGGGAGTTGACTGCAAAACACGTTTACAGCTAGGTGGTTCGATAGAAATTGCACACCTCATTTGGGGCCATCTTCTTGTATGACCTACAACGTAGTTGGCCTGGCAAAACATTGCATTCTAAATTCCTATTTGGGCAAAGTATCTTTACAGATATATATATAAAGCTTCAGAAAGAATAAGGGGAAAAATATTTAATTTCTCATCCAACTAGCTGTTACGAAAAATACAACTGTACTTCGAGATTTGAATATATTAAAAAAAAAAAAAAAAATCAAATAATGGAACAGACGTGGTGTACATATGCAGGGGGTGGTATCCCCCACGATAAATCTAACCCTTAGAAGATGATATATAGACATGGTGATCGATATTATAACCGTGGATAAACAAATTTTTACTCTTTCGCATGACAAGAATCTTAAAATTAACGAGAGCATACCTAAGCTGTTGATCTCATATTCTGTGTTCATTTCCTTGTCATTCTTTTGCTTTTTAACTATTTTTAAGGTTGAATTCTCTTGAAAGGGAATCCTTTAACAGATGATGAACTTTTGCATACCTCGAGTCACTACTGATTGATTTTATAATGTTCCACACCCTTGATGGATAGATTTAGAAGCGGCTTTCAACAGCGGATCTGCAATAATAACATTGCACCCAGATCAAAAATAAATTCCAGACAAAAAATATTACCAAAAGATTTACAAGCGGCGGAATTGCCAAACTTGATATGTACAGGACAATTAAGTGTCAGTTTCTATTTTCAAAAGTTGCAATGATGTAAAAACACGAAAAGAAATTGTATGAGTTGTAAGGGAATTATAAAAATACGTTGATACTTTCACATTATTGAGAATTTAGACATGTCTAAAGCCTCCACATGAACAGTTGACCACTGTCATTATCTTATTGTTTTGATTCATAATCAAACAATCATGGCATTGATGTGGGTCGTATTCCTTTTCTTCAATCATTTTTCAAATTCAAACCCTAAGCTAGCACGAACATTTAAGCTTCGTCATCCCACTTAACAAACTAAATGATGAGCACAATTTACTTTTGTTGGATTCTTCGGTGACAGATGAAATGGGTAAACCCATCTATACGTTTTCTAACAGCCAAATGAAACAATTTCAGAGAGCATTTTTCTATAACATTGCCAACACAAAGACAGTCACATCCACACCTTCTCATTAACCTTAAATATGATGTTGACAAGGTACCTAAATAGCTATTCAAGCATACATCTAAACATGACTAGTTAGTTATTAATGAATAGACGAAAGGTATGACACAACTACAAATTTCATCATTATCCAAGCTGAAATGTCTGCATCATGAGCAACGAAAACTTCCAAGTAAATATGGCACCGACTATAATCAACTAAGGAGCCTAAAAATTATTTATCTTTTCAATGATATGAGAAAAAAAAAATTCATTCACATAAGTATGAAGGACCAGCTCCTTTATGCAAACGCGGTGAACAGTCTATATCCCTTTTTGGTCTAACAATTCCGAATTAAATCTGTCAACTAGGGACCCTATTTTGCTTAAAGAAAGATACTTTCCTCTTGTTTTATTGAAAGTATGAGAATAAAAGGAAATACAACTCAAGTGCAAAGAGAGAAAAGCAAAAAGCGGAAAACTTTTACAGACACCTACTATTTCATACATCTCAAATACTAGGTCTACACTCTCATACGTATTTGACATTCCTTATTCAAACAAAGATAATAATGAAAACAACAATGCCAATCAGTTAAAATTCAAGAAAATAAATAAAATCGAGCAAGCAACAAAACAAGAAATCCAAGAACTCCTACTAATTTGACAACAAATTGTTCAATTTAGCATTAGAGACAAAAATAACACTTCTAATCAAGCAATCCATAACCATAATAACTTCGGAGCAATTATCAACCTATCATTGCTTGTCATGTTTCACGTCTTACTTTGATTCATCAAACAGAACAAGGTCAAATACTCTACATTATGATTCTTCATACTAATAATATGATCCCATTCTAAAAGAAAATAACCCTTACCCATTGTGAGAATAACGGCAATGATCCGGGCACACACACACGCAATGATCCGACCGCTGCCTGTTGAAAAATCCGCTTCCAATCCAGTCCAAACCCTAACATTTCTCTGATTTTGGAACTCTACCCTCACCAATTCAAGCAAAAGACTAATCTCACCATCATCATCATCATCATCGTAAGAAGTAGAAGTAAACATCAAGTCACACAATACACAAACAAATCAAGAACCATAATCCAGATCTCATCCTCGATCACTAATCTTCGAAATTTTCCATCTCTTAAATCCCAAAAGCAAGACAACACCAATTTGAAGAGCTCCACCAACACAGAGAAACAAGTACCCGATTTTCTTCCCAAAATTCATCTCCCCTTTCCTCCTCTCATTCCTACGTGGAGCATAATTAGGATTACGCCAAGGTGGTGGCGGTCTCCTCCAATGCGGTGGCGGAGGAGGAGAATGCTGAGGAGCTGGTGGTGGTGGCGGAGGAGATTGGGCTTGAGGAGGTGGAGGTGGCACGAAAGGAGGGGGAGGAGGAAATGGTGCTGGAGGAGGCGGAGGTGGTGGTGGTGGTGGTGATAAATTCTGAAATCCTGGTGGTGATAATTGAGAAGGAGGTGGCGGAGGTAGTTCTGGACGGAAACTCGGAATCGGTGGTGGAAATAATTGTGAAGCAGTAAACGAAATGTTACCAAATAAACCTAACACCACTATAATCAGAACTTTTCTTGGCTCCATTAATCAAACAATTAGAGAAATTTTCACAAAAAAAAATCACAAAATTTACACTCAGAAGAAGAAATCGAAACTAGGGTTTCTGTAAATCCCTAAAAATTCATCTCCATCATCATCATATTTCACAAGAAAATAAATAAGAAATAACAAAATCTACATCAAAATCTAGGGTTAGTGATTTCTCATAAAATCCAAAGGATTTACAGATTTCTGAAAAAGGGTTTACTCAAATGATGAAAATGAAACGAAGGGCTCTCTTAGAATCCTTCAATTTGAATCCTTCATTTTCAATTCCAAAAAGTTCACCCAAAATAAAACTAGGGTTCGAAATTTGATGAATCTGACCTCAATTTCTGAACTTTGACGATGTTTTGACACAGATTTTGAACAATGGGTAGCTAAGAATTTGTTGATGGAAATGGATTTGGATGTCTGTAAGTAGGATCTGGAAAAAAAAAATTGATGGAGGTGTGAAGAAAAGGGATCTTCTCTGTTTTAGAGAAAAGGGAGAAAGAAAGAGAGATTTGTTTGTTTTAATGGAATTTTTGTGTCTGTGAAAAACTGCATAGCTGTAAAGCGGTAAAAATAAAAATCTAAATATATTTACAGCCTTGAAATAAATTTATTTTTTTTTGTTTTTATTTTCTGGAGGACAATCCTTCAAACCAGAGTGGAAAAGAATGAAACTAACACCTCCGCTGCCACTGATGAGAACGGATTAGGCAATCCGACTCCACACTAGAATCCGGCTCCATTCAAGTTATGTATCGGACTGTTTGTTTTTTATTTATTTAAAAAAGACTTAATAACAAAACTCAAACAAATAACCTGGCTTGATTGGGTATCCCAGATTAATTGGGGTATACCCAAATTTAAATGGACATTTGCCCTTACTAAGGGGAGGCCAAAATGTGGTGAGTTTACCTTTTTACCCTTTCACTAATTAACCATATTACTTAACCTAATAACCCTATTACTTAATCTAATAATCCTAACAGTCCGTTCGGTTGGGAGAATTGGATTCATAGGAATCCAATTCCTAAGGAATACGTCCAATTCTTTGAACCGAACGGGGCAAATGAATTCTATGTAATTGGGAATTTCGATTCCTAGGAATCCAATTCCCTCCAAAATGATAGATTTCCATTGCATTGGTCCAATGATGCAATGGAATTGGATTCCGGGGTAATAACAAAGGTAATTGAATTACCTCAACCGAACATGAATTTTTTGGATTGGAATCGAATTCCTTGGAATCCAATTCCAAGAATTGGATTACCCCATAATTGAATTCCAAGGATTCTAATTCTCCCAACCGAACGGGCTATAAAATTAAAAAATTAACCAAACCGTTAATCTTCTCTTCTTCTTCTTCTTCATCTCATCTAAAAATTGAAAATATTTTGATTATCCTGAAAAATGGTTGATTCCAAACGATCAAGAAATAACATAGATTCAACAAGAAGTATCAAAAGATCCAAATCAGAGAAAAAAGGTAATGGAAAAGATGGAACTGGTAAACCCGAAAGTTCAATCCCTGAGAATGTTGAAAATAACCCTCCGCCGGTTAAACGAAGACTGTAAGTTGATTTTTAAACTCAACCCATTATTGTTTAGTGTTTTTTGATTGTTAGATTAGGTTAGAAACTGAAAATTTAGATTTTCAGGGTTTTTGGCCAGCAAGGTCGATAGTTTAACATCATGCCGGCGGTTGTTGTTTCTTAAGCGCCGACGTGGTAAGAGGATGAATAACATGCCGACTTTCCGTACAACAATTGTTAGACATGGAGATTGTTAGACAATAACCAGGGCTGGCATGCAATACCAACAACATCATGTCGGCCGATGTGTAGCCGGCATTGTATTGTAATTGTACCATGCCGACTTTAGGCATCAGAAACTTGATATTTTAAAAGTTATAGCCGGCATTATTAATTAATACAACACTGTCGGCGGTGTTTTGGTCGGCTAGGTGAATGATTATTACCATGCCGGCCTCCTATTGGTTGGCAGTTTATATATTATATACCTTGCCGACTAGTGGATTACCAGAACCGAATTTCAATGTGTAACAATTTTGATCTCTTATTTGTGTTCAACAGTGTTCACTACGGGAAAAACAGCGATTAACTACCCCGGAAATCAGTTGTGGTATCATATAAGACGACGTTTATCTATAGGTTGCACAGGGGGGGTTGTAGAAAGTCTTCAATTCTTTGCAACTCGTCAATAATAGTCGTAAACACGGTTGTCGTTCCATTGTTTTAATTGTGAATGTCTTTTGAAATTTCTTCTTAATGCCTAACACAACTCTTATCGGGGTTGTGAAAATAACTACTACACTACACTTGTTGGGGTTGTAGAAATTTCCTTGACGACTATGGATAGAGTTGTATGTCACTTCTTTGACAACTTTGGTTTAAGTTGCAAGTTATTTCTTTGACAACAATGGTTTGAATTGTATGTCACTTCTTTGACAACTATGGGAAGAGTTGCATATCATTTCTTTGACAACTCTAATTCTGAGTTGTGGTACATATTCGATTTGAAAAAAAAAAAATTGAGAATTTAAATACAAAATTAAATCTATAAAACTTTAATAACCATGTATTTGAAAAGAAGATCAGATTTCCAATTATAATCACTATTGTTTGTTACTACAGAAGATCGGTTTTACAGAACTTCAACACCAAATTTTTTTTATCTAAAAACACTCCTTTTTTAGTAACATATTTGTTCGTGTTGGTGCCTTTGTTGATGGTCCTTGGTGATCTTTCGAATTGAAGACACTTCTTACCTGCACAAGACAAAAAAAAAAAAGGAAAGATCAAATCTGTGTCATGGGGACTCAAAAACTGCATAAAGGAATTTGAACAAATTAAAATTAGAGACTTAGCAAACATAATTAAAGACTCAAAAACTGCAAACAGGAATTTGAACACAGTTAAGTGACTGTGACTTCTTTTCTGTTTGAATTCAAAACAAGACATCTAGCCTCCTCCGTAAGTGACAACCAATTGGAGCATAATTAGATACTTGGCAAACTTAGCAAGTAATTATGGAAAACTTAGCAAGTAATTATGACGGGTTCATTTTTGAAAAATGGAATTGAACAATACAAAACATCAACCCATGACAATTAAATTCTCTTACCAGATCATTTTGGAGCACCCAGAATTCACTAAATCCAGAATTTTCTAATGCACTAAGTAAGAGCAACCTCTCAAGAGAACGAATTTTTTTTATTTTGGTTGAACTTCAAAACTGAGAGAACAAAAGTAAAATTTTCGCCAACAACCAAATGCTAATTAACAAGTTCATCCAAAATACTAGCAGTAAGCAAGTAAAAGAGAATTGTGTAGCACTTGATTCCCAAATCAATTAACTCCACCAAAGGCAAACCACTGCAAGCACCTACTAACAAGATACGAAAAAAAAAAGAACATAACATATATAGTTCAGGACAAGAAAGAAAAGAACAAACCTTCTTAGACAATGAACACTACAAAACAGAGGTGATCATGTGAGATTTCGCTTACTCAATAAGAACACATTACATTTGGATGTAATTAAACACCCACACTTCTTAGATAATAAACACTATAAAACATAGGTGATCATGTGAGAATTAGCTAACTCAATAAGAACACATTACACTAGGATGTAATTAAGCACTCACTCTGCAATTAAGCAATCACTCTGCGCTTGACGCACAGGCACAGATTGCACAACGTCCCCTGTAGTCACTTACCCACTGCTCTGATGTAGGCGTTTTCCATTGTCACTGGCATCAATTGAAATGAAATTACAACCAAAGTAGGTGTAAGTAACTAAGGATGATGCCTAAATTTCTATTTGCTTCTGATTTAGAAAAGAACTCCAACCATTCATCAGCCGTAACATATATTAGGGATTCCTCTCTTCTTGTTGTTCTTGTAGCTGAAATTCCTCTTGCCCGGGCCTGTTCACCAAAGAACAATTAATAACCAAAATCATAGACGAACACATGATCTAAATAAGTTTATATAACCCCAGAAAAATGCAAATTGTATGTCTGAAACAAATAATGAATGCTCTAGAATCATAATACAATCCAATTTTACTAAAAATTATTCAAAACAACAAATGGGATATGAGAAATTTTATCTGGAAAAAAAAATGACCTTATAAAACCCGAGTAACAAAAATATTCATAGAAAGACAGTAATAAAACCCTACATAAAAATGGGTTCTAAGAATTAGGAAAACCCTTATGAACCAAACTTTCAAAATCAAGCTTACAGGATTAACACATGAAATTGAATAAGGAAACAACAAGAACAAACGAAAACAGATGAAATCCAAGAATCAAATTCTAAATTGCTACCTAGTAATAAGGAAATCAAACAGAGCTTAAAAGGAAAAAAAAATCAAGTTCTAAGAAGGTAAAAAGAAAAAGAAAAAAAAAACATAGCTTAAAAATTAGGGAAACAAATAATTAAAGAGAAAGAAAATACTAAGAAAAAACTTATCTCTTCGTCTTATTTAGATGATAAGTTAGGGGTTCTAATCTTCAAAAAATTTCATGAAATTATAGAGAGATAACAAAAATAATTTCATGATATTATACAGAGATGTGAAAGAATAGTAGATCGAGAGGGTTAAAACAAATCCTTCAATTAATCAACTCAAACAAATTGATACGGCCATCCAATCACCAAACTCATCTCTATATCTCAGATCTATTCATCACCTTCAAATCCATTCTATCCAAATTCAATTCAAGCAAACCCTAACTCTGTAGGAACGATTTATAAATGGTTTTCAAATACGAAGAAATCGACGAAGAAGAAAAGATTAATGAACCGGAGAAGAGATTGAGTGGGTTTTGATTTTGAATTGATTGTGTGAACTCAGAAACAAGAGATGAATCTGTTGGTGGTAGAATTTTAGAAGTATAAAGGAATTTAGGGTTTCTTCCATAGAAACTGATGGTGGAGTTGCTGGTAATCGAGAAGATGATTCTGATGTATTTAGAGTTAACATCCAGTGATTGAAGTTGGGGTTCTACTGAGATCGGATCGACTATTAAGGTTCGAAGAAGTTGTGCGATTCAACACAGAAAAATGATTTTTCTTCATTCGAGATGAGAAAATGGTTTGCAGCTCCTTCATGTTTTGAATCCGTGGCCGATATGTAAGTTGAAGAAGAAGGGGGAGGAATTTTTTTGAGCTTGGGTCTTCTTCGGAGGAGGCGAAGATTTGAGAGAGTCGAAAAGAAGAAAAGGGAAGTTAGTGAGAGAAATTTATTTTGATGTTTTATATAAAAAAATTTGGACGGTAGAGATTTCAGTTAAGGTTGGTCATATGGATTAAGCAAATTTATAAACGGTACAGATTTGATTAAAGACTATCATACGGATCAAGCAAGTGTGCTTTCTCTTTGTGTTAATACGAACTCATGTTTTCGGTTTAATTATCAATCTTCGACGTGAAAAAAAATCCAAAAAAAATATTAATAAATTTAGGACATTGTTATCAACATTTTGATAAAAAAAAATCCAAAAATGTATAAGAATGAATCGGGAAAATGAAAAATGAATTCAATAATTGGTGTGTTTCTTTGTGTTTTGGTGCTTTCTCTTTGTGCTTCCGGTTTGAGTTTCGACTAGTCGCATAGGTCATGAAGTAATTTTGACAAGTCATACAAGTGGATACATCATCAAAATCGATAAATATGAAGCTCAATGATGATTCGAACTTCAAATATGGTATAATAACATACAAACTATGAGCCAAGAAGCTCAGGGAGGGTTCTGACTTCAACTTAGCATGATACATCATCGAAATCGATAAATATGAAGCTCAGTGTTTATTTGAACTTCAAATGTGGTATAACGACATACAAATTATGAACTTAAAAGCTTCGGGAGGGTTATGACTTCAAACTTAGCATGATATATCATCGAAATTGATAAATATGAAGCTCAGTGTTGATTCGAACTTCAAATGTGGTATAACGACTTACAAACTGTGAACCAAGAAGCTTCGGGAGGGTTCTGACTTTAAACTTAGCAGGATAAATCATCGAAATCGATAAATATGAAGCCCAATGTCAATTCGAACTTCAAAATGTGGCTCCGAGATCGAAACCTAGCCGAGAGTGGACTACTATAAGTCTGAAATTTCGTAAGAACGATGAATCCATCCATTTACATGTAAGATTCCTTTGGAATATTCCCCGAAACATTAAACCAACCCTATTCTGGCATATTATATGCAAACCCTGGATCCAAGATCGAAACTTGGCCGTCAGTTGACTACTATAAGTCCGAAATTTCGTAAGAACGATGAATCCATCCATTTACAGGTAAGATTCCTTTGGAATATTCCCTAAAACATTAAACAAACCCTATTCTGGCATATTGTATGCAAACCCTGGCTTCGAGATCGAAACCTGGTCGTCAGTGGACTACTATAAGTCCGAAATTTCCTAAGAACGATAAAATCCATCTATTTACAAGTAAGATTCCTTTGGAATATTCCCCGAAACATTAAACCAACCCTATTCTAGCATATTGTATACAAACCATGGCTCCGAGATCGAAACCTGGCCGTCAATGGACTACTATAAGTCTGAAATTTCATAAGAATGATGAATCCATCCATTTACATGTAAGATTCCTTCGGAATATTCCCCGAAACACTAAACAAACCCTATTCTAGCATATTGTATGCAAAACCTGACTTCGAGATCGAAACATGATCGTCAGTGGACTACTATAAGTTGGAAATTTGGTAAGAACGATGAATCCATCCATTTACAGGTAAGATTCCTTCGGAATATTCTCTAAAACCTTAAACAAACCCTATTCTGGCATATTGTATGCAAACCCTATCTCCGAGATAAAAACCTGGTCGTCAGTGGACTACTATAAGTCCGAAATTTCATAAGAACGATGAATCCATCCATTTACAGGTAAGATTCCTTCGGAATATTCCCCGAAACATTAAACAAACCCTATTCTATCATATTGTATGCAAACCCTGGCTCTGAGATCGAAACATGGCCGTCAGTGGACTACTATAAGTTGGAAACTTGGTAAAAACGATGAATCCATCCATTTACAGGTAAGGTTCCTTCGGAATATTCCATGAAACATTAAACCAACCCTATTCTGGCATATTGTATACAAACCCTGGCTCCGAGATCGAAACCTGGCCGTCAGTGGACTACTATAAGTCTGAAATTTAGTAAGAATGATGAATCCATCCATTTACAGGTAATATTCCTTCGGAATATTCCCTGAAACATTAAACAAACCCTATTCTAGCATATTGTGTATGCAAACCCTGGCTCCGAGATCGAAACATGGCCATGAGAGGACTAGTATAAATCTGAGAGTTCGTAAGAACGATGAATACAACCATTTACGGGTAAGATTCCATGGGAATATTCTCAGAAACCTTAAACGCACACAAAATCGTGAACTTCGAGAGAGAAACTGGCTCCAAGATCGAAACTTGTCCATGAGTGGAGTATTATATATAAGTCTGAAAGTTCGCAAAGACGATGAATATAACCATTTACGGGTAAGATTCTTTGGGAATATTCTCAGAAACCTTAAACACACACAAATTCGTCAACTTTGAGAAATAAACTGGCTCCAGGATCGAAACATGGCCATGAGAGGACTACTATAAGTCTGAAAGTTCATAAAGACGATGAATCCAACCATTTACGGGTAAGATTCCATGGGAATATTCTCAGAAACCTTAAAGACACACAAATTCGTCAACTTCGAGAAAGAAACTGACACCTGGATCGAAACTTGGCCATGAGCGGACTACTATAAGTCTGAAAGTTCGCAAAGACGATGAATCCACCCATTTACGGGTAAGATTCCATGGGAATATTCTCAGAAACCTTAAACACACACAAATTTGTCTACTTAGAGAAACAATCTGGCTCCGAGATCGAAACTGAATAGTTATGACAATTTTTATTTTGCAGAAGTCAGAAAAAATTTAGCAGAAGTGAGAAATTTTTTAGCAGAAGTGAGAATTTTTTTAACAGAAGTGAATAAAATTTAGCAGAAGTGAGAAAAATTTAGCAGAAGTGTTTATACCTCAACGACAACTCTTATAAAGGTTGTCAATAGTGATGAAAAGAAAATTTAGCAGAATCGAGAAGTTTTTTGCAGAAGTGAATAAAATTTAGCAGAAGTGAGAAAAATTTAGCACAAGTTGGATTTTTTTTGCAGAAGTGAGAAAAATTTAGCAGATTTTTTTATACCTCTACGAAGACTCTTAAGGGGGTTGTAGAAGGTCTATTTATCCATTTTTTCTTATCTTTTCCATCTCCCATCTTAACCATCCATTTACATCATAACTGTCCATTATTTTTTTTCCTTAACATTTTTTTCCTTATCACTTTTTTATAAAAGTAAATGTAAAATATAAGCAGACGTGTAAATGTGGAAGGGTGGTTGAAATCCTAGTCTTAGACAGAGGAGGTTTAGGTTCGATTCACCTTAACGTCATTTTTTTTTCAAAGTCAATTTATCATTTTACAACCCTTGTAAAGGTTGTGAATATTGATCAGAAAAAAAAGCACAAATCTACCAATATTGTGAAGCCGGAAGGATGGCTGATGACTTGTGCGAACATACAGTATGCCTGGGTTCAAATCTTTACCAAGAATATTTTTAAAAATAATTTTTATTTTATCTTCAACAACCCTTATGGAAGTTGTTATACAGTGATTCACTACTTTTACGGTATGAGTTGTTAAATTATAAAAGTGGTCACTACTCTATGCAACTATTTTCACACAAACGTAGTGGTTTAGATTCTCGTCACTACTCTTTGGTCCTCTCTGGCCTAGTTAGCAATTCGTGGTTCGGCATACATACGGAACGGCAAACGTACGGGTATTATTCGGATTTATAAAAATCAAATTCGGTCAAAAATTCGGTCAACGGTGCGTGGTACGGTAGTAGTTCGGAACGGCATACGTACATGTATAATTCTTTTTCAAGATAGGAGTCCGGCGTACAAAATTCGGCAGGCATATATAATAAATAATAAGTATTTATACCCATAAATAACTAATTTCCATATGGTTTCACTACACCAAAACATCCGATTTGGGACGGATATACGCGTTGCAAATGAATTTCACCAACGCTAATATCTGTTGGGAATATGGCGTAGCAAATTTTGGTGCAACGCCAAAATACGTTGGTCGAATTAATTTGTGCAACGTATAAAAACGTTGGTAAAATTGATTGCCAACGTTTGTTGAGCAACGGATTCTTTAAATTGTGCAACGGTTACAATAATTTAGGTAACGTATTATTCTAATTTGAGCAACACTTATATACGTTGCAAACCCGTTTACAGATAACAAAAAAAAATCCGACGATAATTCCGACGGATTTCTGCACCTGAAAATATATTCTGCACATTCTCATTCTCGGGAGACAAGACATATTTTGCACTATCTGATTCATTCTGAGCAAGTTCCTTTGAAGTCGAGATCGAATTAATTCCAATTATCCTTTAAGCAATCGCAAGGGGTTATAATATGTCCTATGAAGTTGTTTCCACTAAGTACACATCATATTTTTTTTGCGAACAGGAAACAACAAACACACCATTTTTAGTAATGCATACTTTGATTGTCTGATACACATTGGCAAAGATAACCGAGCTACGTACTTGGCCTCTAAAACATCCTTGAGCATCACCATTGATGCTCCACGCTCATTTACTATACGCTCATCATTTGGAAAATTGAAAGCCACGGTTTGAGGACCCTTCACATCCTGAAAAAAGAATCAGAAAGTATCAAATTCCCACTGCTAATTCGAAAACCAAGATATCTATGGTAGGTGAAGTTCTTAGAGATATATTCAGTTTGCACTTTGCACCATAATTGCATCTTTGACGCAGTGAATACCGCGGTTTAGCTGACTGAACCACTGAGTTTTCACATACCAAGCATACAAAAGATAGAAGACATGCATTGATATTTGAATGATTCCACCAAGAAAATAATTTTCCTTCCATTTTCTATTTTGGTTTAGTGTGTTAAATTATTGATGATTAAGAACAATAAAAAGAACATCCACACAGAAAGACCAAAGAGAAAAGATGAGGGAAACCACTGTCATCTTCACAAGAAAGCGCAGTTGGCTTATAACCAGCCTCTGAATCGCCAAACTAAATAAACTCCACCAAAATATCTAAACAACAGTAGTCATTAGAATTTAAAAGTCTCATGTGTTTTATGTTCCCTTATAAGAGTAACTCACACCTTCCTTTCCATATTAAACTCATTTTTACAGAATTCCCACATGCATTACTAGTTCTTTAATAGATGACATTTATATTTGATTTAAAAGCTTAAGAGAATTAGTATTTCAGGCAAGTTTCAGCAAAATGCTCTCCCAGTACTAGGGATTTCTTTTGATTTCTCCTGGATGTAAGTAAGCAAAATCTGCAAAATTCGCATCCTAGCTAACCGGGTAAACAATATATGTAGAGGATGATAGGGAACTCACCCCTGCTTTATACAAAAGTTGAATTACACATATTGGAGCAACAACCACGTATTTAGATTTGTACGAGTCATCCAATGGTAGATTTTGTTCCAGAACCTAGACAATCCTGTCCCTCTTAGAATATATATTGATGGAAGTAATGGAAAGTGGGTTAAAGATAGAGCTAACCGAACCTTTAAATGATTCCCGAAGAGTTTAACTTGAGAAGTTGATTCGTCATCCCGCACTCCAATGAATGCTTCAAACGTAGCCTAGCAAAATACAATGTAACTAATAAGCTCACAAGCAAAAGCAGAACCAAAATCAGAGATACAAATGATAATATACTCACTTCCATTGTGCAACTAAAGCAGGAAAGATATGAAACAAAAAGAATTGATAATGTAAACAAGATAAATTGCCAGTATATGGGGTTACGTATTACCATGAATCCGTACAACAGTTTACAACCAAACTTAAAAAGTTCTACACTTTTGCAGATAAAGGTAAGAAAAAAGGTCTAGAGCTCTACCTTGTACCCAAAAATTCCATCTTCATATGTCTCATACGGACCAATGGTGGTAATATCCAATTTAGAATCCTGAAAGATGATAAAATAAATATCAATGTTAGTCATGAAACGCATTGAGCATAAAAAATAAAGGATTTTTAATCCATGGAACTTAAAAATAAGTCAGTTGTTAGCAGAAATGAGGAGTAAGCAAAACAAAACCAAAAAAATATCATGCGAAGTGTAGAATTTCTAAGAAGTAGAAGGTAACATTGTGACGACACTCAAGAAAATCAATCTTCATTAAAATTTACGAAGTTATGATAGTACGATTGATTTTACATGCCCACTTTGACCAAAGCATATATGGACCGACCATAAAATCGTTGTGAGGATCGTACAGGATCAACCAATCCGCTACATATGTGTCTCGTAGTTGATTGGCGTGGATTGCAGATCCCCAATCTAATCTCTGGATCGGGATCAGTATCCACCGATCCGAGTCCGATCCCCGATGCGGCGAGCCTTGCTCGAAATGTCTACCGAAGCAGTTAAACATTGTTTGCCAACCATACTTCATCTATCATGTACTTGGTTGATAAGAGAATTGCTAAATTAGTGAAAAGGGTAACGAAGAGATAGATAGTCAGTCTTATGCAATAACCTTTTTACTAATTGATCACTTGCAATATGAAAATGACTGAAAATACAAAATTCTAACATGCACCAAAAACATCAGCTTCAATATTCTAACCAACTCTGAAACAAGCATCAACTAATCTCAAGAGGAAAGTGAAAGATCATGCATGCAAGAATATTCAAAAACAAATAGTAACACAAAGAAAATTAAACCGTGTAAACTCTTTAACTAACAAACTTTTGTTCATAATGAATATTACTAACCAACTCCATCCAAGCTATGTCAGAGTCGTAGTAATCGTTTAAAAGAAAAGCATCATCTTTGGTTTTCAACAACCTCTTCAAACTGTATAGGAGCAAAATGGTGAGTTTAGTATCCTTAATCGCTACACCGAAGAAATATATGATAACAACATAATCCACCTTAAACATCCTTTAGATATTCTTTGAACTGCTTACCTTGGACAGTCTGTCAAATCCCCTGCTTTACGAAGCATCTCAGCAGCTTTCATAAGAAATGGGTTATATTCTTGAGAAAATGGTACAATATGAAGATCATCATTGCTGGACGCTGAGACCTGATTACTACTACCACGTGTATTTTCAGGGAGGGAATCAGCAAAATCAGATTCACTGTGCCTTCTAATTACATTAAAGAATCCAGTTGCATCTTTTTGTTGATTGACACTTAAACTGCTCTTCCACAACTCAAACTCCTGTCACAAAATAGAAAAAAATATCAATGAAAAATATACAAGTTTAGCCTTTCCGTACACAGAATTACAACATTCCAATATGTAGTAGCCAATATTTGGAGCGAGTATGTCAAGGGACACCAAATTGTAAGCAGTATGCACATGGATTACCTTTTTTTCCATATCAGGAGGGTAGAAATTTGCACCAGGGGGTTTTGTTAATGGAAATGTAGCTTTATACCCGAGACCTTTCCACCCAGGTATGTGTTTTGTACAGTCTACAAGCAACTTGATTGCAGAATCTGCAGAGGTCATGAATGTTGCATTCTCGTCAAGGGAAGACCTGTTAATCGAAGAAAGGCATTTGGAAGATAATAAAATATCACATTATATGTCATCAACCAAAAACTCTTCGTACATACATCTATAATCCGTGTTATTCAAAAACAAAATATGCATGTCACAGTTCTCGTAGGCTCTTCAGTTCTGCATCATCAAAGCCAGTTTGGAACAAAAGCTTAATCTGCGCATTACGATGAAAAAGGATCTCAGCATCTATCACAGGAACAGATGAAAGTAATATGCTTTTGATTTTCAATTATAAGAAAAGTTTAAGTTTTCTACCTGCTTAAAAATTGTGGACTTCCCCGACTCTCCAGCCCCTTAACAATAAATCAAGACCACAAAGTTATTAAATAGATTGACCCCATGTTCAAAACCAGACATAGGAGGGAGATGATTGTAGCAACAGAAGCAATTCAAGTGGACGCCAAACAAATAGTCAAGTCAACCACCAGTCATATGCTTCTATCGAACTAATTTACTATGAACATCATCCATTAAGCAATACAAATGTACATTAAACTTACCAAGAAGTAATAATTTCTGAATATGCTTCTCAGCCTTTGTTTCTTTCTTGAGCTATACGCCTCTCAATCTATGCAGCCTGTAAACCCAGCCTCAAGAAAATAAAAGACCAATAATATACATGTAAAAGAAAAAGATAAAGAGTCACAGATATAGATAAGCATTATCTCTTTAATGCAGGACTGATACCTGTGCATTTTCTTCGGGTATCGGCTTCATTGTATTGGCCATGTCTACTGCAGATTGAACCCATCCCTTGTATTATAGTTGATAGCATATGAGTTATACTAGTGAAAATAGATCAAGCACCCAGTCCCCAAATGATCTACAAATATTCGACGACACTCCTTCAAAGAACATCCAGATCAGTTAAGTTAAAGTCAGATTAGTCTTCTAAAAGGCTAAAAATGTTAGGTTGCACTCCGGGACAGTATAATATGCATTTAAATGTTAAAGAGGCCAAATTAAGAGTGCACAAGCTATCAACTAGGTTGCGCAAACACGAGTATGGGTGTCGGACATGACAAGGACACATGACACCAAACTATGCCATACCAAAACATTTGTGAAATTGGGATATAGGGGACAATTTATTGTCTTCAAATATTATCATAAAAAATTTTATCAAATATACGTAATGACATTGGTTAAACATGCAAAAAGTTTGTTCCCAGCAGCTTCATGTTCTATCCCACTTCCTGCCCTTCCAATATCCCCCATAACTCACTTTCGTAAATCCATCAGCGTCAGTGTCACTATCAATATCCTACAAATTGGACAATAGACAAATAGTAGTGATAATTGTAAACCAAAGCAAGCTGCCACATTGGAAATAATCGACTAAAGTAAAACTAATCTTTTCGTATCCATCTACCTGTAAATAACTAGTTAATGTTCGCAGAACCCAAGTTATCGAATTGTATATGAACTCAGCCTGGCATTGTTTTACACCTTAATCCACTGATGCCAAAGCTATTCATAAACAAAAATCCCCCTGAAAAACTATTTTTATGCAGAATAAACAGCAATGAACAAACTCTTATTCCCATGACACAAATTTATCATTACCACAATATCAAATTCTCACAGAATAAATTCATTCTTCAAATCCCCCAATCCCTAGATGACAAAAGAGACTCTGATTCTAAAAATCTCAACTTTTCCTACAATAAATCATTAATCAAGCAAATTAATCACAACCCAGTGCTAATACCAATCTAAAAAACAAACCCAGATTTCAAATACCTCGATCTATCAATCAAATCTTACAGCCACAAAAAAAGAAATTGAGTTTCAAGAGAAGTAATATTACCTGAAGAAAATGAAATTATCCGCATCTAAAGCTTGAAAATTTAGACCACCATTAGTAAAAAGAGAATCAATCCACAACTAAAAATCAATCAAATTTTTGGTGAGAAAGAGTGAAGGAAAGTGCGCCGAAAGCTCTGAAAGAACACTTTTTTTTTCTTACCATGATGAGTCAAAAGATAAGTTAAAATAGTCTTCTTCTTAGTGTAGTCTACAAAGAAACAACGAATACTAATACAAAAGTTGATGTGATCAGAAGTTCTATAGATTTTGTACTCACCCAAACACCTGCAAATTCAATTCACAGTAAACCCAAGAAAATAAATAGATGAATAGCATCCATAAATCATCAAACAGCGTTTCAATCAACCAAAATAAATAAAACAGAAATTAGGGTTTATACCTTCTTCTGAAAATTAGGGTTAACAGTTGATAGATCGAAATTTCTGATTTAGGGGTTTTGATTAGGATACATATCTTAAAAATAAATTGGGTTTGATTTGAGGTTTTAAAGCTGAATTTTGGGTTTCATCTCTAGTTGAAAATAAGGTTTTTTCTGCAACTTAGAAGCTTCAATTGAATTTGCTATATCTTTTCATCTGAAATATCGATATGAAATCTGTCCGAGAGAGTCGATGATAGAATGGAATTTTTCTGAGAGAGTTGAGAGAAAAAGAAAAGAGTTGAGAGGAAGAATCGAGTCTTCAGAAGGAGAGAGAGTTTGATCGAGAGATAAGAGAGAAATAAAATAAATAAAACCCTTTAGAAAAAAGATAAATAGATAAAAACTCTTGAAAATAGTATAATTTAGAATAACCGTAGGATTGCAACCTATATCAACGGTGCAAAAAATACTCTCAATTATTATGAATTAATATATAATTGATGAAACAGAGTTTTTGATGTGAAACGTATATTTCCGTTTCTCAGTTTGCAACCTTTATATCCGTTGGACATCAAAAACTTTTGGCGTTGCAAAAACCAGGATATGGTGTAGTGTTTATAAGGGGGAAATGTTTTAATATGAAGTAAAAATGCATTAAATATATTATATATGAAACATTAAACATTAAACAAAAACACAGTGCCTGGCTCACTGGTTTGGCGTTGGATTTGTTGAAACACGTGATGCAGGTTCGATTCCATTCTGTTGGCAACATTTTTTTGTAAAGAAAAGTTAATTGTTAGGTCAGCAAATCTAATGGATGAGGATGAGTCAAACTCGTCCTAGTCAAACCAACTTAAAATTCTGACGAACCTATCGGACGAATTATACGGATCCGCGAATTATTCGGTTACCGGGTATTGCACGCGTATTAGGTTCGGGATTAGAGACGGACGCGAATAATTCGCAAAACGTACTGATTCAGAACAATTCGCGAATAATTCGCCGAATTGCTAACTAGGCTCTCTGGTCCTAAGAGTTGGACGTTTGTTTACTTTGAAAACTTTTGTTTGGAAAAGGTTGTAAAACATGCCACCTTTTACAACTTTTAATTTAAGAGTTGTCAATCTACAGTTGTAGATTACTAATTTTCCCGTAGTGGTTGTTTGTTTTTATATTTCTTATTTGTGTATTGTTTAGGTTCCCAGAGGAAAAAAAAGAAGATCTACCTTGTTCGGTTACTCCAGAAGAGCTATTAGAATTTATTGACGCAATTTATCCCAATGTAGAAGATCCTAAAGATGAAACTGAAAAGAATTGCCCTGTAAGAAAACTATGTTTGATGGGTAAAGAAGATCCTGAAGAATTTCTAAGGTTTATGAACAGTCCTAGCAATCCTCTCAACTATGTTGAATGCACATCATCAGAGGTGAAAGAAGAGGAGGTTGATACAAGGACCGTTTTCAGGGCATCTGACTTTTCTGGAGTGAACCCCTATTACAATGAGGCCGGTGACTACATAGGTCCAGATAAGGGAAAAGGAAAAGCTGATGCTGGTGAAAAAGCTAGTGATGGGGAGGAAGATAACAACAATGAGAAGGATTCTTGAAATTCTTAAACTTTATTATGTTTTACTTGCTTTAGAAACTTAGATTCTGGTTTGAACTATTACATTATGTTTTGAACTCTTAGAGTGTGGTTTTCGACTTGTTAAACTTATTTTAATTTTCAGTTTTAGTTGCTTTAGAAATTATTATTCTGTTTATGCAGTAATAGACAAAGTACCGGAGGCCGGCATGGTATGAAATCTATACCTTGCCGGCCTAAATGTTAGTTGCACCTTTTAGTTACAAAGTACAACCCATTGAATGCTCAACGGCTAGAAATTTCAAAATCAAGATATTAGGTATGTTGTTATTATAAAAGCATTCCCAACTTCATCTTCAACCTTGCATAAAGAATGGAAGTTTCAAAACCAAATATTTGTAGTCTTTGTACACTTAGTGGTAATTTTGCAAATGATTGTCCCTTTGAAGGAAGCAAATGCACTATTGAAGGTTGTAAGGGATTCTTATTTCTCATGAAAGCTGCAATAGGAGGTGTATATCAGCCGTATGCTTCAAAATGCACTTTTTGTGGATTTTTCTATTGGATAGATGAGCGTCTAGCTCCGTATGAAGATGAAGTTGCTAAAATCAACCTTCTACCATGCACAAATCCATGTTGCGACGGTAAGATGAAGTTAATTACCTCTCCTAAGAAATTTTGTAATGGAAAAAGATACTATCTATGTCCCAAATATGTTAGGGTTAAGGTTTTAACGTTTGTATGCTTTAATTAAGGTTTGTATCCGATGTATAGTCGGCATTGTTCTAAATTAAATGCTTGCTGGCGGCCTCATAGTCGGCATTATCCTAAATTACGAGCCTGCCGACGGTTGTTCTGTCTGCATGGATATTATAATACATATTGCCGGATTAATATCATTCATGAACAATTTTAGAGTGAGCTCTTAGACGGCATGGTTCTCCTCCAAAAAAATACCGGCGCAATAAAGGCCGGCAACTTGGCAAAATCCGGACAATGCCGGCGGAATATAAAAAAACATCCAGGAACAATCTTTTTAAGGGAGTTATCAGCCGGCATGGAAAATTTCATAAACATTGTCGTCATGGTAAACGCTGGCATTTTGGCAAAAGCCATACCTTGCCGGCCATATGAGGCAGCTTTTTCCTTTACTGTCATGCATTGTGGCCGGCAGTCTGATGAAATAATATCGTGCCGACCCTGGGAGAGCCGCCAGCGTTGTGTAATAACTATGATGCCGCCCAATTGAGAATACATCCAAAAAAACACATCCATTTCATTCATTTGTAGCACTCCAAAGTACAATACACATTCATTTGCACCGTCACAATCCCATTTTGACTCGTGAAAAGTAGACCTTTTGATGTTAAATCAAAATTGTTGTAGTAATAAGGTTCGTGAGACTTGTGAAAGCAATGGATTTTAGATTTAATAAAACTTAAAAGTAAAGAAAACTTAGATCAAAATTGATTTCAAGATAAGAGAGAATAACCAAGACACTGATTCCACTATTACACATGAATAAATTGTGGTAAATAACCCAAAACTCTAATTATCTTTTAAGTCCTTTGTTTCTTAATTCACAAATAATCAGGCAAATTCTCAACAATTAATTGTATCCCCTAAGCATAGATTATATTAATACAAAGCATAACCTATCTAATTGAATCACAACTAATGAAGAAAATTATGCAAACAATTAAAAACTCTGCAAAAGCAGTGATTGAGTGAATTATAAATTATAAATTAGAGAAAATAAATAATTACCAATCAGTCATGCATAAATAGCTTCCTCATTTCCTTGGTTGTGGGAGAATTATCCGCTCATCAGGTTGGAAACACGCTCAAAATTCATTATTATGGCTCAAAGGGTGTTTACAAAGATGAAAATGGGAGAAAATGATTAAAACCGGGGTGTTTGGAACGCTTATAATTGTTGCAAACACTGTTAAAAAATAACTATACAAAAATAACATCAATGTAACTGTGGCATACGACCCTCACGCCTGTGTCGCAAACACTGTTGAAGAACGACTGTCTTGTCCGGTCTATTCTTCACGTTCTTCAGAAATGCAGCAGCAGAAAAGAGTTTTCATGCAACTCGATTTCTCGACTCAGTGGTGCTCTCTAACTCTCCCAATCTCTCCGTAAACCTTCTCTGAGTCCCCAGTACCCTATATATACTCAACAAGGCCAAAATATCTCTCCATAAACTCTCTTTATTCGGCAGTGATGGGTAATATTCTCGGAATATTTTTTTTCATATTTTCTTCCCTGATTTCTTTCTACACGTATCTGCAGCTGTCCAACTTTCCTTAATTATCTTTTTCACACTCCTTCATGCTTCTCGAGTCATCAAACATGTGTAGAACACACTCTAGTTCAAGTCGATAGAAACTCACACTCCTTCCGGTCACGTACTCGCCTGTGCATCTTTGATTTCTTCGCTAGGAAATTCCAGACAACTGTGGGGTGCGAATAGCAAGGGGTTACCCCTTATCAACTGGGTTACCCATTATCCAAAGTGGGAGTCAGAATAGCAAATGTCCTTTGGGGTTGTTCCGAGCAACTTTTCGAGCCGAATTTTCCAACAATCTTTATTTCTAAAAAAATACTTACAAACACACAAAATACCATAATAAGGAAAAAAACGAGTACTACCAATACGAAACATTGAGGACAAATTAGACAAATAAATGCGTCTATCAAATACCCCTAAACTTATTATTTTCTAGTCCCGAGTAAATCTAATAAAATAACTACACTTAGCACGTGCATCAAGCCGTTAAACCGCTAGGTGGCCCTAGTGGCGGAGTGTCGTCTCCGGAGGGTTTACCAGAGGTGTACCCACAAAACTTGTACTTCTAATTGGTCACAAGTATCCAAAGAGCTATGAGGACATATAAATTCTCAAGATATCTCCAAGTGACTAGAATGCCAGAGAAATTAAAGGTGTCAGCCCTAAAGATGACTGAAGAAAAGGGGAGACACATCCACAACACTGCTAGATAAAGAGATATCCGCTACACATCTAGATAAACATTGTAAGATGCGTCCGCTGATTTACAGCAAGATAATATTAGGAGAGAGATAAAAATGAGAGGGACATCTGCTACACAGTTGGACTAATTACGTGTGATGAGTTGAACCAGTGCTGGAAATATCTTGTGTCAGATTGAAACGGACTAACAAAGCAACCAAATGTATCTTTCTTCGACTCTCTCATAGTGCTCAATAGAAACAACGTCTTCTTCGGTCTTCAACTATTGATGATAAACTCTCGAACCTCAACCTTGAAAATTAACTCTTCTCTTCGATTTCTTGCTTGACTTAAAAATTTCTACTTCCCTAAGGCCTTATTGAACAAAATTTAAAATTTAAACTTTATATATAATTTTTTTTTTTTTTTGTTGAGTAATAACAAAAAATTTACATGGCCAGAAGGAACTTAACACTTGGATCTTCGCAACTTGTAATGTCTTAGTATCATGAACTTCAACAACTTATATCATTTGATCTTATAACTTCTTGTAACTAACTCTTCAACTTTGATTTTTGAATTATTATTTTCTATTGTTGCTTCTAAACCTTAAACGTCTTCAACTTTCTTCATAGATTTTGATGTCGCTCCGTTTGTTGATGATGATAAGTTTCTACTGAGAGAGATTTGTAATCCAGTAACTAAGACTACATTATGAGGTTGCTTTGTATTTCTGGCATTTCCTGACCTACTTGCCTTTCCATCATGGATGGTTAGGTCCATCACGGTTACCCTCTGAAAGGAACAAGTTCTCTCCTGAATTTCAAGGATCTCAATGTCTTTTTCTCTAATGTCTCAATAGGTTGTTATCCCTAGCATTCCAATTTCTATCTTTTCGGTGAGAAAAAGTATGTAAACTTAGCTAACCGGATACCATGTGACGCTAGAAGTTTCAAAAGTGCAACTAAAAAGTTCTTCCCCACCCCCAAAATTAAATCTAACATAGTCCTCAATGTTTCTAATGAAAGAGCAATACCAAAAGTATACCTGGGTGAAGAGAGAGAAAATCAAAACTAATGTACAACATACAACTGCCTTGATGGTCAATCAAGGGTAAACAGGGTCCTCCAGAGGGACTTCCTCAACATCACCTGTAGGAAATGACTCTAAAAAGGGTTTCAATCTCTGACCGTTAACCTTCGAAGAACTACTACCATCTGGTGTCTCGATCTCAACAGCTCCATGAGGAAAAATGGTACGAACAATAAAAGGACCCGTCCACCGAGAACATAACTTCCCAGGGAAAAGATGCAAGCGGGTATCATATAGAAGAACTTTTTGAGCTGAAGAAAATGACTTCCGTAAAATATTTCTATCATGCACAAGTTTCATTTTGTTCTTATACTCCTTCGCACTATCGTAAGCATCTATACGAATCTCGTCCAACTCATTGAGCTGGAGTTTCCTGTGGGATCCTTCCTTGTCAAGTGAAAATTTTAGCTGCTTAACAGCCCAATAAGCTCTATGTTCTAACTCAACATATAAATGGCATGCCTTGCCATACACAAGCCGATAAGGCGACATTCCAATGGGGGTCTTAAATGCAGTACGGTAAGCCCATAAGGCATCAGTGATCCTAGACGACTAGTCTTTCCGATTAGGATTAACTGTTTTCTCTAATATACGTTTTATCTCCCTATTGGAAACCTCTACCTGATCACTAGTCTGTGGATGATACGGGATAGCTACCTTATGTGTAATACCATATTTCTTCATCAAAAGCTTAAAAGGTCCATTACAAAAGTGCGACCCTCCATCACTAATTATAGCTCGCGGTGTACCAAAACGTGTAAGTATATTATTTTTCAAGAACTCAATCACAACCCTATGGTCATTGGTTTTACACGCAACCGCCTCAATACACTTATAAACATAGTCTACGGCGACAAGGATGTATAGGTTACCAAAAGAATTAGGAAATGGACCCATAAAGTCAATACCCCACACATCAAAGACCTCAACAATTAAAATCGGGTTCAAGGGCATCATATTCCTATGGGAAATGGTTCCTAATTTCTGGCAACGTTCACAAGTAACACAGTAACTATGGGAGTCTTTAAACAATGAAGGCCAATAGAATCCACACTGCAATATCTTAGCAACAGTCTTCTTAGCACTAAAGTGACCCCCACAAGCATGATCATGACAAAAGGAAATAATACTGGACTGGTCACTCTCAGGTATACATCTCCTAATAATCTGGTCTGGCCAATACTTAAATAAATAAGTATCATCCCAAAAGAAGTGCTTAACCTCGGATAAAAACCTAGAACGATCTTTTTTACCCCAATGTTGGGGCATTCGACCAGTAACAAGATAGTTTACTATATTCGCATACCAAGGTGATTGGGAAACAGAGAACAATTGTTCATCAGGAAAGTTGTCCCTTATATGAAGGGAATCATCAGGGGAACTAACAATTAGCCTAGACAAGTGGTCTGCTACTACATTCTCTGCACCCTTTTTGTCCCTAATGTCTGGACAAAATTATTGTAATAAAATAATCCACCTAATCAATTTAGGTTTGGTATCCTTCTTAGACAAAAGTTATTTCAAAGCAGCTTGATCAGTATAGATTACGATCTTAGAATCTAAGAGGTAGGATCTAAACTTGTCTAAGGCAAACACAATGGCCAACAGTTCCTTCTCGGTAGTGGTATAGTTCATCTGGGCATCATTCAGAGTTTTGCTAGCATAGTAAATCACATGAAGTAATTTGTTTTCTCGCTGACCTAGCACAACACCAATAGCATAATCTGAAGAATCGCACATGATCTCAAAGGGTAGGTTCCAGTTGGGTGCCTGGACTATAGGGGCAGTAGTGAGTAAAGACTTAAGCTTCTCAAAATCCTCTAAACAAGCATCATCAAAGACAAACTTAGCATATTTTGCAAGCAAATTGCAAAGAGGTCTAGAAATTAAGCAAAAATCCTTAATGAATGGACGAGAAAAACCTGCATGCCCTAAGAACAACCTAATATCTTTTACGGTTTTTGGGACCGGTAAAGTTTTAATAAGGTCAAATTTGGCTCTATCTACCTCTATACCCTTCGAAGATACGATATGCCCTAGAATTATTCCTGAACGAACCATGAAATGACATTTTTCCCAATTCAGCACTAAATTATTTTCCTTACACCTAGTCAAAAATAATGACAAATGATGTAAGCACTCATCAAAAGACGAACCAAACACTGAAAAATCATCCATAAAGACCTCTAAGAACCGTTCTACCATGTCAGAAAATATGCTCAACATACAACGCTGAAAGGTCGCAGGTGCATTACATAGCCCGAAAGGCATGTGTCTATACACAAAGGTACCAAAGGGACAGGTAAAAGTGATTTTCTCTTGGTCTTCTGGGGAAATAGGAACCTGATTATAGACGCAAAATCCATCTAAAAGCAAAAATGGCTACGGCCAACTAATCTTTCTAGCATTTGGTCGATGAAGGGAAGGGGAAAGTGGTCCTTCCTAGTGACCTTGTTCAATTTTATATAGTCAATACAAACACGCCAAACCGTGGTCATTCGGGTTGGGATTAACTCAATGTTATCATTCTGGACTACATTAATACCGGATTTCTTGGGAACAATCTGAACGGGGATGACCCACTTACTGTCTGAAATAGGGTAGATAATGCCTACATTTAACAGCTTAAGAACCTCGGTTTGAACTAATTCTTTCATATTAGGGTTCAGTCGACGTTGCATCTCCCTAGAAGGTTTGGTATCTTTCTCTAAATAGATCTGATGCATACAAACAGTAGGACTTATACCCTTAATGCCTGCTATGGTCCACCCTAAAGCTTCCTTGTTATTCTGAAGGACGGTTACTAGCCTATTTTCCTGATCACTATCCAAGTCGGATGATATAATCACAGGTAAAGTTTCAGATGGGCCTAAAAACATATACTTTAAGGTATCTGGTAATGGTTTAAGGTCCAATTTAGGAGGCTTTTCCAACGAAGGAACTGGGGTAGACTCAGAAACGGGTAAAGGTTCGAACTTAGGTTTCCATCCATTACTAGTGTCTAACAAAGGGGTTGAATATAACAAATAATTCACCTCATTAATCACATCATCATCATCAAAATCAATCCCAAAGTGAGCTAGGCATTTCTCTAATGGATCTTCCATCAAAGTGTTTGGTAATGACTCCTCGACTAATGTTCCTATCATGTTCACCTCTTTTATGCTCGAGTCATCTACTTCAGAGGGTAGCTTACTAATATGAACAACGTTCAGCTCAATAGTCATATTACCAAAAGATAAATTCATAATACCATTTCGAAAGTTAATGATCGCATTGGATGTAGCTAAAAACGGGCGACCTAAAATTACCGGTATCTGGTTCTCTGGGCTAGGGACAGGTTGGGTATCTAGGATAACAAAATCCACCGGATAAATAAACTTGTCGACCTCTATAAGAACATCCTCGATCACACCACGAGGAATTTTAACGGACTTATCAGCTAACTGAAGAGTCATCTGGGTAGGTTTAATCTCACCAAGTCCTAGCTTAAGGTACACATGGTATGGCAATAAGTTTACACTAGCTCCTAAGTCAAGCAACGCTTTATCATCACGGTATTTACCTATTGTGCAAGCAATGGTGGGGGACCCTGGGTCTTTGTACTTAGGAGTAGTGGTATTCTGAATAATAGAACTCACATGACTAGCTAGGAAGGCTTTCTTTTGAACACTAAGCTTACGCTTTCGTGTAAACAAGTCCTTGAGAAACTTGGCATAAGCGAGAATCTGCTTAATCGCATCCAATAATGGTAGGTTGATAGTTACCTGCTTAAAAACCTCCAAAATATCTTTGAAGTTGGACTCGTTCTTAGTTGGAATGAGCAGCTGGGGGAACGGGGCTCTGGGAACAAAGCCGGGCTCAACATGACCCTCATTAGTCTCTTTAGAGACTCTATCAGTCTCCTCGGTTTCTGGTTCTGAAGGGTGAACTACAACATGTTCACTTTCACGCATGGCGACCTTATTGTCAAATTTCTTTCCACTCCTAAGGGTTGTAACAGAATTCACATGATTGTTCGGTTTCTCTCCTTTAGGGTTAGGATCAGTGTGACTAGGGAACTTTCCTTCTTCTCTCTCACTAATAAACTTACCTATCTGGCCAACTTGAAGTTCTAATTTAGCAAGAGTCTGGGAATTATTCTTCAAATTCTTCCAGGTTTCTTGTTGAAATCTAAGGTGGTTAGCTGATAACATATCATGGTTCTTTGCTAACAAAGAAAGAGTTTCTTCTAAGTTAGAGATCTTTGTCTCAAAAGTTTTCTGAAATTGGGTTTGACATGAAGGGTTCTTAGCATATCCAAAACCTGGGGGAGGCTAAAAATTACTAGACTGACCTTGATTCTGGCCCTTAGACCAAGAAAACTTAGGATGGTTTCTCCAACCAGGGTTATAGGTCTCTGAGTATGGGTCAAACTTTTGACGGTTCTCAAACCTAGCATTGTTATAGACAGCATGGGCTTGTTATTCACTAACATGACCTTCCCAAAATGAGTTATCGGGCTCTATTCCACAACTAGATACTTGAGAGGCTCTATTAGGTTCAACAAGGGACCTATTTTTAGACTGGACCATTTCCAAAGCTTCTAACCTTCTAGACAAAGCAGTAAACTTAGCATCTGACTCGAAGCTTGTATCTACCATATTGGTGCTACTTCTATTGACCAAGAGTCTTTTAGGGGGTTCAACACAAGGCTCCCACTGTTGGGATTTTTCAGCGATAGTTCCTAAGAAGGTAAAAGCATCCTCAACAGTTTTATTAGTGAACTCACCAGCACACATAGAATCGACCATGGATTTAGTCGAATAGCCTAAACCATTATAAATAATATATACAAGTTTCATCTTATCAAACCCATGGTGAGGACACTGGGATAGGAGATCATTGAATCTCTCTAAAAACCTATAAATAGATTATCCCTCTTGTTGCACACTAACACTAATTTTCTGCCTAACAACTGCAGTTTTATGCTTAGGGTAAAATTTCATATAGAAAGCAGCAATAAGCTCCTGCCATGTTTCAATGGATTCAGATGGAAGGTTGTTAAGCCAGGTTTTGGCTTTATCTCTCAAGGAAAAGGGAAACATCTTAAGTTTCAATACTTCATCAGTAAGGTCTTTTATTCTAACTATCCCACAAATTTCCTCAAAGTCCCTAATATGAAAATAAGGGTTCTCATCATCTTTTCCTAAGAATATAGGGATCATCTGAAGAATACTAGGTTTTATCTCGAAATTAGCCGTATTGGCTGGAAATTTAATGCATGAATCTCGGTTGGACCTAGTTGGGAACATGTAATCTTTAAAAGTAGCCATTACTGGCACAGCTGACGTACTAGGGGTACTTTCCTCATAAAGAGACAGATTCTCAAAAATGAAGTTTCCAAAAATGGGGCTCTCAAAAGAAGAGTCTTCGAGCTCCCCACCTTCACAAGAAGAACTACTAGGTTTGTCACTAATATAACGACCTAGAGTGTTTCTTTTCCAAGCCCATTCTCTAATGACCTCGGGAATACACTAGAAAAAGAAAAGAAAAAGAAAAAGAAAAGTCCTAAAAGGAAGGGAGGTTCTATGCAAACACAAACAAGGCTGACTCCACCAAAGCAAACCTAGATATTTATAGCAAACAAAAAGCATGATGGCTCCACTTAGATTGTTTTCTAGACCAGCTCCTAATCCTTCGAAAGGGAATTCGTTACAATATGAGCAAACCCCTCTGGAATCAATCTGCGTTTAAGTAAGTTGAATAGAGGCGAGGGAAGATGCTAGAGCTTTGATACCCAAGGCATCACCGCATTACAAGGCGTCGCAGTCACACATTCAACTCACAGAAACCATCACGAACTTCGAAGAATGCTCAAAAGAGTAACCAATATTTTTCGAACGAGTTTCCTATTAAGCTCATTACCCTATCGGTCTCGTTCTATTCCAAATTTTAAGGCTTAGGTTCGCGTTAAGTTTTGTTTTCCTAAGGCGGGCAAGAAGAGAACGATGATGAAATCCGAACCCTTATCTTGTATGGCCAGTCCTTGCCCTTTACTAGGAATTTAAAACAGCCGTTTTCAGTTCCTCGACATATATGCAAACGAAGGAATACAGTAACTCGCTAGCAGGGGATTCGCGAGTGTTTCGACAAACTTACCTCCCGTACCAGATGGGGGATGAACCGTTGTAGTCGACTCGGACCACGACTCATATGTCATGTACGAACCCGAGGGGCCGAGGTGATATCGTAATCACCGTCCTTCTCTGCAAACAATTTAATATTTAATACTACCCTTCCGTAGGGTTTAAAAAAATAATGTCCAAATGTCCAAGTCCAAAAAGTAAAGTGCAAAATAAAAAGAAAATTACAAGAATAAAGAAATCCTAATACAATCTAAAGAAATAAACTCTCTTTTTTTTCTCTCTCTCTTTTTATAATAAAAAAAAATCTTCTTCTTTCGCTCAACTCAAAACTTTAAGTATTCACCAAAATCTTTGGCAAATTTTTCTTTCGCTCCAAATTCCAAAATCTTTAGTAAAAAGACAAAAACAAAAACGTAAAGAAGAACAAATGAAATAAAAACAAACAAAAACCTAAAAAAAGAAAGAAAAAGAATAAAAATCTAAAAACTCTAGCCTAAAGACAAGCTCCGTGTCGACGACGCCGAAAATTGATGTTAAATCAAAATTGTTGTAGTAATAAGGTTCGTGAGACTTGTGAAAGCAATGGATTTTAGATTTAATAAAACTTAAAAGTAAAGAAAACTTAGATAAAAATTGATTTCAAGATAAGAGAGAATAACCAAGACACTGATTCCACTATTGCACATGAATAAATTGTGGTAAATAACCCAAAACTCTAATTATCTTTTAAGTCCTTTGTTTCTTAATTCACAAATAACCAGGAAAATTCTCAACAATTAATTGTATCCCCTAAGCATAGATTATCTTAATACAAAGCATAACCTATCTAATTGAATCACAACTAATGAAGAAAATTTAGCAAACAATTAAAAACTCTGCAAAAGCAGTGATTGAGTGAATTATAAATTAGAGAAAATAAATAATTACTAATTAGTCATGCATAAATAGCTTCCTCATTTCCTTGGTTGTGGGAGAATTAGCCGCTCATCATGTTGGAAACACACTCAAAATTCATTATTATGGCTCAAAGGGTGTTTACAAAGATGAAAATGGGAGAAAATGATTAAAACCGGGTGTTTGCAACACTTATAATTGTTGGAAACACTATTACAAAATAACGATACAAAAATAGCGTAACTGTAACTGTGGCATACGACCCTCACGCCTGTGTCGCAAACACTGTTGAAGAACGACTGTCTTGGCCGGTCTGTTCTTCACGTTCTTCAGAAATGCAGCAGCAGAAAAGAGTTTTCCTGCAACTCGATTTCTCGACTCTGTGGTGCTCTCTAACTCTCCCAATATCTCTGTAAACCTTCACTGAGTCCTCAGTACCCTATATATACTCAACAAGGCCAAAATATCTCGCCATAAACTCTCTTTATTCGGCAGTAATGGGTAATATTCTCGGAATATTTTTTTCATAGTTTCTTCCCTGATTTCTTTCTACACGTATCAGCAACTGTCCAACCTTCCTTAATTATATTTTTCACACTCCTTCCTGCTTCTCGAGTCATCAAACATGTGTAGAACACGCTCTAGTTCAATCCGATAGAAACTCACACTCCTTCCGGTCACGTACTCGCCTGTGCATCTCTGATTTCTTCTCTCGGAAATTCCAGCCAAACTGGACCGAAACTATCACCTATACCACGCCTGTCTAGTCCATAAGAAGATACCCAATGAATATCAGCCATTGAATCTCCTTCTATCCCGTCCAAAATGCCAACCCTAATTCTGCCGTAGCATGTTAGCTTTTCCCTCCATTTTATGATTTAAATTTGAGAAGAAGCTGTCCTCCCCTTAACCAGCTGTGGGGTGTGAATAGAAATGGGTTGCCCCTTAGCAACTGGGTTACCCCTTATCCAAAGTGGGAGTCTGAATAGAAAATGTCCTTCGGGGGTGTTCCGAGCAACTTTTCGAGCCGAATTTTCCAACAATCTTTATTTCCAAAAAAATACCTACAAACACACAAAACACCATAATAAGGACAAAAACGAGTACTACCAATACGAAACATTGAGGACAAATTAGATACATAAATGCGTCTATCACCTTTCAGTCTCCCATGAGCTTTCTCTACCATACTTGTGGATTCAAGTTTGAAATGTTTATAGTCGTAGGTAAAAGCATACACAAACCTCTCTTTGTGTGGCGTCAACCCTTGTCTCTTGCAATATTCCACTACTTTGGGGTAATTAGTGCCCCAATCATCCTCGAACTACTTCAAGTTTATCTCATATCTTGCCACACTCATCGACCAATACAACTTATCCCACACTTTCATGAATAACCCAAACTTGATCTCACATTCTTTCCATTCTTCGTCTTCTTTCTTCTTCTCTTCCTCTCTCTCTTATTTAGTTAGTTTACTAAGACATTCATCTTCCTCCTTTTCACGTTTAGTACCTTTCTTTGCCTTTGGATTTTGGATATGATTCCTACAATTCTTTCAAAGATTGCATTGTATATGCCAAGTGCAAAGGAAATTTTGTGCATTGGGAAAGACTATCCTCACGGCGTTCATTATTGCTTTCTCATTGTCGGTGACTATAACCCCCGGAGTTTCGTCTTCATGGTAGAGAAGCTTCAAAGTTTCCAATACCCAAATATAGATATCATCCTTCTCCCGATCCATAAAATACCATGCCACCGTGAACGATTGCTTATCCAAGGTTTTTCTTACAATGTTCAACAAAGTCATGTTGTACCTATTCGTCTTATAAGTACAATCCATGAACAAAACTTGGTAAAAGCAACGCGCCAATTGAATCATATAGGGATGCGCAAGAAAAAAAATGATCCACCTTCCCCTCCGATGACTCATGGTGTCTCACCGTGTAGTTGTATTTGTGTGCCAACCATTGTGATTCTTCCATCACCTTTCTTCCATCCCATTCAATTCTTATAATGGTTGCCTTGGCCGCATAAATTGTAGACAATGAAGAGAGGTTATGCGGGTCGTCCCTCTAGAACCTACGAAGGAGCTTTCTTGGTTTAATTCCCCAACTTGTTCTTACTTGTTCGAACTCGTTTGGTTTCAACTTGGAAACTTGACAGTGCCCAACAATACTTTCCGGATCTTTATGGTTATGCCAACCAACATCAACTCTACTCATTCTCCACATGTTATCGATTTCTTGGTTCCTCCCAAAAATAATCTTGAATGGGCATTCACCCTTCTTAGACTTCGTCTTGTACACCCTAGCCGTCTTCTTATCATACACATAACCCTTTATCTTGTGACTTTCGCCCGGCGATCAATAACACTCGCATACTATTTCAAACCGCGTAGATTTTTGTTTAGTATTTTTCACTAGAACGCACATATTCTATTTTGCTTTATCAACAATCCAATTTACCGCGTCGTCTTTTTCCTTCCATTCCAATTTATTAGCATAATGTTCGGAAGTATCGGGACCCCTAATTTTCTGAGTTTGAGGCTGATCCGCCATAGGTACCAATGCCACAATCTACACAACATCAAAAGTTTAGTTAGTATGTATTACCACGGTCGGCATGGTCTACATATAAAACACTTCCGGCAGGAAAAATCCAGCACGTAAGAGAATATAAATAATGCCGACATGGAACCAGCCGACAATGTCTTAAAACTTGAAAATGCCGGCAAGGTTCAAATTTTATACCATGCCGACATGATACTGCTTATGAAAAGTCGGCAAGTTGTGCAAAGTACAACCACACCGGCTTTTACGGCCGGCATGATCGACAAACGTCGACCTTGCCGACCCGGTACAGCAGAAGTGGAAAAAAAAACAAAAATCGAACATTTGCATGGAAAAATCACAATCTTCACCACCTAGGTTGTCTACCTGATTACTTGCAGCTCCATTATCTTCTTCTTGGTCATTGGACTCTACGTTTGTCTTGAGACATTCATCACTTCCATACCCATCTTGAGTTTGAGGAAAAAAAAAGTGAGGATCATGCAAATAATCCATTCGATCATGGTCTGGTAGATCATCATACAAGTACTCGTCCTTAGGAGGAAAGTTAGAAGGCTCCCCTACTTCAAAATCAGGATTTGAATCAATCATATCACAAATTTCACAAAAACCCCAACTTCCCCCCCAAAAAAACCTCCTCTACTACTTCATACTAATTCTCTCTCTAAATGATTTCTAAAACCCAACTTATAACTAAATCAACTAACTAATATAATTAATTTAACTAATCTAATCATTTTAGTTAAATTAGAGTTAATCATTGTGGGGGGCATTTTAGCCATTTAGTAAAATCTAGGTTAAGGGGTGGATTGGCTTTACTTCATAATGACCATATTTCATCTTATTGGGTATACCCCAATTAATCTGGGTATACCCCAATCAAGCCAGGACAAATAAAGTTCCCATATTGAACATTGAAAAACCCCACTTTTCCTATTGGCAGATTTTTTTTTTTTTTGTAGCTTTGGTGAAACGAGAGTTTTGATGAGGATATTTGACGATGAATAACTGACAAAATGCAAGGGACATCATCAACCGAAGCTTAACATGATATGGTAGCTTAACAAGATATGGTACTTTCACTGTCAAATCCACTTATAAAGCTTTGGTACAAGAAGTAAATGGAGACAATATAAGCAGTGAAGCACAAAAACTCTGGCTGAAGATATGGCACCTAAATCTTCCCTATAAACTCAATCTTTTTCTGTGGAGATGCTTAAAAGACATATTGCAAACATGAACCAAAGTGGGCAGATACATCCCAATAGAAGATATTATTCTTGTCCATTCTGCAAACAAGTTCCAGAAACTGATATTCATCTCTTCCTACATTGTGACATGGCTCAAGTTAGTTGGTTTACCATTCTCCCTGAAGCAATGCACTCTTTTCAACACTTCAACTCCCTGCAAGATTGCATCAAAAGATGGAGCCAAGAACTAAGCAGCATCTCTTTTAAAAAAGAGAAAGGTATCCTTGTAGCTACAGTGATTATATGGCTAATATGGAAGTTTAGATGTATAATTGTTTTTGAGGGGAAAAATTCTCATCCCAACAAAATTATCATTAGCATTAAAAGTTATGCACTAAGTATAACATTCTAGGTATAGAGAATAATCATACTAGCAGACATCATGCCAGAATAACTAGAAAAAAAAAATAGGAAAAACCTTCTCAAAACTAGTTGAAGTTAAACTCTAATGCAGCTTTTGACAAGCATTCTAAAACATGAGGTATTTGTCTAATTCTAAAAGACTATGCAGGACAATTTCTGGAGGCCATAATGAAAGTGACAAAGGCTAGAGATGTTTAACAAGGGGAAGGTCTAGCTCTTCTAGAAGCAATGTAGTGGATAAAGAGTACAAGTTTGAGTAAAGTTATCATTGAAGGTGATTGTAAAACTGTCATTGAAGATGTGACTTCAAATTTCGGTAACTCAAATTGGTAGGACCATAATCTCCTTTTGGATATTAGAAGAATAGTATAATCTATCAGTAGTATTAAGTGTGTTTTTTTCCTAGGACAGGTAATGAAGCGGCTTATGGCTTAGCCAAATATGCCAAGAAGTATTAATGTAACCAAGTTTGGGCTAAGAACCCACAAAGATGCATCCACTCAATTATTGAGTTGGATAAATCTGTGTAACTTTCTTTTCTAGTAATGAATTTGCTTTTATGATAAAAATAAAATAAAATAATAACTGACAAAACTTAACTCACTGTGTTTGGAAAACTTAACTTACCGTGCTTGGAATTTATAGAAGTCCAAATTCAAATCAGAAGTAGAGTACCTATCATGTTAGGGTTTTCTTCCAAATTAATACAGAAAAAAAAAACTCACATAATTCATATATGTTTTTTGCCAAAATAAGATGAACAGATAAATAAAATCTGCACATGTTTCCTACCTTTTATCCACATATTTAATGCATCCAGACGGGACGGGATAAAAGTCCCTCCATATGTACCAAATAAAAAATGCATCATCACCTCCCCACCACACCAAATCTAAAAATGCATCAGCTACAGGGGGAAAAAACACGGTTAAAAGAAAAAAATGCACGGTGCATAGCAAGAGCACAAATCTAGTTTTTATAAGATCCAATTACAGTATGGTCATACTTTTTGTAATTCATTCACAAAATGGTCATACTTTTGTATTTAGTTTACAAAATGGTCATACTTCCATCCCACTTAACACTTTTGAATAAAACGGAGTTAACTTTTCCCACAATACCCTCCCCCAAAATACCCACTTCATTTAACTAATTGTAATTGGTTGAGGTGGTGGTGGAAGTTTAAGAATCTTCGCTAAACCCGATAGGGGAAGTGATGAACCCTTTGGGTGAATACGGTGTAACGATCCTAAATGTGGTGTAACCATCCTGAATGCGTTCTAGCGATATTGAATGCGATGTAACGATATATAAGTGGAAGCACCACCACCTACAAATATCACCACCATCAAAAAAAACTATAATGAGAAATTACATGTGGAGGGATAAATAGGAAGGATACATAGGTAATTTCATAACTTATTTAACTGTGAGTCGCCATTTAACTCTCTACTTAACGGAAATATCACCATTTTGTTAATAGTTTGTAACAATATGACTATTTTGCAAATCGTATCTTAATAGTAGGACTGTTCTATAGATTTTCCTTTTTATAATATCTGATTCGAGGCAGGGAGGTGGAACGGGAAATTGTGAAATTTTGGGACTTGACCAGTTTTATACCCCTAGCCTCGCTTGAGCCTAAAACATAGTATATGAAATCTAGGCCCAACAAAAATGGGTAGTAAAAGAGATGCAATTTTGGGCCTTAGGTTAAGTAGGGTACCTTAGGCTTTACGTCCGCCCCTGATTTTACTCAGTTATGTAATAGAGTCATTGGACATGAATTTGACAGATTAAAAAGTTTTCTATAACCATATATAATCTAACCTCGATAAACGAATGCTCGAAATGAATAATGTTGTCGATGAAATTACATATGTATCCTTCATATTTATCCCTCCACACGTAATTTCTCATTATAGTTTTTCCGGCTGTGGTGCTATTTGTAGGTGGTGGTGCCGCCACTTACATATCGTTACATTGCATTTAGGATGGTTACACCACATTCAGAATCGTTACACCGCAATCACCCAAAGGGTTCTTCACTTCCTCTATAGGGTTTAGCGAAAATTCTTAAGATTCCACCACCATCACGCTTCATCACCACCACCTCAACCAATTACAATTAGTTAAATGAAGGGGGTATTTTGGGGGAGGGTATTGTGGGAAAAGTTAACACCGTTTTATTTAAAAGTGTTAAATTGGATGGAAGTGTGACCATTTTGTAAACGAAATACAAAAGTATGACCATTTTGTGAACGAATTACAAAACGTATGACCATATTGTTGTGACTGCGGATCCTCCTTGACGCCATACAACAATGTATAAAAAGTATTGCTGCTAACAATTACTTTGGTGTTAAACATAAGCAAATACATTGAAAGAGAGAAAACAATTTGCATTTTCATTCAAAATCAGATTGAATCCTAGAAACAACAACAAAAACAATTACAATTAGTTAAACGAAGAGGGTATTTTGGGGGAGGGTATTGTGGGAAAAGTTAACACCGTTTTATTCATAAGTGTTAAATTGGATGGAAGTGTGACCATTTTGTAAACGAAATACAAAAGTATGACCATTTTGTGAACGAATTACAAAACGTATGACCAAATCGCTGAATAGGGCTCACTTGAACCGGCTTTTCATTAAGCAGAGAACCCACATCGCTGAATTCATGTTCATCCTTTAAGAAGGGCTCCAAATTTTCTTTGTGACCTCCTTGATCAACATTTTTCATGTGCTCCATGGCAAATCTAACACAGTCATCCATTTCAATTGACTTCGTAATAATTGACCCTTCAATGTATCTGTTGATATTTGGGATGTTTTTTCATTTATTCATTGCCATGATTCAGTATGTACGTGTAAATTTTAGTAATAAAACAACAAAAATAAATAAAAATAAAGGATAAAATGGTAAAATAGCAATTCACCTTTCAAATGGGTACATTCATCGATACCTAACAGGTCCACAAACTAAGGCCTCATCAGCCACAATGAACCATGTTGTGCACGCTTATATAAAAAAATCCAGTCGGGAAATAATTTTTGAGCACACACATGGCCTCTACAATCATCCACTTATCCTGGTTCAGAAACTCTCTGCTAACCACCTTTGAGCACAAAATTTTAAAACACAATCTGACTTGTTGAATTGCAGTGCGCAAGTCTTTTTCTCCTGGAAAGGCATGTTGAAGCAGAACATGTAATAAGTACCCCATAATCACATGGTAGTCATGTGACTTCAAGCTGCTCAAATTCAATTGCTCCATATTTACATTGTTACTTATATTCGACGAAAAGCCTGTGGGAGCTTTCAGATATTTAAAAATCTGACAAAAATCAGTTTTCTCTTGTTTGCTCAAAACAAACAGCGGAACCATCTCTACTCCTTTCTTTGTTTTCTTATTTTTCCACTCTCCGCAGTTTAGTTTATTCTCCTTCAATATATCACCATGATTACATGCAACAATAACCTTATTATCCTTATCAAAGATAGTGTAGATAATGTGTTCCATGACATTCGTTTTCGTTTTCATCACATTGACACAATGCCGTATAGTCAAGGAACAATACGGCTCGGGTTCCCAAAGAATACACTTCTTGAAGAAATCACCCATGACAAGATCATAATCACCTTCCTCTTCGTCAGACTGATATCTCTTTCGTTTACCTGTCTTGCGGACCACTAACTTACCAGGTTCGTAATGAACATCGGCCAACTTATCAAGTGACTGGGCTCATGTTAGTCTCAGCAGTACACTTTTATGATCATGTGTCTCTAATTCCAAAAGAGTCTCATACCTAAATGGGTGCCTTGACTCCAAGGAATATACAATAGTTAGTGTACACAATCTTGTGCATGACCATCTATTAAATCCTCATTCTCCTCATAATACATAATACAATGATTCTCACAGCATGAATATCCTTTGCTTTCATCCACAGATTCTTAAGAATTGACCTCATAGCATCATAGTTTTTGGGAAACTTGTTAGGTTTCGGAAGCCACTCTCTTAACAAATCCAACAAACTTTTGACACAATTACCCGAAATTTTATAAGTTTTCTTCACATTATACAGTTCTACCATAACAGAGAAGATTGTGAGATTGTCTTCACATGAAGGGTACAACTTCTCTGCCGCTAACGATTTGGACCTATTATAACGCTTCTCGACATCTGGATCTTCTAAGGGTGATTTTCCAATTTGTGTTCCATCATGGTCATGATGAATACCAAAGGAAGAGTCAATAAAATCATTCAAATTCAAATAATCTGATTGCTTGTCAGGCATTTCTTCGACTATGGCCTTCACCTTAGAATGACTTGTTAAATCACCATTCGCTCTCTCACTATGTAATCTCCAGGTGGTGTATATCTTGTCGACACCATGCTCATGCATATGGGTCCTAACCAGCGAGAATCCGATGTCTATTTTCACACTTCCTATACTGGAAAGAACACGTTTTCGCACAAGTACCATTTTCCATTGCAAAATCAATGAATTTTCTAACCTCTTGTCTGTATTCTGGGCTATAATTGTCTGTTATACGCATCCAAGATTTAAATACAAAATTTGGCATCCTACAAACAACAAAATACGATGTCTTAGTAACCTAAGTTTATCAACTTAACCTAAAAGTGTCACAGATGTATCAACATATTACAGTAGAGTACAATTCACAACAGTAATCATCAATTTCTAAAACTAATACACCACAGATGTTGAAAAATTATCTATTAAGAAAACAATAATGAAATACCTTAATTTTCTAAAGATAACCCAGGAGAATCGATAGATTCAGAAATATTAATCAAACTCAATCCTTCTGTGATAACTCGATTAAGTTTAAATCTTTAATGAAATTGACGAGTCACAGAAGAATCTGTTGAATCAATTTTGTTGATGAAGTTTCCTGCAACTGCATCTCAAATTAAATCTGATGAATTTTCTAGTGAAATCGATGGAGGCTGCGGGGATATACCAAGAAGTCGGTGAGATGTGAAATAAATGGAGGTGAAATATATAAGATGTATTAATGTCTCAATCATTTTTATATCAACGCATTAAGTTGTTTATCTACCTCCCAACTGATTCTTATTCTAATTTTTAGACATATTAAATGAAAAACTAATTTCAGATGATTTTAATTTTGTTTTCTGATTTTCGGTAATTAAAATGAAGAGTTATAATAGGAAAAAAAATATTGGAGAAAAAAAGGCAGAATCATTGGGAGGCTGGGTATCCCTTGAGTGTGAGAAGAAATTGGGAGATGATAGTAGTAATAGAGGCGCTAATAGTAGTAATGGAGGGTAACAATGTAACTTGGCAATGTAAGTTGAGGATAGGAAGGAAATTACCCACAACCTTCCCGAAACTCTGTAACAGATACCAATTATTGCAACGATTATCCAACGTTACAAAGTTACCAATGTCGATATGACGTTACTTAAAAAAATACGTTACAAAATCCGGTGTTACAAAATCCCTGATTTCGTGTAGTGACTGTGTCAAGACGGCAATGTATCCGGGCTTGTACTCATGGAAGTATTTAAGGCTTACTGCATTGTTGCAAGTACAACCTGAGGAGGTAACAATAAGATAACAAAGATAAGGTAAGATCAAAGGCCAATGACTCGCAAGAGCACATGAAACTGAGATTTCGTCGCCAACATATTGAAACCCCTGCCCAAGGCGACCATAGCTCCTTTAAGTTCTATATATACGGGGGAAGGCACAATAAGACCTTACTTAGGAGGAAAAGTAAAAACTTTAAGTTCTATATTACAGGGCGAAGTCACCTCATCGTACGTTACTCAATAAGAAGAAAATATTCTCGTGCTGAAACTGCAAAAGACGAAGAACAAAATAACACTTCAGAGTCATATTTTATTCCACATAAGATTTTTCGCACAGTTGGTCAAGATCGTAGAACATGATCTGCAGGTCATACGATCGAATATCCCAACTCGCGCACATTTTTATATTTTTCTTGAACTACCAAGGGAGAAGAACGTAATAACATGTTAGCTTGCATTTTATTTCACAAACAACAACATAGACAATTGGTCATGAGTGGTGTATGCGAGTGGCAAGTTGTGGGTTCAAAGTCTCACCTCTAGTGTTCGTTTTTGCTACGCGAATGTTTTTATCTGCGAACATTTCCTTCGTAAACAGTTTCAAACAGAGCTTTGCAAACATCCGTACATAGTTTTGTCACAAATATCATACACCAATCGCGTGGATAATTAGCATACATCAACCATCTCGGAAAAGCTAGAGCACAATTTTGGGCAGAGAGCATGGAGTAGTAGTTTTGTATGATTAGTTCGCAATACTTCTTATTCACATTCAAGGATGAATACTTCCATACTTCTTATACTTTAAGGAATGATACTTCTTATTTTGCATATACTTCACACAAAAAATCTTCGGAATTTCGCAAAAGAATAGAGGCAAGTATATACTTTTAAAGCAAAAGTTATCTTTTGGCGCAGTTCCTTCAGCAACAAAGGCTAATATTTCCAGGGATGCTTTGCGTTACATATTATCATATTTCAAAACAAGGCAGAGGTAGCCTGTTACTTTTGCTTCAAAACTTTTTAGTTCCTCCATCTTCCCAAAGCAAAATGACGCATACATATATAGAAAAGGCATTCTACACTTTGTATGATTTTTTTCGAAATTTACCAAATGATTCACATCATATAAAGTTGAGACAACACCACCGTAGAAGAAGAAAAATTGTATCTGAGGCAACACAAAAATGAAGAGCGATACCACCAACTCCAAGAGAGAAGCACTCCACGTCAGCAATAACAAAGGATACGAAGCAAAAGTCATTTTGCATCAACTCCAAATAGTCATCGTGACAATTCAACACCACCCAAGCCACTCCATCGCCATGCTTCTCGTGCAAGAACAACGTCAAGACGAATTTTTTCTTACGATCGCTCTTCAAGCAATCTCAAGAGAAAAGAAGCAAAATGTATGGGCGAAATATCGCATGATATAGAAATTTGATATGAAATGGAGCGTCGCCCAAAGGAAATAATCTAATGGTGTGACCAAATGATATCCAACTTAATGTGTGGCGCGACATGGGAGCCATATCAACTTAGCAATGTAGGATCATATGTATATTACCAAGTCTAAGTTATCTTGAGGTTGTAAATATAATTTTCTCTCTTATCTGTCCTAGTATATAAAGAAAGAGATTGGGAGAGAAAGAGGGAAAGACACATAATATCTTCTACTTCTTCTCTTTCATCCTCCACCCCCACTTAGATCTAGAGCTCCAAAAAAAACTCTCTCACGGAGTCTTCATGTAACACCAATATAATTTCATACTCATAGTAAACAACCCGTGGGTGTAGATCGTTTCATAGATCGAACCACATAAAAAATCATGTGTCTATTTACATTTCTTGCACCTTTTATCTTACATTTTGGAGATGAATACTTAAATCAAGAAAACTATTACATGGGTGTAGTTGTGGGTTTTTCCGCGACTACAAAAAGAGAAACGTTATTATCTTTCAAAACTAATTAAGTTCCAGATGTATGAACCAAAACTTAAAGCACAAAATTATGTGCACACAAAATTTATGAAGCCTCGAACAGTTTTGAATGACTTGTGTTTACTGATTTTGTTATCACAACATATATATAACATGAGCCAACTGGTATCCTCAATTCCTCATGTGTCTACATAAACCGGAACGGATATGCATATGGTATCTTAGAGAAAGAAAGCATAGTGAATTAAAGAAGGAATGAGATATTTCATTTCATGTATAGATAATTTCATATGATATCTTTGTTTGTTTCATATGGTATCTTTGTTTGTTTCATGCTGATCCGTTTAATCTAAAAATATCACAAGGAGAAAATTTCATTTCATGTATAGATAATTACATAGAGAATTAAAGAAAGCATGAGATATAGATAATTACATAGTGAATTAAAGAATGAATGAGATATTGGAGCAAACTGGATATTTTATATGGAAATATTCAAAATTTATGCGGGCTTGTTTTTTCTTCATTTTGGGTTTATAAACATTAAATTTGGAGGAGAATGCAAGAAAGCTAATGTACAAAGCTACAAAACAGCTAGAGAATGCAAGCTAAATAAACATCTATTATAATGATCCTAAGGATAGTAGCAATACAATTATAAAAACGAAAAGGAATGTGAAAACTATAAATTTAGAAAATTCAACAAAAAATTAAAATGCTGAATTCCTCAAAGGCTCAAACGATATATATTAATGTTATGCTCATCTTTCTTGTTTTTTTTTGTTTTTTTTTACATTTTTACCTTTCCGAGGTGTTATTTTATTTATCTGCGATAATCATATAAAGTAGTGATTGGTATTTCATCTACAAAGATAAATGAAATGAAATTCGTTAAAAAAATAAATAAATCTTGTTATTCGATGGATATTACTAAAAGCGCTCCACTTCTAATAACAAAAATTTAAAAATACATGGAAAATTTGCTGTAAATTCCTTACTAAAAGCACACCATCCCCCAGAACCGTATCTAGTGTGGTATGTATTTGCAAGTCCACAATAATATGCTAACAACTTAAAGATAGACTTGGCCCAAAAAGTGTAAGAGATATATATTTCCGAACTTTCTCCACTAGAACAAAGGGTTATGCGTATCAAATAAAACAACAATATGTTCTGCAGAACATGATTTGGAGGCTCCCGATAGAAGTGAGATTTTGCCTAGAATTGAAATGAAAATTTAACACAATGCACAAAGGTGTGTGGACGTAAAATGTATGAAGGGTAGAAATGACTCTCGAGAGTTATGTAATAATTTACTGTTTGGTTTTCGCCACATGTAAACAACATGAACATGAGCCATCCGTTATTCCTTATGTCTCTCTATATAGTTGAATACTTGTATTTGTTGTTATTGTGCTTAGTTCGAAAATCATAGTATCATTTCATTTATCAGAATTTCAACCTATTTTGTCTCAAGATTTAATATTCTTCCCGTAAAACAAGTCTTTAGATATTGGAGTAAGCTGAAAATTTTGTAAGGAAAGAAATGAGAACCATATGTGGATAAATGAATTATCGAGAATTGGGAATTTGACATGCCTTGAAGTGTTAAGTTTTAGGTAGTTTAGATGGCTATTGTGAAGGAAACTACGAGGGTCTTCAGTCGTAACTCCATAATTTCACTCCTTTCCCTGTTTATTATAGATGCGTCTTGAGGAATGATGTGTACCTGCAAACTAATTTCAATGGTAAGGAATTATAATTGAGGAATGCTCAGTGACTATAATGAAAACAATTTGAGTTTTGTTATGATTTTGGCGGTTTAGAACATATTTTGATGAAAGTGTTAGAGATTTTAAAATTTTAGTTTATGAAATGGCGCCACCAAGGCTTTTATTGAGAAAAAAAAGAAAGAAGATTATACAAAGTTGTTTGATAGGGTTGGGAGTATAACAACAAGTTGTGCCCCAACACCATTCATAATATTCTTTTTGATTTTGTTTTTCTTATTTTGGGAAGAAGAAGAAGATCAAGGTTAAAAATTAAAAAGTTTTAAATTCTTTTATCAATTTTTTTTTTAAAAGATTGCTTTTCAGAAAAATAACAATTTTTTTTTATTAATAAGTTTTAAATGCTTTTTTATTAAAATTATTAAAAAGCTAAAATGTATATCAAGAATACAAGTACAATTTTCCCATTATAGAAAATAATTGGGTAAGGAGTTCTGAATTTGACTTCAAAGTGTGTCTATTTTGATTTCTTGTCATATCCCCAATTAAAGATCCAATTAAAATGGGTACGCCCAAATTTCGTGTTCTTTATTTATCACTCTGCTTTTAGTAAACGTTTGTTCATATAAAATTGATTTTTTTAAAGTTTTTTTTTTTTTTTGATTGGCAAACTTAAGAATTATATTATAGTTTTCCCAACAGTTAGTACGAAAATCTCAAATAGATTACAACCTCAGACGACCAAAGGAAAACACCCACATACAAGAAGGAAGCTACAATCACAAGGAAAATACCCATATACAAGAATGAAGCTACAATCAGAATACACCGATTGAATTGATAAGGTAACATGGAAAAACTTTCACTATATTTGTCAAAGAATCGATACCATATAATATGAGTACTAATGTTAGAGGAAGGATCCATTCACACTTTTATTCTTACACTATCTCACACATTGGATCTTATTTTTGTAAAAATAAACCGAATAATAAACGGATTTGAAGCTAATATTTTGGAGAGATGTTCCTCTAACCAAGGTCTATAATCATACCAAAAATGAGTGTATTACGAAATATTAAACCTCATCATCTAGCAATTTTAATTTCAATGGTTAAATGTTCGTGGATTTTCAACGACTTATTTTCATAGTAGATGGTGGTATTATTCGTCTCGGAATTCACTCATTTTCGGTAGATATGTAGATATTTTCAAGAAGATGGTATCCCCAAAATATTAGCTTCAAACTCAATAAAATTTGATTTTTTTTTATCCCAAAAAAGACGTCTATAGTGTGAGATAGTGTGGGAATAAAAGTGTGAATGGATCCTTCCTCCATATATGAGATGTTGAGACTGATTTTGGGAATAATAGAATAGAACCTTCTAGCTCTTAGCATCAGGGTTCATCTCCTTACATACAAATTTTCTTACCCAGTTGGCGATAATGATTCAACAGAGATGAAGAGTCCGGTATATGGTTTTAATTCAAAAGATTTAAATTGAAACCAAATATATACCATGCTAGATACCACATAATAAATAAAATTGCTGACACAAGTTCTCGTTTCAGAGTTTATTATTTATCCCATAAAACGCTTTTCATCACCTCAATTATATCGTGAAATAAAAACTAGTGTGTGAAACTACCAGGGTCCAAAATACATGAGGGGTTCTAAAATGACTTGTGTTTGCTAGTTTGTGTTCACAGCACATATACAACATGAGGCAAGCGATATATTGTGTCCACACATATAAAAGAAGGATATGCCTATGGTGTATTACCATAGTTCACTAATATTTCGTTCTATGTTGCACGGACACGCCAAGAAATATGCCGTAACCGTGTCGGACACACGAACGGACACGACACGTGATGGACACGCCACATCACATGTCGCATAAAAACCGACATTAGACACTTTACGGACACTAATTAGACACTTTCGGACACACCATAAATGATTAATTGTGGCTTGGAAAATCAAAATAAACTAAATGTGACGCCAATTTATTCTCTTTTTAGTCAAATCCAAGAATTATTCATTAAAAACATATCGTTATTTCATTATTATTAATTTTATTTAATTAGAAATTAAATATTTTGCATATAAGAACTATTATTTTATTGAACAAATTGTTGTAAAATCTCATTTTACTGGTGGAGGTAATATATCTAACGTGTCCCCGTAACCCAATTTTTAGAGATTTTGCGTGTCCCCGTAACCGTGTCATGTCGTAACCGTGTCACGTGTCCGTGTCCATGCAACATAGATTTCGTTAAACCTTTTAGTCTTATGGGCCGAAAATTTTCCATTTATAAATATTTAATTGTTTCTATTCCGATATTTACATTACCAGAATAAAAAAAAGTTTTGAGATGTTGAAGTAAACTGAATTTCTTTCAAAGGAAAAGGTGGAGCGATTTCGGTGTTTGTTTTCTTCTTTCTTTTGTTGGTTGATAAAGAAGACATGTTAAAAGAATGTAAGAAATTAGTATAAGAAACAGCTCCAAAGAACATAAATTACAACGGAAAGTGAGTGAAAACTCATGTGATCAAGGAGGTTACAAGGTTCTTCCACTTAATATGGCCAAGGTCTCAATTAGTGAGATAGTTTGTCACTGATTGGTGATTAATTGTTTTTAACATTTTTATCTCAAAATTTTGTTTTATTTATTTTCATTTGCCATATATAAAGTGTTTACTGCTAAGAATGTTTCATCTCAAAAGTAAAATGGATTTTTTTTTTTTGCTAGGAAAGGAGAAATTGTATTGATAAAGCAGAAAAATTACATGAGATTTAGGCCGAATGGGGTACTACTGTCCAACCATCCTCCCGGGACATTAAGTCTTCTACAATATTTGGTCTCCTTGTCATCCCAGCAGTTAAAGTCTCTACTAACATACTCAGCTTTAAGATAATTAAAAATCCTTCAGGAGATTAAGACAATCCTCTAGAATAAAATGATTGAACCAACTAATCTGGTCAATATTATTATTAAGAAAGGAAATAACATTCTTGGCATCACTTGTAAGACAAACTTTTCCTAAATTTCTTGCTTTTGCCCACTTCGCTGCTTCAAGCAAAGAAACACATTCCGCCTCTTCTAGATTCATGGCGCGACCTGCGACTGTCCTGCACCCTTTGCAATTACCTGCTACATTTTATATTACAATACCAACACCATAGTTGTTAGTATTCTTGTCAAAAGATGCATCACAATAAATAATATAACAACCTTGTGGCAGTTCTTTATTCGAAGGAGAAGCTTGCTCATAAGTAATTGAACTGAAATGGGAAACCAATAGATCTTCAAGTTGATCCCTATCCTTAGACCATTGGCCATTGTTTAATTTGAGGGCACTAATATGATTCAAATGCCTTCTCCCATTCACATAAGCATTATAGAAGTTCGTATTTCGATCATGAACTCAACTCTAGACTTTTGGAAGTAAAATGGAATTTGTTAAAACCAAAAAGTCTGTAATTTAATAGATATTAAAAATAACATCGAAAGATGCATACTTTTGCATGAAAATTCAATATTAGGGGAACAATACTTATTTAAGAAGACAATACTGCATTGAACAAACTTTGAAGAGTATAAACAAGGAATTCTACTTCGTCTAATCCATTTGATTTGGGTTGGAAATGTTTAAGATTTCGCCATTTCTAAATAATTTTGTAAACATCTTAAATACCCTTATCACTTAACGATATTGGCGCTTTGTTTCTATTGGTCAGGGTAAAGTATGGAATGAAATTTTCTTATAAATGATAGCCTATAACACAATGATGGGTTTGCAGTGGGTTTTACAAAAAAAAATTTGTTTGGTTAGGGAATGAATTAAGGGATGGTCAGAGATTATTTTTCTTTTATTCCGCTCAATTAAAACAACACACGTAAGGGGGTTGAGACAGGGTGACCCCTTGTCTCCTTTTCTCTTTCTATTGGTAGCGGAAATCTTGGCTAAATTGTTACAACAAGCTAAAGAGGCGGGTCTTATATCAGGTTTTCAAGTTAGTCATGATAGTGAGAGTATAACTCACTTGAAATTTGCGGACGATACTATACTGTTTGTGGATGCGAGTATGGAAGAATTACAACATATTAAGACCATTTTATTTTGTTTCGAAGCCATTACTGGGCTAAAAGTGAATCTGACTAAAAGCAGCCTTATGGTGATTAGCAACAATGAACAAGACAAGGTTTTGGGCTCACAAGCAGTGGAGCTTCTTGGATGTGCCTGCGGTGAGATCCCATTCACGTATCTAGGCTTTCCTCTTGGTACAAAGGCAAGGCAAAATCATATTTGGGAACCAGTAATTGAGAAAATCCAAAAACGTTTACCACCGTGGAAAAAGAAGTATATTTCGAGGGGGGGAAGGGTGACGCTAATAAAGAGCACGTTGGCTAGTATTCCCATCTATTTTTTGTCGTTGTTTTCTATACCGGTGTGGGTGGCTAATAGAATTGAAAAAATCTCAAGAGACTTTTTATGGGGTGATACAGCTGAAAAGAAGACTATGCATTGGATTGGATGGAAGAAAGTTTGCAAAACTAAAAACAAAGGAGGCTTAGGTATCAGGAGGATCAAGAAAACTAACAAAGCTTTGTTAGGAAAATGGATTTGGTGATATGGAAGAGAACGCAATCATTTATGGAGAAAACTTATTCAAAAAAAAATGGGGGTAATGCAGAAACTTGGTTACCGAATGAGGTGTCTACGGCTCATGGTTGTGGGCTATGGAAGGGGATTATGCAATCCAAGAAGTTAATTCAAGTCAAATCTCGAAATCACCGTTAACGATAGCAGCAAAACAAGATTTTGAAAAGATAGTTGGTGTACTATTCTTCCGTTAAAAGAGAAATATCCCCTGCTGTGGAGGTTGGGTAAAGCAAAAGAGGCAACAATAAGTGAAGCGATAACATGGGCTCACTCTAATGCAGCATGGAATCTTCAATTCAATCGAAATTTGAGGCGTTTGGAAGTTCTGGAAGCTATTAAATTGGTGGAGGATATAGGAAATCCTGATCTCATCACTATGCAAGAAGATGTTAGAAATTGGCTCCCCTCCCGGTTAGGTAAATTTTCTACGAAGTCTTGCTATGATGTTCAAATGGTAGACAATGATGCATATATTTTTCCGGATCCCAAACTTATTTGGAATACGACTGTACCTTACAACATATCCTTTCTCATTTGGTCTACTCTTTGGAATGCTACACCAACCTTTGATAACTTAGACCGAAGAGGGGTTACAGTAAGATCTTTGCAATGTGTTTTATGTAGAGCTGAGGATGAAACAATACATCATGTGTTGTTCCATTGTACCTTCTCTTATAAGGTGTGGTCGTACTTTCTTGAATATTGTAAAATTGATTTAGCAATGTGCGAGACAACAGATAGCTTCATTAAGTCATGGAATAGGAAAATCCCAAATGCAACCCATAACTTCATATGGAACAATCTTCCTTACGCGATATGGTGGGCGCTATGGATCGAGAGAAATAGAAGGGTTTTTCACAACAAAGATTTTGCCCCAAACGATGTAATTGTTGCTGTCAAGTCTCTTATCTTTCAATGGGGACTTCCCTATCATGTTTTTGAAGGCTTGTATTTTGATGATTTGGTCCAAAATTGGGAGGCAAAGATTTACATGTAATTTTTCCACCAGTTAGCTTCATTTTTTTGACACTTCTAGTCTCTTTTTAATGGTTGTGTCTGTATTTTTGTTGTGCCTCCTTGGCACCTGATAATCAATTTTAACTTCCCTCAAAAAAAAAAAAAACAACACACGTACTGACAGAATATCGAGGAATATCGGAGGTTTTAGTTTTTAGACTTAACATGCTCAAGTTCTTGGTGGGTAGATTGTGCTCATCTTTCTTGTTGATTTTCTTACATTTTTATATTTTGAAGGTGTATTGTTATGTAATGTATTGATCGGCCTTTCACCTGGAATGTAAGATGAAATTCAATAAAACAAAATATATAGTTTGTTATTCAATGCTTACTAATAGCAAAAATTCGGAGAATATGATAAGGTGCATACCCTAGTTTGCTGTAAATCTTAAAACTTTCTTAGCAATTAATCGACACGAATTTAAAAAACCTGAACACAACATTCCTCGAAACCTTATCAATAAGTTTTATGCTTTATAACCATTATTTGCAAGTCTGCAATATATCTGGTAATAATTTAAAGGTAGAATTTATCCCAAAATATTAAATAGATAAATCATTTCTCCTCTAGAATAACAAAGGATTTATGCATATCAAATAAAACAACAAGATGTCTGCAAAATACGATTCCGAGGTTTCCAACAAAAATGAGGTTTCTCCTACAATTGGATTAGCAAAGGTGTGAAACTACGTTCACATAAAATGTATGAGGGGTCAAATCACTCTGGAGAGTTATGTTTACTGGTTTTGTTTCCGCAACATCTAAACAACATGACCTTTCCATTAGTCCTTGTGTATCTCTATATAGGAGGAAATATATGAATATCGTGTATTTATTGTTATTATTCTTACTTCAAAAATCATAGTTTCATTTCATTTATCAATGTATAATCTATTTTTTATCAAGATTATATATTTGTCTGACATAAGAAGTCTTGAGATACTGGAGTAAGCTGAAGTTTTTGGAAGGAAAGAAATGGTAAACGTATATATGTAAAATGATATGTCAAGAGATGAGATTCCAATTGGTGCTTGGTGGCTATTATGAAGTAACTGGTTGGGGTTTCTAAGTCGAACTCTATTGTTACAATCTTGTTAAAACCTATTATCATCTCTTTTCTCCTTTTTATTCATTTATCAAAGATAGCAAAGATGTAAAGAAACATCGTGTACATATCTTAAAGATGAACCGTTATTGATAAGTGTTAAAGACTTGGGAGATATTTAAAAAATTTATTTTATCGTTTCTTTTAATCTAAAAAATATTATCATTATTTAAGTTTCCTGGTCGGATAATCGAATACATTTAGTTATCACGTTGTTGTTAGAATCCGGCGGAATATATTTTCTAGATTACCAGCCGAGTCGGTATTAGGTTGTAAACCAGTAAGAGCTTGGAGAGATCTCCTCCAGTTAGATGCTAATATAACCTAATCTGGAAATCTCATCTCCAGTATCAATATGTTCATTGACTAGTACAAAAGCAACAGCTCAAGCCGTTTGAACATTATCACTATATTTCTAATTCCAAGACAATGGGTTTCGAGAGTTTGAAAAAATTTGACAAAGCTCTCTGGTATTTGGAGTATTATAACGGCGTCGATGGAAGATGAACCTCAGGAAGATGAACCTCAGCATGTGGAGTAATAGTTAGTGTTTTACAGTCAAGAAAAAATATGAAGGCATCCTTGGAAAAGAATTTGTGAATCGTTATACATATGTAATCCCATTACTAGAGAATTTGTGAATCTTCTTGGAATATTGATTGCCGAGAAGAAAATCATTGATTGATGGTGTTCACATTGTGCATGAAATTAAATGAGAAACGAATATGGAAGGATATTTTTGAAAAATGTCGCGGCATATTTGAACAATCAGAATTTATAACCAATATAGTGAGCAATTTGAAGAATTTATAACCATTTCTAAAAAAAAAAATCTATTTAAAAAAGATGGAGAACCAAGAGGTAATTAAGATTTTAATGAATTTTGACCATCATGAGAATTACTGAAATTGTAGTAATCAAAAGAAATATCTACCTTAAATCATCAAATAACTGCAGGAGTTGGAGTCTCCCACACGTGGATCACATTCTATTCACTATGAAGAACAAAAAGTCGGTCGCCACCAATTGAGATGTCACGGATTGAACCACCATGTTATGACCAATGGCTCTTCCAAGCACAATCAATCAAGAATTGAAATAGAAATGAAATCAAAAGTAAAACAGGCACACACACAACAAAAGGATTTATAGTGGTTCGATCAAAATGATCTACATCCACTTTGAAAGACGATGATAACGTTGCACTATGAGTTGAACAAGATTACAAGAGTATAAACTCCTCTCAAGAACAAAACCTTAATCTCTCTTAGTTTACACTACTCTTTCTCTCTTATTTCTCACTGATTTTGTGATGCTAATACAATGGAAACTAGAAGGCCTTATATAGGTTGTATGAGGTAGTGTATATGTTGACATAGAGCACACAAGCAACATAATGGGAGCTTCACTACTTAGTGGTTGTCATCATAGGATCTCCACTTCTTCTCTTAGTGGTAGTTCCACTTCTTATCTTAGTGGTAGTTCCACTTCTTTTTTTAGTGGTAGTCATGATCATTCAAGACACATACTAAAAATCTCCACCTTGACTTGAGTACCATCACCACTTATCATCATCGTCTTCGCTCAGCCCCTCAAGGGCTCTCAACACCTGTTGACACCAACCAAGTCCAAGCAGTGCTTGAACTTGATACTTGGAACTGGCTTCGTCAACATGTCCGCAGGGTTATCCGTTGTAGGAACCTTTAGCATCGCTATCCTACCTTCCTCAACTGCATCCTTGATAAAATGATACCTGACATCGATGTGCTTCGTTCTCTCATGATACATCTGGTTCTTGGTCAAGTGAATGTCACTTTGACTATCACAGAACAAAGTTGCATTCTCTTGCTTGAAACACAAATCACCAACCAAACCCATCAACCATATACCTTCCTTCACTGCTTCCGCGGATGCCATGTACTCTGCCTCAGTTGTAGACAATGCAACTATGCTTTGCAAAACCGACCTCCAACTGATAGTACTACCACACAATGTAAAAGTATAACCTGTCAATGACCTTCTTCTATCAAGATCACCTGCATAATCAGAATCAACATAACCCACAACATTCGGCGAATCGCCATAGTGTTTATCAAACACTAAACCAACATCTGTACTTCCCTTTAGATACTTCAAAATCCACTTTACAGCTTTCCAATGAGCCTTCCCGGGACTTCCCATGTATCTACTTACCACACTCACAGCTTGTGAGATATCCGGCCTTTTACAAACCATAGCATACATGATGCTACCAACTGCGCTTGCATATGGAACTCGAGACATATACTCTGCCTCATCTGCAGTTTGAGGTGATTGCTTTCTAGAAAGTTTAAAATGAGCTGCCAAAGGAGTACTTACTGGTTTTGCATCTTTCATACCAAACCGCTCCAACACCTTCTCGATGTAAGCCTTCTGGGACAAATGCAACTTGCCTTCAGCTCGGTTTCTATGAATCTCCATGCCCAATGTACACATGAACAATGCTGCCATGAGCAACAACACAACCTGTTGGGTGCAATAATCAAAACAAAGAAAAATCAAATAAGCAAAAGTTCTTGATACTTAGCTTCTTTTAATGGAAGTGATGGATTTGACGAAACGAGCGAGCTTCTCATATCTCCACAACAGCAACAAGGAAAAACTTTGAAAAACAGAGTGAGTCACGTGTTCAACACGTTTCCCTTAAGACATTAGCGACCCCGTACACTCAAGAGTGATGATATATCCCTCACAGGACGGATATATCCAGGATAAAACACCCTAATACACCTACTACTAGCATATGTAGTAGATGCTCAATCTTGATCTTGGAAACTCCGAAAAACCATAAAGGAAAATATCGAACACTTGAGAAAACATATAAAATATCTTCCCTTAGGGGTTCCTCTAAAATATAGAGCAACCCCTTTCCCATTGATTTTACAAAAGTAGTGAATTTGTTTATATAATGGAAAAAAACAACTTAAGAAGAGGAACTCCCCGATGTGGGACTAAAAAGCTTATATAGTCTCTTAAAACAACTAAAAAGTGGAAACTCCAAAGTATGGGACTAATAAGTTTTTCATTCACAAAAGAAAACAATAAATTATAATTTTATTAAAACCCTTAAAAATCATTTTCTAGTAATTGTTTTCCAACAATCCCCCACATGAATGAAAACTCAATAAAACACGAAAACACAGATAGATCTTGGTAAATCAACAACCCAATCTCACGAACTGACTGAACAGGCAGACACATCGTGCATGTTGAAGTCATACTAGCCATTCCAACGTCATCTCCCTCACACAACAGTGTGTTGACCCCAGGGTCATACTATGGATTGGAAAAATCATATAGTATAGAAAACTTTCATCTTTAGTTCCCCACAAGTGAGACTAAAGGTTCTTTCACCACAGTGAAAAAGCATGAACTAGTGAACCCTTAGTGACCCTTAGGTCCTAAGTTCCATTAATACCAAAACCATCAAAACTAAAATCACATAAAAAGAGCAGGAAATACCATTTTTAGGCAGAGGTGTCCATGAGGTCTTGAACCTTTGCTTAGTGAGCTATTACCGGAATTACTTGCTAGATACAGTGAAATATGTCTTGAACTGCTAGCATTTGATGTAATTCGCGATAACGACCATGGATGATATCTCCCAGGGTGCTGCCAAGCTCGTGCCGTTTTGTCCAATTTGGCCCTGGACATATCCTGTTTCTCAGAATGCTCTAGAGAATCAAAGCTCATATTCTCATAGGAAGCGGCCCCACTTCCTCATTCAAATAGGTGAGTTTCCATAAATAGTGTTACTGCTACACCCCACTTCAATCTTAAATTGAAACTATAGAACTCATTAAAACTTCTTAAAAGTCATCCTTCACATGCAGTCACACTATCACGTTTACACCATAGGGAAGGGACAGAGAATGAAATTCTCTAATAGAGTTTACCTTTACCCACCATAAATTAGTTTTCTCATTCGAAACCTTGATCTTGGGATCTCCAGTCAGTAAGGTTGAGTATCCTTCATGACAAGTTTAATTATTGAGCTTAAGCCCCATCCCCTTCGATGCAATTCTAACTATCTCCTTGAACAAACCTTTCTTCAAAGGTTATGCGATATTCTCCTTGGACTCTATCCAATCAATGGAAATAACGCCGATTGAGATTAGTTAGTTTTTAGCTTTAGCTATTACAGCTAGGCTAACAAAGTGTATAGATATAGCTGGCACAGGCCTATGCCAGAGAGGAATGTCTTCTAAAAAGCATCTTAGGCACTCGGCCCCCTCTCGTGCTTTATCTAACGCAATACTCTCAGATTCCATAATGAATTGAGCAATATATGTCTGTTTGGAAATCTTCCAAAAACAAACCCTCATGCTATAGTGAAACTATCCACTCGTATACTTAGACTCCTCTGAGTCAACTGTCCAGTTTGCATCATAACCCTAAAGGACATCAAGACACCTTTCATAAATCAAATAAAAGGTAATAGAGTATTTTAGGTACCATAATACTCTACTCAGTGCATCTGAAGGCTCTTTATACTTAACTTACTCACAATATAGGCAATGTCTGGACTCTTACAGTTCATAAAATTCATCATACATCCTATAACTCTTGAGTATTCAAGTTAAGATACTCCACTACCCTTATTTTTCTTGAGTATACAAGAATAATCGTACGGAGTACAAGAAGGATTACAATCACACTGATTGTATCTCTTAAGAACAATTCAACATAATGAGAATGACTAAGACTATAAATGTTTAATTATCTTCTAATCCTCATCCCTAAGGTTACATCAAAAGGGCCTAATTCTTTCAAGTCAACGTTCTCATTCAGTGCATGTTTTAGTGGAATTAATCACATTTATGTTTGTATCAAGTATAAGCATATCATCAACATACAAGCATACAATCACACACGCATATTTAACAAGTTAGTTGTAAATATACTTGTCAGATTCATTAACTTAAATCCACTACATATTATTACATGATCAAATTTTCCATGTCACTATTTACGTGCTTATTTGGAACCATACAAATATTTGTTCAACTTACAAACATTGTTTTCATAACCTTTCACTACAAAGTCCTCAGGTTGTTCTATGTAAATTTCTTTATCTAATTTACAGTTTTATAAAGCTATCTTAACATCCATTTGATGTATCTCCAAGTTGTTTATGGCAGCAAAATCAATTAGCATCTCAAAGGAACTAATTCTCGTCACAACAGAATAAGAAGAATTTTTTTTTTACCTTCTTTTAGTTTATAGCCTTTAGCTATCCACCTAGCCACATATTTTTCCACAGTTCCATCTACCTTATGTTTCCTCTTAAAGACTCATTTAATCATATGGTCTTACTCCCTAGAGGTAAACTAGCAAGCTCCCAAGTCTGGTTTGACGGACTGAGTCCATTTCACTAAATGAAGCTTCTTACCAGAATGGGATTTCAATAAACGTTATGGTTTCTTTACGAGTCTGGAACTCAGACTAATCTAGGAAAATTATGAATCCATGTCCATAAGAAGTCTCAGTTATAATCCTTTTACTTCTCCTAGGATCAACGTTAGTTCATCTTCTTTCGAAGGTATATTCTGACTAGTTGAAAGACATCTAGGGGATCAACAACACATCCCTAAGAAGAGACATGTTTCAAAATAAACATGTTCAAAGAATTCGACATCCCTAGAATCCGTAATAATCTTCACACCAATGTCATAAAAATCACACCAAAGTCTGAAAAATCAGAACACACAACCAAAAATATATATGCAGTAGGGTACTCAAGAAACCTTATCTAAACACCCCCACACTTTGACGTATGCATAAAAAGGTTGATTATCTTTCCATAATCATATGAATTTTTAATTGATCCTTTAAAGGTTACTCTATTCATGATATAACAAAATTATAGAACGACCTCCTCCCCACAAATTTGGGGTTATCCTTTAAACAACATGGCATAAATCATCTCCTTAATAATTCTACTTTTACGTTCAACTATATCATTAGACTATGGTGAATAAGGAGATGCGATCTCATGAATAATGCCATTTAACAAGTAAAGTTCTCCTATATGAATTTCATACTTTCCATCATGTTTAGACCTAACCAATTTAGTGGTAACATATACTTCGCTTTCAATTTCAAGTTTATACTCTTAAGGCTTCTAAGGAATCATCCTTACCCCTAATCAAGTATATAAGTGAGTACCTCGTACAATCATCTATGAAAGTTACAAACCACCTTTTACCACCTTAGTTTGGGTTGAACTCATTTCAACTAGGCCTAACTGAATTAATTCTAAGGGCTTAGAATTATTATGAACATTTTTGCTAAAAGGTTTTATAGCATATTTTGATTCTACATAGAATTCACTTTTGTGTTCAAAGTCCAAACTAAATTTGGGTACGTAGTCTATGCTAGCCAGTTTATGCATTGACTTATAATTTTTCGGTTCCAAGTCTACCATGCAAAACATTCAAAGACACACAAAAGAAAGCACAAGAATTAACTATGTTTACCTCATCAGATTTTCCTTTAAGCTTATATAGACCCTAAGTCCTATAACTGTTGCCTAAAAATCACATCCCTTAGTTATAACAAGTTATACACATTTAATTATAAGATCTTCAATCTTTTACCATCTTCAAGAGAACAAGATACAATATTCTTGCATATGCTCGGAACATGAAAACTTCATACAGTGTGAGAATATTACAGATATGAGCTAATGCTCGACCTTTCCATTTTATTCAACCTCTGTCGCAGATGAGTTACTCATATTGAGTTTCTCGACATCCCTTATCCTCTGATAAGAGGTCAACAGGTATATGTTTCAACAAACATACTTAGTGGCTCCAGAGTCCACCCACCAGTGTCTCACATTGGTTATTAAAATAACTTCCGACATCATGTCAATGAACTTGTTCTAATTTGTTTCAACTAAATTAGCATTAACTTTCTACTTATTAAGGTTTTATGTTGTCTACACTTTAGTGCCGTATGGCCAAGAATTTTACAAACATAACAATCACCCTTAATTAAAGTAATGCCAGATTCAGTTTTACGAAACATACCTTTCTTATGAAGACTACGCTTAGAGTTGTGTTTGATGTTCTCGCCTTTGTCATCTTTGGAAGACTTGTGTTCATCCACATGCGCCTGGTAGCCATGGTCCTTTTCAATTTCATGCCACAATCTTCGTTTATACTTTGACCACGGTCACGGTAATTTCCCAATCACCTAATACACCACATCTCAAAAAACTTAGTTCCGAAACGGAAGATAAAATATGAGTTTTGAAGATAATATCTAGATTTACAAACTTCGTTTGAACCACCATATCAAAAAACTCATGGTTACCCCATAAAAACTACTTTAGTTAACAACAAATTTCTGCCCATCTGAATTTTTCAGGAACGTTTATCTGTTTTGTAAAATATCAACAAAATACTTTTACAACTTCAAAAATTCTGAAATTTTATGTGGGTAACTATCAAGATGTCCACTACGTTGTGTCAAAAGGGTTCATCGAAATTCCTTCTAGGTTGAGATATAAATTCGAAACTCTACAGCTGACCAAAAATTCGTTTTTTATTTTTCACTCCATTATTAACATCCATGATTATTACAAATTGTAATGTCTTAAGATTGTTGGGTGCAATAATCAAAACAAACAAAAATCAAATAAGCAAAAGTTATTGATACTTAGCTTCTTTTAATGGAAGTGATGGATTTGACGAAACGAGCGAGCTTCTCATATCTCAACAACAACAACAAGGCAAAACTTTGAAAAACAGAGTGAGTCACGTGTTCAACATGTTGCCCTTAAGACATTAGCGCCCGGCTACACTCAAGAGTGATGCTATAGCCCTCACAGGACGGATATCTCCAGGATAAAACACCCTAATACACCTACTACTAGCATATGTAGTAGATGCTCAATCTTGAGCTTGGCAACTCCGAAAAACCATAAAGGAAAATCGCGAACGCTTGAGAAAACATATAAAATATCTTCCCTTGTGGGTCCCTCTAAAATATAGAGCAACCCCTTTCCCATTGATTTTACAAAAGTAGAGAATTTGTTTATATACTGGAACAAAACAACTTAAGAAGAGGAACTCCACGATGTGTGACTAAAAAGCTTATATAGTCTCTTAAAACAACTAAAAATTGGAAACTCCACAATGTGAGACTAATAAGTTTTTCATTCACAAAATAAAACAATAAATTATAATTTTATTAAAACCTTAAAAATCATTTTCTGGTAATTTTTTTCCAACACAACCTCCATCAGGACTAGCCCTTATTGTAGTACAACCGTGAGGAGCAGGACCCTGGACCGAACTTGTTATTTTTAACTTGTTACCATCAAATCTTCCCCACTTTGCAGTTCGAACGTTATCAAGAAGACCATAATAGAGAGCTTCTCTGTAGAATAATTTTTCTGGAATGTTAGGAGGAACATGAAACTCATCTGTTTTTAATAGATCAAGTAGAACTAGGGATGGCAATGGGGCGGGGACCTTGAAACCCATCCCCTACCCCGTTCAAAAAACCAATACCCATCCCCTACCCGTTCCCCATAAGAATGGGGCGGGGACGGTTATGGAGAATCCTCGTAGGGGATGGGTTTCCCATGGGTTAAAAATAATTTTAATGGTTCAAACAATGATACTAACCGATGGAGTGCATTTTAAATTTTTAAGTTTATAATAACCAACTATAACTGAAAAATAAAGGAAACAATTTTTCCTTTATTAACCATCTTCCTCCGTGTTAATCATCTCATTATAATCTTCTTCGTTATCTTCCAAAAAAGTTTATCGAGATATAATAGGTTATGGTATGCGGTGGGGACATTGAATCTCATCCCCACCCCATCCCCGTATCACTACTTTCGGGGATTCCCCGTACCCTCCCCGTTCCATGTTTATACGGGTAAAACCCTAACCCATAGGGGCGGATCCCCACGGGGATGGGTTTGGGTGGGGAAAATTGCCATCCCTAAGTAGAACAGAGAAGCATTCGGGGTTCCGGTCGATGAAGTATTCATCATTAACTTCTCTTGGTCGAAGGTTCCATTGATCATCAAACATTGCTCCAAACACGGAATTTCGGCCTGCGTTTGCAAGTGTTGTTGCAGTTGTTTCAAAAAAATTTCCTCCAACATTGAACCTCACCCTGTCAGTTTGCATCCCCATATTTATTGTCGGGGTTTTCAATATTGAAATTTACCTTTGATATGGCTTATAATATTCCCGACTTTATTTATGGAACCATATGAGATACGAGTTTTGCATAATCTAGTTTTCTTGTCCATTAAGGATATCTGGGCATCCTATTTCTATTAGAATTCCCGTAAACATACTCAGAGATATAATGAACTAGTAATTATTTTTTTCTCTCCGACTCTCTCTTAAAGAAAAAAATCCTTTGACTTTCTTTCTTTCTTGTTCAGTTTTTGGGTAGACCCTAGCTAGGATTTGTAGTTATTTATTTATTTATTTATTTATGAGTTTAAGAGTTTTAGTTGTTTAATTTTTATTTTTGTTGTTTTGGTACCAATGGAGTATGTATACATTTTTTACATGATTTAATATACGTGTGTTGGCTGTTATTTTCGCATCCTTTGATAAATGGAGTGGTTGATTCGGAATCGGATACTTCAGAGAATTTATTAATAGATGATGTGCATGAGAAACAGTTAACTCAAATTAATGTAAACATAAGTATCAGTTTTTAAGCATGAAACCAGAATCATCAAATAACTGAAGGAGATGGAGTCTCCCACACGTCGAACATATTCTCTTTACTATGAAGAACAAACAGTCGATCACCACCAATTGAGAAGTCACGAATTTCACTACCAGAACTTCTTCCAAGACGAATTTCACCACCAGAACTTCTTCCAAGACTAGATGTTAATTTCCAGTCAGGCCCCGAAAACACAGAAATACCATCCTTTATAAAGCTAATAATGATAAGGTCGTACATAGTTTGGGTCATCCATATTATTAAGTTTCCATGTAATGCTACCACTGGTACTTCTCCAATCGATGAAACCCAAATTGTCATAATGATCAACCACGCAAATAGAATTACTTTCTTTCATTGCAATTGAATCATAAATCAATTTTTCTGTGCGATTTAAGTGCCTGGTCCAAGACCAAACCATACGTCTATCTCTAAAATCTAAAAGACTAATATGCCTATGATCCCCGCTCCATGGGAACAAAACGGAAACCAGTAAACAATTACTTCCATCTAGCCATTCAATCTTACTAGCATTACAAGAGGCCAATCAGAACGTGCATTGAAAGAATCAATCCTTTTTCCAGTAACTTGATCCCAAACTCCAATCCCACTTTCCGAACTTGTTTCTCCATAGCATGCAAATATCTTACTATCAGAGTTAAAACATAAAGCTCCAACATTGTTGGTCTTAAGACTCTTAACCTCATACTCATGCTTTAGATCACCTGTTGACGAACTGAATAGACCCATTCCTCCATATCCGTGCCAGAACCTTTGGTCCGCAGTGACCACAATATCGTTGACTTTTCCATAATGAAGATCTAATGGTTGTTGTTCTTCGAGCAACCAATTATAGACATCAACAATGCTACCATGAGAAACAGCACAACCAGTACAATCGTGTGGAACAGGACCCTTCACCGAACTCTTTAATTTTAACTTGTTACCATCGAATCTGCCCCACTTTGCAGCTTTAACGTTCTCAAGAAGACCATAATAGAGAGCTTCTTCATAAACAAATTTTTCAGGCATGTTAAGAGGAACATGAAGCTTACCTGTTCTTAAAAGATTAAGAAGAATAGAGAAACATTTGGGATCTCGATCGATGAAGTATTCATCATTAAATTCTCTTGGCCGAAGGTTTCAGTGATCATCAAACATGGCTCCAAACACGGAATTTCTGCCTGCGTTTGCAAGTGTTGTTGCAGTTGTTTCAAAGATTTTTCCTCCAACATTGAACCTCACCTTGTCAGTTAGGATTCCCATATTTCCAGTTGAGATATTCAACATTGAAACTTAACTTGATGTGGCTTGTAATGTGTCCGACCTATATATATATATATATAACCATCTCAGATAACAAGTTTAGAAGTTACCTTAAATTTGGAGCTCTTGTTGAGGAAAGCTAGACCACGGGTGAGTTCTATTTCTGTACTTGGAAAGTGATCATGCGATAACATTATTATGTTGCCAGCTCATCGCACTCTTGACACTGTTGATCACCCCAGAACTATTATGGTGTATCCTGTAAATTTTGCAGTGGAAAATTCTACTATGTGAAGATGTACATTCCAGGAATCATCTCATTGAACGATCTAACTGTGAAGGTTGATAGAACATGCACATCAGAGAGAAACTAGATTGATTGTGAAGAATAATATCTCAATGTGTATTCCTCAATGGGCAATCGCCTCATATATACAAGATGTACGGTTACAGATAAGGAAAGAAAAGATACACAATATATGATCTTATACGATCTTACAACACATGGAAACAAGATATACATAACATAACTTCCAAGATATCATAATATCCTGACAATCTTAACACCCCCCCTCAGACTCAAGGTGGTATGGAACACATCTTGAGTCTGGATATCAAAAACTATAATCGAGCAGTCGGATGAGTCTTTGTGAAGAGATCTGCAAGTTGTAATTCAGACTTGACATGAGGAAGATCTATTGTACCTTGCTTGTAATGATGTCTCGTGAAATGGCAGTCAATTTTTATATGTTTCGTTCTTTCATGAAAAACATCATTATGAGTGATCTGTATAGCTGCTTTATTGTCACAAAATAGAGGTGTTGGACGGTGAATGTCAATACACATATCACCAAGAAGCCAACGTAACCATATGATCTCAGATGTAGTATGAGCTAGAGCTCGATATTCAGCTTCTGCAATTGAGCGAGAAACAACTGTTTGTTTCTTACTTCTCCAAGATATAAGAGAATCTCCTAAAAATACACAATACCCTGTAATGGATCTTCTATCAGTGACATCTCCTGCCCAGTCCAAATCTGAATAGGCTCGAAGAACTAGATCAGATTTAGACGAAAACTGCAAACCTTGATACAGACTTCCTTTCAGGTAACGCAAGATTCTAAGATTGTCAGGATATTATGACAATAACACCAATTTTTATCATTCTGTTGAGTGGTTTTTTTTTTTTTTTTTTTTTGAAATGTTAAGGTTAAATTATATATAAAATAAAAAATGTAAAAAGGTCAGGGACCCCATTTTTAAGAGTTACAAAAATTATGATGTATGAATAATGTCTTTCCAGTGAGAAACTAAGTTTCTAAAGGAGTGCCCTAAAACCAATTTGAAACTTCCCCCATTTATACAGTGAAGGTTTTACATCCATAATTACAGTAGCTTCAGTTCTTGGTATTTTGTTGGCCATTATTCTTCTATTTCTTTCATTCCAGATAGCCCAGCAAATGGCAAAGATATTCTTTCATTCCAGATATCCCAGCAAATGGCAAAGATAATTACAGGCCATAGTTTTCTTCCTCTATTTATCCCCCTTCTAAACTTCCAAGCCTCCATTTGTGCAAGTATATTGCCACATTGAACCCATCTGATATTGCTGCCAAATATGAAGTATGACCAGATTTTATGGGCAAAGATGCATTGTAGAAGGAGGTGATCTACTGACTCAGGAATCTGATTACAGAAGCATCATATTATATTATGTACCTGCATACCTCTTCTCAGTAGATTGTCTGTTGTAGCTGTACCATTTTGGCTAACACGCCACATGAAGAATTGGACCTTAGGAGGTACAAATTTGATCCATATGCATAGGTATGGTATTGAGTGCTGAGCATTAGGAGATTGATCAACTAATCGTTTGTAGCAAGCCTTAGTTGACAAATCACCTGTGTACTGTAGAGAGTCTTCTTGATCTGTGAGTATTGGAGGAGAATTCATAAATGCAAACAAAAGCATCAAATCTCGAAGTTCTGTTGCCTTAAGATTTCTGCTTAAGTGATTTTCTTGTTTACATTTCTATATATATCTCAAAAATTGACGGTACTTCTACGTACACTGGTGTGTCCCCGTATTATGGTTTTTCAGAATTACTGCATTGGACACACAGATACTCCTCTGTGTCGGACACCCGTGGCGGTATTGGTGCAACCCAAGTTGTGGAGATAGATACCCCTGTTTCTGAGGGAGTGGATGAGCACTCTGTTCTCACATTTGCATCTCTGATCGGATGTAGTTTTTTTTTTTTAAATACAAGCTAATTTGTGATTTTCTAGAATCATCTTGAAGAGAGTACACGACTCAAAGAAGAAAGTGATCTCTGATCTAATGGTGTGATAGAGAAGAAACGAAGCAGAGAGGAAATGGATTTTTCCAGTCTAATTTTTTTAGGAGATAACAAACCCAAGCTGAAAGAGAGAATTTGTTTTTTTCTTGAAGAAACTGCTATTTAGTGTTACATTCATATAATTTTGAAGGAGAGATGCTCACCCAAGGGGTGGGTAATGGCCTCGCATGGCTTAGGAGTTTAAAGGAGTAGACAAGCTAATTTGTGATTTTCTAGAATCATCTAACTACGGGGGAGACCCATTTTTCAGATTTTTTCCACTGTGAAACCCACACTCAGAAATCTGAAGGCACGCACCCATTTTTTAGGGAAAATTTATTCAGAGACCAAAAATTATTGAAACTAAATTTTATCGTGAGATTTTATACGTTCATCGTTTTCTTCTTCTTCTTCTTCCATCTCTTGATCCAATCTGATTTCATAAAAATCCAAAATTTCTTCATTGAAAACAAGTTTTAGCTGTAGATCTATGATTATCAAACCTTATTTTACAAACCCATTTAAGGATTTTCTCTGAAAAACAAAAACATGGTGGTTTTAGCCTAATTTGGGTTACCCTATGTGGATGAAATTGAACGAACATCGACGTATCTTGTCATGCACTTTGTAAGACAGGAGGATCAGGTCTTGGTGAAGGTTTGAAGAGATACTATGAACAAAATAATTGGTTAGAATCTCAAAGGAATGATCTTAACTATGGAGTGCGTTTTTAACAATCTAGGTCTCTTTTTGCACATAGTTTTGCTTCTTGTTATTCTCCTTTTTGTTTATCGGTCAAAAGATGATGATTTTCGAACCTTAGTGTCTCTTATTTTGTAATTGAAATTGGGTAAGACTAAATTTTTGTCATGGGTTTTATTTAGTTATTTGAAAGCTTGAATCTTTTAGAGTAATTGAGGGTTAGAAATTTGATTTTATGGGGAAATAGATATGTTCAATTCTGGGTTTGCTAGACCTGTTTGAAAATTTATAAAACTAGTTTCTATTTGAGCTAAGAATTCTCTGCAATTGAAGATTTGAAAGATTTGGCATTCTCTACTGCAACTTAGTTCTCTTATTGTATGGTGTTAAATTGTTGTGTATGTTTGAAAAGCTATTATGTTCATGGAGAAGCTGCAGAATGTTGTGCAATTAAGAACATGAGATTTGCTGCAGACATCTTGAGTATAGGTAGTCAAGCCTGATGCACGACACTAGCCTCGGTTGTTGGCTCTCCATGACCTCGTGTGTGTGCATATTGGAGGGCGGGTAGATGTACCAGGAATCCGTGTCAGTTTCGACATAGTGAACTGCCACAGCCAAGTAGAAGCAAAGGGATGGGGTCAAAGAGATCCCATGTGATACAACCTTAAGATCAGGGGAATTTTTCTGGTGGAAACTTCTCTGGTGGGAATTTCTCTGGTGCTGGCTCATTTTCACGAAGAAAACCAAATACGTACAATCGAGATGATACCCAGCCTTCAAGACGGGGCAGGCATCATGGTCAAAGTGGGGCAGTTAATGGAGGACTTAGAGGTCCAGGATTTAGGCCTCCTATGAAGACTCGGGATAAGGTTTTCACCTATTGGATAACTGATAAGTGTTCTTATAGTGAAGGTTGCAAATTCTTGCATCAGTGGTTTGTCAGTGATAGTTTTACTATGTTGACGCAACTTGATGGACATGAGAAGAAGGTAGCTTCATCTTGTTGTATTTTCATTTTCCTCAACTTATATGTATACTATTTGTAGTTGTAGCTGTTTGATTGGAGGATTTGTGTTATAACAGGTCATTAGCGGGATTACTTTCCCAATGGGGTCTGACAAATTATATTCTGGTAGCAAAGATGGGACTGTTCGAGTCTGGGACTGTCAAACTGGCCAGGTTGTTAGAAATTTCTTGATTTTCTTTTTAAATTTTTCTTGGTCTTACCTTCTTTCACGAAACTCAATTGCATCATCATGATGTTCAGTGTGCTGTGTGTGTGTTTGGAAAGCCATAAAATTGCGTGCCTTCGATTTTATTGTATAAGGACATGGATTGCGTGCCTTCAATTTTTTTCCCTTTGGATTGAGTGGTTACTTTAGGGATGATAGCCGTGTTATTCGAGATACTTTTATGCTAGTTGTGCTATGGGTTTATAGTTTTGTTATGCATCTATATTCATAGCTACATAACAGGTTATGCATCTTGAAAAGTTGTTGCATAACTTGTTATGCAGTCCAGAAAACGGTTGCATAACACGTTATGTAGCTATTTTTTTGTTAGTATTGAAACCAACAAAAAATAAGGCTGCATAACTTGTCATGCACCTACAATAATATCTACATAACATGTTATGCAGTCGTGAAAATTGATGCATAATCTGTTATGCATCGGAAAATATGATTGCATAATGCATTATGCTTCGAGAAAATTGTTGCAAAATCTTTTATGCATCGATAAAATTGATGCGTAACTTGTTATGCATCCGAAAATATGGTTGCATAATGCATTATGCATCAATTGTTTTATGTACGCACTAAAATCAACCAAAACAATGGCTACATAACTTGTTATAGATGCATAACTTGTTATGCAGTCGAAAAAATGGTTGCATAATTCGTTATACACCTGCATAATGTATTATGCATCTTTTTTGGAGGCTGCATAATGAATATGCAGTCAGTTTTCGAAAATTTTCCCTAAACCGATGATCACCTCCGATTTTTTCGTGAAAAACTAATATTTGATATTGTTGTTTGTACTCGTTGCGTAGCTCTCATTAAAAGACTTCCAACAATATAAAATTTGTAAAATTCCAAGGCGCGGATTTTTACATATGTTATATCCAAGTGTACCCCTGAAAAATTAAAATGCATAACGAGTTATCCCTGAAAAAACAGTATGCATAACACGTCATGCGGATGCATAAACCTTCATGCAGACATGTTTTAATAATTTCGGATAATTATGGGTGTCACAAAAATATTTATGGGTATCACGGTATCCAAAATTAATTGTGGGGTCTGACAATGAGATTTTTTTTTTTGAGTCTCCAGTCTCCCCCTAATTTTCCCTTTTTGTAATCATTTTATAATGCAAGGGCGGAGGCAGCCCAAGACAAGGTTAGGCACCAGGCTAACGTTGGCTTGCCCGTTTGCCAACCAGGCTTCAAAATTTAAGCCCAGGAAAAAAAAAGTTTTGCCTACCCTTTCAAAGAGATAGGTAGCGAATCCGATATAGTGCAAGAACTCCCCTCCTTCATAAATGCTTGAAATATTCTACATGATCGCACTAAAGAACAATACATGATCGTAAGAATTAACAAAGCTAAATTTGGAGTGCTTCCTACGTGGTTGTTCTGGGAAAATATCCTTAACACCAAAATCCCATGAGTTTAGGAGGATAAACAAAACCATCTTCAATGGAATGTGTATTCAACTAAATTTGGGGTGTATTTGGACAAATCTGATTGGCTATGTCAACTATTCGGTGTTTTTAACTACCGGCCACATCACCCTAACTACCGGACACATCACCCTCACATTCCCTCTCCACATTTCCGTTGTAGACCAATTTTTCCTAAAATCTTAATTAATACTCCCTATGTTCCATTTTACTTGATGTTTTAGGGTTTTCTTTGTGTTCCAAAATAGATAATAGTTTTAATATTTTTCTCATATTCTCACTGATTTGCCCTTGCTTTAGAATCACACAATATCATTAATTTTTATTGTAATTAGTACTCTAAAATTTAAATCTACTCTATTTTTTTATTGTGTTTCAAATTGATGGAGAATCACTATGGGATTAATAACTTTTTATAGAATCTAAAAACTAAAAACTAGGTCATCTAAATTGTTAAGAAGAATTAATATGGATAGAATTGAAAAACTCTACAACGTCAAGCAAATTGAAATGGAGGGAGTAAATCCTAGGTGGCCAATAAAATAGGAGGTTTAAGACATCCCGTTAGAGATGCTCTAAGTCTTGCTTCACCACTATACCACTTGAGTTCTAGGAGCTCTATACGAGCGGCAAAACCATGCTCGTATATCTCCGTAATCAAAATTATAAGAATTTCTAGAGTTTTGAAACATTTCAATTTCCAACAGTTTTTTTTTTTGTTTCGTTTTTTTGGACAAATCTTATTAATGAACTTAGAAATTCACAAACAAACAAACTAAAGAAATTTTAGACAAATCTTATTAATGAACTTAGAAATTCACAAACAAACAAACTAAAGAAATATTGATCCAGTACACCATAAACAGAGACGCAAAGGCAAACAAACAAAATAGACATCAATTGTGTGCGAATTGAGGTGGATGAAATAGGTGAATCATCCTTACCGATGAAGCGAGCAAGCTTTACTTAAGAGGAAGCTCCGCAACCTCGTAGTCATAGCCATAGCCATTTTGTCCAGTAAAAAGTCCATCATTCTTTTCGGAAACTTTTGTACTCCCATCTTTCAAGACGTCATACTGAGTGTACGAGAAGGGTATGTCGTATGAAAGCCGTGTTGCCATCAGAGTCGCCTTCACTCTAGTCATAGGCTGCACAGTGATAGTTCGCACATTCCCCACTTCAAGGCTTGTTGTTTCCGTTTCTCCCCAATCCGAAGAGCTGCTAACCTCGGCGGAAATCTCAAGTGAACCCGATGCTATGTCTGGGATACCAACCGTAACTGTACTCTTAACACCCACTGTCAACGAGACGCTTGTACTCCAATTAGTTGTATTGGTAACTGTAGTCTTGAGATCTATTTGTGACGTTATGGGATGTTTGGTTCTGTTGCTCGAATCATCGGTGATAAGTGCAACAGTTTTCTCATTGTAACGCCTTGAATCATTAAGGTGATATCTGACATTTTCGATCTTCCTTGAGACAACGGGCTCCTCAATCTCCATGGAGCTCCATTCGTCTGGATAATTAAGATGTGTGGCGAGGCTGTTCTTCTTCTTATCGTTTGTGTATCTGTTGCAAAACTTGCCGTTCTTCAAACTTCGCATGATGATGCGGTTGCCACCAAGTATCGTGGCTAAAAATACTGTGTTAGTGTCGTGGACTGTGGAGGAAACCTGCTTTAACATTACCCATTCACTATCATCCGTAACTGTCCAATACTTGTCAAAGTGAATACTCTTCAGGCGAATGCCTCCGTCTCGACTTGGAGACACCTCGTAGTCGAACAATGAAGAATTATCAGCTTTGTAATCGTAGTCCATATACCCATTGGCGTAGGCCTTAAGGTGGTCTCCGTTGTCGCCCTTGATCCTGATAAGGTCGGGCAACATAACGATAGTTTTCCAGTCAAGGAAGGTGCACACTTCATTGTCGGTTCCTACATCCAATAAAGACAAGCAACCATGATCATGGCCGCCACCAGAAAACAATCTAACAAAGTCGCCGGAGCTGACATGGCGGAGCTTAACGATGCGGTTGCTATTGGAATACAAGAAAACAGGCTGGAAAAGCGTGCATTGCTGTTCGGCCTTGTTTTCCTCAGGTTTGACGGCCATGGCAGTGATCCACCTGTTGTGCCCACCGATATCTGCCCAGTACTTGTTGTTCTGCAAACACCGGATATGGACAAGTCCAGTTCTAGTGGTAGCTGGGACCACCTCAAACCTCGTGTCGAGGTCAAAACTGTAATCTCCTTCGAACCGGAGGGCATTAGGTATATCTTCGTCCAAGTGCAGGTATCTATTGTTCAGGTTTGATTGGATTATGACAAACCTGGGGAGTGTTTTTGTCTTGGTGGCATGAACATATGCATCATTCTCATTTAAAGTAACAGCAGCTCCTACTTCTCCTCCATCATCAATAAGAAGAACACGACTTTCTAATGGTACCTCCCGCACGTACTCTTGAGTAGTATAATCACGAAGAGAAGTAATAGCGGTAGGGTTAATTAGTGTTTGGGTCGTAAGTTTTGGTATGTCTTTGAGTTTGGGTCCTAAGTTTGTCCGTTTTTGAGTTTGGGTCGTTAACCCCGTTAGTCAACACAGTCAACTGGTCAAACTGTTAGTGTAACAGACGCCCGTGAACTTCCGTTAAACAGCTAATTTACGCAGTTTGCCATTAGGAATATTCTTTCTTGTTCAGGTCGACACACACCAAATAACTCAAAAAGTAAAAGTTAATTAAAAAAAAAAAATTCCAATGTCTGCTCGGACCCTACCGTTACATACAAAAACAGATCCAATGTCTAACAAAAAAAAAAGGTTTAGTTTAACAAAAAATACCCAATTGTATTTCATTAAAATTTAACATGCCACAACTTCAGTTTTGCTTCCAAGATCCGTTTTGCATCCAAAAGAAAGTAAATTAAAAGAAACTTACCTAATACCAGTGCACTACTGTGCTTTTCTTTGACTGCTTTCCTCTCTTTGCTGGTGGTTGGACTTGAGTCATTTCCATCAAAGAAGCATTCCTCCTAGTCATGTTCTCCACTGGATAACTTGGCAGTCCACTATTTCCACCCCTCATTCTGGCATTACCAGCTCTACCAATTCCAGTTCCTCTTCCTCTTGGAGTTTGTTGGGTTATTGCGGAAGTTTGGGAGGACTGAGTCCCAACAGCTGCAGTTGCACTAGTACCTCTTCCTCCAACAGCTCCAGTTCTACCTCCTCTGCCTCTAACAGCTCCAATAGCACCGCTTCCTCTGCCACTAACGGTTCCACGTGCACCATCTCTTCCTCCCATGCCTCTAACAGCTGCAATAGGTGGAATTCCACCTCTAATAACTCCTCCATTGGTACTGCTATTGGTGTTGATACCAAAGCCAGTAGTCCTTACTCCAGCAGTTTTCCTTTGTGGTCTAGAAGAACCAACTTCTGTAGAAATGTTAGCTTCATCATCGTTACGAGGCCTTCTCTGATGTGGACCATAGATTATATTCACACCTGTACGAGGATATCTTCATTAATTATTTCACAGACTATGATTTCCATTTAAAGGAAAAACATTTAAAGAGGAAAAAATTATACCTATAGTGGAAGGATCACCATCAGGAGCTCCTTTGCAACCAGCCCTATTGTGTCCATATATCTTGCATATTCCACATCTCTTCTGGTTTCTTGTATAACCATCAGTTTCATCCCTATTTCTTCTTCTTAGAGTTCTTGGCCTACCAGCTGGCCTTACCACCCTTGGAGGATTAACCTTATAAATATCCTACAAAATTTTTAACAAAAAGTTAGAAGATGCTAATAATTGCATAAGTAACGGTTAGAAAATGCATAAATAAAAATTAGAAGATGCTAAGTTACCTCAACCTCAAGCCATGTCACTGGATTTGCTATAGGACTGATATTCCCAGCATAAGATGCTACGTATTTGGTAACTGAATGGCATGGATCCACGTAGCTGTCAACAGAAACACCAACTGATTAAGTAGAGAACCTACACAAAAAAGTAATTACAAGAGAAATATGTAAATATATATCCATAAGAAACTCTCAGCATTACCTATATTCATCCAATCTTCTATCCATCATGACGTTCATGGCATGAACACATGGCACACCACCAACTTGCCATGCTCCACAGTTGCATTCACGCCTAAGCAAATTAATTTTCCAAGTCATTTCTCTGTCATTCTCCACTAACCATACATTCTCCATTGAAGGATAACAATTAAAAAATCTCACATTGTCTCTGTGCCTACAAAGTCTACCCTCTGCCCTTTCCATCAATCCTGTTTGAGACCAATGTTTTGCTAATTGTTCCCTCAAAAACAATGTCTCCATCAATAACTTCTCATACTCCATCACAAATCTACAAATAGGCAAGTGCCTAAACTTGATAATCCAATTATTAAAAGACTCACTAAAATTGTTGCTTACATGCTCACAACAAGAAGTGTGATCAAACTTCCACCTAGTCCATTCTTCAAGAGGATGTTTCTCTAACCATGTCACAGCATCTGGATTGTACTTTGCCACTTCATTCATCCAATGTTTATAGTCAATTTCGTTGTAACTTTTTGCTGCTCTCCAGACCAATGTCTCTAAGTGTGACCCAGGGAACTTCTTTTTGAAATTCTTGTATAAATGCCTAAAACAAAACCTGTGGTAGTGTCTGAACTGTGAAAACTGTCTAGCAACACCATCAATTACGCCTTTTTGCTGGTCTGAAATGAATGTTAGGGGTTTCTCATGTCTTGTCACATATGGTGCAAGGATTTCCAAGAACTTGTTCCATGTTTCTATTCATTCATTTCTGCATATGTATATAGCAATAGGAAAAATTCCATTTCCATTGTCTAACCCCACAGCTGCTAACACCACTCCTCCATATTTACCTTTCAAAAATGTACCATCTAAACCTATAATAGCCCTGCAACCATTTAGGAAACCATCTAGACTAGCCTTGTACATCACAAATAACCCTTCAAATTGGTTGTGGACGATGTCTTTACTCCATTTAGCTATACTCCCTGGATTTTCTAAAATAATCTTCCTGCAAAGTTCAGGGACTTGCCTGCAACATGCACAAATTGGCCAACCTTATAAATTTCATTATTATCTTCTAAATTCTATATTTGCATAAGTCAAAATGGCATACCTATAGCTCTTTTCATATGAACCAAATATCCTCTCTAAGCACATGTGCCTAGCATGCCAAGCAGTCCATTAAGATATGTCCACTCCATGCTTCCTCTTCATTCCTCTTCATTCTATTAATAATAGTAGAAGGCTTGCATTTAATAGACAAATGAGTACAATAATCCACACAAAAAATGCAATAGATTCCTTTAATGTGTCCAGTGAAACAAGTGGTCCTATTATAGCACAATGTTCAACAATTATAATAACCAAAACATCATATTTTCAAAGAATCTTTTCTCTTTTTTAAAAGCAGACAAGGAAAAACACATATGAAGTTAAGGAAAGCTACATAAAAGAAAAGGAAAAAAACCCCAATTTGTCTTCACAGAACAACCGTAGCACTAACTGGTCATTCATAATCTCACCAAAATTGAAAAAGATTACCCTAATTAATTGATCCAATCAAAAATACAACAACCATATCATCAATTTATTGATCCAATCAAAAAACAATAATAATCAAACCAATTTTTTTTTTGATCGGTTTAAATTTTTTGATCGGTGATAATCAAACCAAAATTAAAAAATATTACCCTAATTAAAGCTAAGAAATTAATCACTTACGTTGGTTTTGTTTTCTTCATATTAATGATTCTTTGTTACAATAGCAGCAACAACAAAATTGAAACTTGATTCCCTTAATTTGAACTGATTGTATGAAACTAGATCTATTTTCTCCTCAGCGGCCAGCCCCCCTAATTTCTATCGAGACAAATATTTAATTAACTTTTACTTTTTTTACTAACACGTGTGTGTGTCGACCTGAACAAGAAAGAATATTCCTAATGGCAAACTGCGTAAATTAGCTGTTTAACGGAAGTTTACGGGCGTCTGTTACACTAACAGTTTGACCAGTTGACTGTGTTGACTAACGGGGTCAACGACCCAAACTCAAAAACGGACAAACTTAGGACCCAAACTCAAAGACATACCAAAACTTACGACCCAAACACTAATTAACCCATAGCGGTAGGAGTTGCTGCTGCAGCTGCTGCGTCCATTTCTCTCTGACTCTAAAGTAATTACTTTCTTGATTTGTTTCTGTTTGCGCTTTTTTTTTTCTTTCTTGTTTGTGTTTCTCTTGATATAACTCATGTGGTATTTATAAACCCCATTGCATGAGCCAAGAAAGATACGTACAGACAAACATGCAACATGCACATCCTGCCTATATATATCATGTAGAGTCGTGGACACTATTGATAACGGCTGGCTCATGTTGTTTACATGTTGCGAAAACATAATCAGTAAGGAAAATGTGGACATCGTCATCTCAATTCTCAACATAGTTAGCACACTTTGCGCATTTTCCTGGAAATGTTTAATTTCAGTTCTTCGCAAAGCAAAACGTCACTTGTATTGGATGCTTCTTACATTTCTGTTTATTTCCTACGACTCGATATTAATTGAGCACTTTTTTTCTTCTGTTTTCTTGCAGATAGATATAGGGGGATAACACTTGTACTGGTAGGTGTCTTTCAATGGTTGACTGATCTGCTTCTGCCGCTGGTTTCCGGAGGAGTTGCGACCAAGCCTTCACTCCCTTGTCTGCATTTACTTGATAAATGAAATTGAGTTTAATAATTTTTTTATAGATCTTTGGAGTTTTGCAAAACCGAGATCATTTAAGATTATCCATGACTTATGACTCATGCTTTTTTTTTCCCCCTCAAAAGCTCACTGGAAGAATTTAGCTATGAGAAAACAATAATTTAAACAACAAGGCGTGAGAAAGAGAAATTCGTATGCTGAGTCGGTCGCCTGTTAGGCGGATAATCAGGAAGCACATATTTAGGCTTATACTTAGGCAATTATGTATGTGTGAGGCATATAATCAGGCAGTAATTCTATTCAGCCCACTGGTCCAGGGCCGGTCCTGAGAGAAGGTCAACGAAGGTTGACTTCGGGGCAGCACCAAACTAGGGGAAACAAAATTAGTCTTTTTGTATAGGGTGGTTTTGGGTTAAAAATAAAAATGAAGGATTAAATCTTGATAATAAAGAAGAAAAGGACGTATTCTTAAGATATTTAGGGGTTTGTTTTAATTAAAAATGCCACTTTAATGGTTTAGTGTTAAATATATAGGAAATTCCATATATATTTCAAAGACGCTCTTCTTTCGGACTCTTTAGAAATTTCGTCCCCTTCTTCCTTCTGGGTTTCATTCCCACGGTAAGTAAAACTAAACCCCGATTGTAGTTCAATCATAAGAATGGATTTATATTCTGTGATTGATTTGTGAATCTAATCATTTGATATTTAATTAGTATTACTTAATTGTATGGAATATTTTTTGAACCCCAAATTCAATCACAAGAATAGACTACTATGTATATTCCATGATTGGTATTATTTAAAATTTAGTGTTTTAATTTTACTGTATATTTGGGTATATGATGTGTATGATTGAAAGCCAGGGGAATGGAGGTTTGGAACCACATCGACTGTTAGCAGAATTTGAAGGAATATTAGCAGGGACCATAAAAAGCTTGCATATAGTGTACTTGGAGAACTTCTCCGATCTGCACTGGTGAGATTTTGATGAATGATGATAGATGGAATGATTCATTGGAACTTTTAGTTATTGATTTCTTGCTCTAGACCGTTCAATTTATAGGAGGCAATTGTTTTACCTCCATTGGTTGTACTTGCTGTTCGTCCAAACCCTGGTGTTTGGGAATACATAGGCGTCGATGTGGAGTTGGATATTGAGGAGCTGACTGATGAGTATTTGCGTTCAAAGAAGACCCTGTGAATGGAAGGTGAACAATTTTGTGTGTGTTGCAGTCTGAGAATGGCAATGTTGCTGATAATGGTGTGAATGACCATGAGAATGATGGTAATACTAGTGCTGATAAAAATATTAATGAACTCAACGGAATGATGGTATACATGACATCGTTTGCCATTCCAGTCTCATATGCCTCGGCAGAAAGAGTTTTCTAATCAAGCTAAAGTTGATCTTATATAGCAGGGATTATTGGGATGGGGCAACAATTTTTCCTCTGCTTCGGGGCAGAGAAATCACAGGGCCGGCCTTGCACCGGTCAATCCCACCACCGAACCCACCGATGATGTGGCGCTAATGTGGGTTTGACTTTCTGCTTCTCTCTTGTGACGTGATTTTAAGTTTCTTCTCGTGTTCATCTAATCTAATAATATCAAGCTGAAATAGGGAAAACTTCATTATATCATCTAAGATTCTAAAACACCAAACACTAGATCTATGCAACTTCTAAAATTTCAAACATCTGGTCCATCTATAAAATTTGTTTAGGTTTTCTTAATTTTCTTAAAAAATAATTTGACTATAAGACGACTATTTCCGAATGATAACATCGATTTGGTCTAAACCCCATTTTTGGGTATCTGCTAATGTCATCTATTTTTTTAATTGTTTGCAATAGTAGTGGTAGGGCAGTTAGATTTCTGATTAGTGAAGCAGACTTGTGTTATATCTTAAATCTTCGCCGATATAGAGGACTGATAAGCCACGGTGAGTAGAAACTATTTGTAGTTCTCTTACCTGTTTTCATGAATCAGTACCGACATATAATAATTTCTTGGATGTACATGGCCTCATGCTTCTTATGAATAATTCTGGTGGTAACTTAAAATTCAATCTAGGGTCTTTCATGGTTTTTGTTTAGTTATATCACTAGGATAGTTGCAATCATATATTTTACATATATAAATCCATGACTACACAGTGTTGCTTTGAGATTCTTCCCATACTGAGAGTGTCTCCAACCGATCCTCAAGTATTTACCTATGTCGATGTGGAGGAGAGCATCCTTTGAACCAAAATCTCCCTAATTTTAGGAAGTTGAATGAAGCCAGCCAGAGTGCGAATTCGTGCACATTCCTTAACGAGTGTATATTTCACATTTCAATCTCTACCCTTGATTTAATTTGGGGAGTTATGTAACGATGGTCATGATTCTAAACATGGAGGGTAATGGGGCCATCAGTTAAATAATCAACCAATCAGAAGTTAATGTGAAATATACACTCGTTAGAGGAGTGTGAACAGATTTGGACTCAGCCATCTCCAATGGGATTTTTTTTCATTGAAAAATTTGGACACATGTACAAAACCTATTGGTTGACCAATTTAATTTTCATTTGTGAAGTTTCTTTTAACCAAAAATAACCAATTTTCACACTTTTTAAAACACAAAAATATTATTTACATCCTCGTAGAGATCGATCTGGTTTTAGAGGTTCTCACAAAGGATGTCTTAGTAATCGTATTCCAACTCATCCTCACATTCTCTCTTTACATCTCCATTGGAGAAGAATTTTAGATAACAATTGGATATTTCTTAGGTGGCCGTATATTTAGGAAGCTAACATCCTCCCGTTGGAGATGCTCTGAGAATACAAATATTGGAAAAACTAGGGTTAAAATTTAGATTATGGTTTACTTTGTTCCATGGATCTGATGTTCGAAGCTTTAGATGATTGACTGGAGATTTTCGAAACACCTTTTTCAGCCTGGTATTATTAGACTAAACGAAGAAAATAAAACATCATAACAAGTCATAAACAGAAAAGTAAACCCACGTCAGCACTATATGAGTGGTGGATTTGACTGTGGGATTGACTGGTCGGATGAAAAGAATTATTGATAATCAGGCACATATGTGTAGCCTATAATCAGGCAATCACTTATATTCTTTTCATTATTATTCTTATTCTTGTAATCTCTGTAATACTGTAAATGGTTATATCAATATAAATATGGATCTCCTAGCCAGTGGGAGGCAAGGAAGATAATTTTTCTTCATCGCCTACCCAATTTTTTAAGTGTAATTATTTTGTATCTTTTTTCATTTTATTTCTTTTTGAAGGAGGAATGACTACGGCGAAGATTTTTAATTAGGGATTATACCCATTCCAACGTAGTCAGTGGCATTCGTAAAAGTTTAAAGTTCTTTTTATAGGTGAAGTATGTGCCGTGATTTGGGTGTTTCCTTAAGAAGGATAGAACCCAGTGCCCACCCGTGGTCTAGCTTTCCTCAACCGACAAGAACTCCAATTTTAAGGAAACTTCTAAACTTGTTATCTGAGATGGTTATATATATATATATAAAAAGGTCGGACACATTACAAGCCGTATAAAGGTAAGTTTCAAGGTTGAATATCTCAACCGGAAATATGGGAACGCAAACTGACAAGGTGAGGTTCAATGTTGGTGGAAAAATCTTTTAAACAACTACGACAACACTTGCAAACGCAGGCAGAAATTCCGTGTTTGGAGCTATGTTTGATGATCAGTGGAACCTTCGTCCAAGAGAAATTAATGATTCATTGATCGAGACCCTGAATGCTTCCCTGTTCTTCTTAATCTTTTAAGAACAGGTAAGCTTCATGTTCCTCCTAGCATACCTGAAAAATTAATCTACGAGGAAGCTCTCTATTATGGTCTTCTTGATAATGTTAGAAGTGCAAAGTGGGGAAGATTTGATGGTAACAAGTTAAAACAAACAAGTTCGGTTAAGGGTCCTGCTCTTCACGATTGTACTGCAATAGGGGCTAGTCCTGATGGAGGTTGTGCTGTTTCTCATGGTAGTATTGTTCATGTTTATAATTGGATGCTTGAAGAACGTGAACAGTTGAATCTTGATTATCGGGAAGTTAATGATGTTGCGTGGATGGATTCGGAAAATATTGTGGTTAGTGCTGGACAAAGATTAGGTGAGGGATATGGAGGAATGGGCCTTTTTAGTTCCTCAACAGGTGAGCTAAGGAGGTATGAGGTTAAGAACGAAACAGTTGGATCTTTATGCTTCAACTATGATGGTAAGATATTTGCTGGCTGTGGAGGAACAAGCTCGGAAAAAGGGATTGGAGTTTGGGATCAAGTTACTGGAAAACAGGTTGATATTTACAAATCAACTTCTGGTCGGTTTCTTGGTAATGCTGGTAAAATTGAATGGCTTGATAGAAGTAATTGTTTATTTATTTCTGCTTTGTCTCCTCGGGGAAAAGACAGTCACGTTTGTCTTTTAGATATTAGAACTAGAAAAAAGGTAATTTGGACTTGGTCCGAACTAGACCATATACAAGGAGTTGTTTACGATGCAATTGCAATGGAAGAGAGTAATTCTATATGTGTTGTTAATGAGTATGAAGAATTGGGATTTATGGATCTAAGAGGTGGTTTTACTAGCATTAGATGGAATCCAAGTAATCAGGAAAACCGAAAGTATCATCAAACTTGTTATCATAAACTAGCATCACATGGTGGACGGGTTTTCTGTTCCAGGGATGATGGTATCTCTGTGTTTTCAGGGCCTGACAAGGTTTTAACATCTAGTATGGGAAGAAGTTGTGGTGATTCAATTCGTGACTTCTCCATTGGTGGTGATCGAATGTTCGTTCTTCATAATGAAGAGAATATGTTCGACGTGTGGGAGACTCCATCTCCCCCACTTATTTGATGAAAACGGTATATAATACTTGCTTAACTAGACTGACAAAGTACTATCTTCGCCTTTTTCTTTTTTATTCTCTTGTGATGACACTAGAAATAACCCGTGCAGTAAGGCACGGCATAAGTCAGAATAACTTTTGGTCATAATAATTTAAATAAATAAATACTACAAACTATGATAAGATTTATTTTAACCCATGAAAACTTGTGGCTATGAAAATCTAAGATATTTATCATCCAAATAATTATAAATTCGGTACACTTGTAGTTGGTTAAAATAATAATTTTTTTAATTGATCCCCAAAGATTGGTGGTCTGTGATACTGTTTTATGTTGTATTTGGACTATTATGTTGAATCTTCATCGACATTTGCAACCATTTCTGGTTGAAAATATAACATCAGTCTGCACTTTTTCCATATTCGATATTTGCAACACCAAATCCGGAGTTGAGAAGATAGATTTGAATCATGATAATATAAAAGGATTTGGTGATAATAATGGGTCTGTAATATGGAAGTTTTAGATGACGATGCTCAGTCGTGTTGTTATGGAGGAAACGACATTCAGGATCACAAAGATAAAAAAATAAATTTAAAAGATGCAGAGGAAAAAGGAGACCGCCCAAAAAGTCCGGAAGGTTTATGAAAAGATTGAGGTTTCAGTGTCAGTGTATATAGCTTTGATGGGAATGCGATTCCAAGCTAGATTGTTTTCCCATTTGCAAGGCTGCAAAGAATGCAAACATGCGAGTGTACATGTCCTAGCTAGGTCAATTATAAGTTTTAAAATAACATTTCTTTTTTTCGATAAAATTAAAATTAGGCCTATGATCGAAGTAAAAAGTTTGGGTGATTCATTATTTGAATAGATCTTAATTATATGTATCTATTTTTATTTTTCGATTGTTTCCAAAAAAAGAAAATTGAGTTAATTGAAAATGAATTTTTCGTATTTTTAACATAATGTTCTTTTTTGTTTGCAAGTTGATTAAGGATAATCAGTTTATTTCAAAGTAGAAATAAGAGTTTTACATGTTATAGCCGCAGAAGTTTAAATGTTACTGTATTATTTTTTGTAGGTTGATGAAGAACATGCAATTGGGGGATACTTTTATTAATTGGGGGATTTGAATAGTATTGTTATTGTTCATACCGGCATAGTAATTTATTTATTTTTGTGTAGAAAAACCATGCCGGTATGAACAGTAACATTACTATTTCATATCCCCCAATTAATCCTTCTTGATTAAGGTGGGCAAATTCGATTTAAAAAAAAAAAGTCTAATTTTTTTTTTTAATATAAAATATAAGTTTTGCATAGTTGTGGCATTTAATTGGTAAGGATATTTTTGTTGGCACATTTATTTTTTAATTAGTGAAACAACTAATTATGAGGGTTATCAGTGAATATATTAATAATTAAAGGAGGTTCTTAATGAAAGAGGTTACAAACACCATAATCGTCGGATGTCTATTGCTAGGATGAGATTGGGATGGTCGGATCACCCATTTGTCTCTAAAAATGTTATCTGGCCGTCGGTGATTAAAAACCTATGATGTTTTGTATTATAGATAATAACTCCAGCTACATGTTGCGAAACTGTTTTTATCTTATATACCATGCCTGATTCTAATGATTGTTTTAGAAGCCTGGCTAGTTTTGGAACGAAAACTAGAATCGGTGTATAGAGAGGTTCATATTGGCTGATTGTAGCCTAGAAAACCTACATAAGAATTACGCATTTCCTTTATCTAGAATCAGCTCTTGGTTACAACCAGCGATGTTCAGTTTTAAAAAAAATTAGAAAAAGAATAGTGAATTTTTCTTTAAATATCGATCAATGTACAATCGAAAGATGTAGTTAGGTTTTAGTTTAGTTTGTGATCTAGATGATTTGAACATGTATTGAAAAGATAAGGTTAATTAATACTTAATACTTAATACTTTTACCTAGTTTAAGCACAATTATCCTCTAGTCTAGGTGAGATTCAAAATCCATACGCCTCAAAATAATCGACTATGACTTAAATAACAAAACTAATCATAAAACCCAAGGTGACTAAACTTGTGGTACAAAAACCCCACTCAAATATTGGGATCCATTAAAACTCCATCTTAAACAAAATTGATACAAAATTCCCAAATTTTTAAAAATTGATACAAATTCCCCAAATTTCAAAATTGGTTTCATCAAATTCTTTGGGGTTCCATCAAATTTTATGATGAAACCAAATTTTGGTTTCATCAACCAGGAGTTACTTTTGTTTTGTTGGGATTTTTGTATTACTTTTGTTTTGATGGGTTTTTTGTGGATGAATAGTGACACGTTTGGGGTTATAACTCGCGGACCGCTTAAATAATGGCCCAATTCCGCATATATGGTCAGCATAAATTCCCCCGTCCTAGAAATGATGATTTACACAATTACATGATTAATGCAGTAAGAACAATTTTCAGAATTCACTAATAATGCATTCGAAATATTGACTAGTCAACTGGACTCATGATCAGTGATCAACATCACTCGACACTAAAGAATCAACAGTCAACAATCAGGAATGCACCCGAGTGTTTGGGTCAGTCAACTGGATAAGTTAACAGTTAACAGTTAATTAATGTTACTTTAGTGGCAGGAAACAGGACTCCCTGAATCCTCGTTTGACCAAAACTGTTGCCAAAAGTCTATTTTGGAATGTAAAAAAAGTACAAGACGGTTGTTGAAAGTCTATAATGTTATTTTTTGGAATTTCCGGATCATGAACAGTAAGTGCGAGAATTTCATCCTTTTAAAATCCCTTTTCGGCCACAACTCTCATATAAGTTTAAAGTTCCTTTTAGTGGATTTTTGTTAAAGGGAGAGCAAAATGTGATCCGAGGAGCACAAAAATCGTTGTCGACCCATTAACTAGGACAAACTCGACATCAAAGAGAAGCAAGAATTGCTTGCTCTTGGAAAAAAAGTGAATCATCAAAGCTAGGTTTCTTAGAAAATTCATTTTTACTCTATCCATTGAATTGAACCCGAAGATTAACTGATTACGGGACTAGTAGTGTCTTCATAGTTGTTTGTTCTCTCCAGTTTTGTTGTAATGTAAGTTTTCGAGGGTTCTTGATTTTTTTATTTTTTTTTATGAAATAGAAGGAGATGATCAATGTTTTTGAACGCTCGTGGAAAACATTTGGTGTGTAAGGGTATTTTAGTATGAGTCATGAAAATATATCGAGTTGGTCCTAGTTAACGAATCGATCACGATTTTTGCGTTCCTCGGATCACATTTTTCTCTCCCTCTGACAAAAATCTTTTTAGAGGTAAACTATGTGCTTGGTTTAAGATTTTATCCCATTTAAGAATATTGTTTTAAGCCCGTCCTCTGATCCGCCCTAATTTGGGTGTTTCCTTAAAAAGGACTGTTAACAGAAGTAGAAGAACCCACTTGTGATCAAATATATCTCAAACATTACTTTACCTCCCAACACGGGCTCAGTCAATCAATCGATTATTGGGAGTAAACAAATTTTGGGCATATATGATAGGTGCTTATTTTTTGAATGTCAATTTCTTATACTTTTCTTTATTATTTTCTCTTGTATTTTTGTAAATTACGTCTTTTTTATATTTTGTAGGTGCTTTGGAGTCATGTGATAAAAAAGAAGAGAAAAAAAAATGAGCTCAATTTGCTAGTTGAGAACCTTGGTTGTTGGCGCAGTGGAAGCACAGAAGCACGAAAGCTCAAATGCATCAAAAGGAGGAGTTACTGGACCATGCACCAGGCACTTACTAATCAGGCCAGACACAGAGTTTTCATTTAGTCAGGCTGAGGCCAGACCAGTTTTTAAATCAAGTTCTGCCACTCCTTGTTAACTGCCAAGAGGATTCCCGTCGGCTAACCATGGTTCGTTGGGGTGTGCTCGATGAGTTAGGACAAGTTCACACAGGAAAGAAGTACACGGAGCTTGTAATGAGAATTGACAAGGTTTTTGGGTTTATTTAGAACCCGAGAATACACCGAAGAATCTCGTATGCTTCCATTGACAAGGGGCAGTACATGTAGAAGTTGAAGGCAGTATTCGAGTTCTTAAGTGAATTGGATATATGAGTTTTTCGTTGAACTTGAATGATCATTGCTGCAGGGAAGGAGTTGCGTGTGACCTCCAATACACAGACATTACTTGGCCAGCATCAGATTTCCATACGCACAGCAAATGTTTGACAGAATGTCTGAGTCACTTCCCAGATGAATTTCACCAAGCTAGAGCCATAGTTCAGGTGGATGTATACAGAAGATGTTTGGCATTTGCTAAGAAGTTGTTTCGACAGCTACAAGGGAAGTTGGGTTGTACTTGGAATGGAGTTTTACACCGAGAAGGAAGGGAGTGAAACTGAGTTGTCAGCCATGGTTTCTTGGAAAGTCTTTGCAAGGGGTTTAGACAGCAAGCTGATGAGGTAAAAGTTAACTCGTCATTCTGTGGTTCGAGTTATGATAGCTTTGAGGTCAAGTTCCGGCGGAATTCATGGCCTGAGTTTAAAGACCAGGACGAATGGTGAAAGTGTACATCTTTTTATATTTTAAATTGAGCCGAAAATTTAGTCCTAAGTTTGTTGCTGCTGCCGGATGGTGCAGACATAGAAGTACTGGGACAGTTTTGTTTGCCAAGGCTTTGTTGGCTGTTTTGATACAACACAGAACATTGGGTGAGCCAGGGGTTTACTCAGGATGGACCCGAGGAACTAGTGTTGGGTAGGGCTAAATCTATGCAAAAAAAAAAAATGTTCAACAACATACTAAAAGTTCTACAAAAGAAATTATTAGCGATTACCTCTTTCGTGATGCAAATATACCATATGTCACTTGTCCAATAGCAAAATCCTAAGCTTTATCATAATCAGTGGACTATATATTGTCTCACTGCAAATGCTTTAAACATAAACGTAAAAACCTTAAAATATTCCAAGTGGTTAGCTCCATAAAATTAACAAAAATCTTTAACAACCAAGAATCCGTTCGCTTTGTAGCAAAAAGTTATATCCCATTAAGATTGCATAAGTAGTTACGTACAAAAGATTACATATTTTTTAACAAAAAAGTTGGTATATATCAAGATTTATAAGTGGGTAACTAGAGGTATAACATTTGAACCATATATAAGAAGATTTTATGTCCGACGATCTATATATACTAACTGAATTGGACCTTTCGTGGTCCTAGTAAAACAAAGTCATCTATGATAGAATCACATGACACTTTTTCTGTAATTTCTCTTTCAGCGTAGACTACCATACTATCTCCAAGAAACTCATTACCCATCTTGTTACGTGGTACCGTTTTCACAATATTCAAACTTGAAAATACCCTTTCTGCACTAGCTGTTGAAACGGGAAGAGTCAAGACAAGGAGAATTAATTTATCTATCATATTATAAACATTTGACTTACCAGTTTCAACTAATCGCCGAAATAATTCAGCCACAGTTGTCATGTTCCCAGAATATGGATTGTCGACAACGTCACAATTGTAATGTTATAGTTGTATTTTTAAAATACATACCTCTTGGTCCGTGAAGTCTTCAGGGTAAAACCTTCGACAAGACTAAAGGGAATCAATGTCAAAAGATTTGTAATTTTCATCGGACTTAAAGTTGAACAAAGCACAAGTATCTCCATCGATTCCTCTGTAAATCGATTGTCTAGCTCCATTAGGTGAAAATCTATGACAACGTTAAATATATCAAAACGGTAATGATGTTCAACGGTAATATGATCTTTCTGCTGAAAAGCACGACTCGTTCCCATCATATATCGATCTGAAAATTCAGGAAGGACAATGTCATGTTTATCACAAAATATCTTAACACTTCCAAAAAAAGTAACCCAGTTGTTGTCTCTCAATTCTTGAAGAAACACTTTGGTAGTCCCACATGTTCATGGCATTAACAATATCTTGAGTTTTGTTTGTAGAGCTTGACATAGACTTCTCTGTTATCTCCATAACACTTTTCACCAAGTGTAATATGAATACAAACTCAAAAAATATGATAACAAGATACACACTCTTAGCCATCCCCCTTATCTTATAGTATTTCCGTCTTTCATAACATTTTGAAGAACTATACAAGCAGAATTATACATACGAATCAAACTGAAAACATAACCAAAATGTGAGCTCCAACGAGTATCTGCAGTCGGTTTCAAAGTATGGGTTTGATTGCCTCCCGATTCAGTCTCAAGTTCACCATTATCTAACTTTGTGGCAATCTCCGATATTGCTGCAGATTTCAACTGACTATGTCGCTTAGGAGAAGCCCCAACAAGCTTGACAATAACCTTTAACTTCTCAAAAACAGATAAACATCTTGCTCATCTGTAGCAGCTTCTACTAATGCTAGTTGTAACCTGTGAGAAAAGCAATGGACATAATAAGCATATGGACAATCTCTAAGAAACAATGCATGCAACCCATTCCATGCTCCTCTCATATTACTTGCACCATCATATCCCTGACCCAGAATATTCTCTATTAAAAGACCATATGAAGAAAGACCCCCTGAAATCCCACTCTTTAAAGTTAATGATGTGGTGTCTTCAACACTTTTAACTGCAAAGAACCGCTCTTTAATGAAACCATCACTATCAACAAATCTTAAAACAATAGCCATCTGTTCCTGGATTGATGAATCTTGTGTTTCATATACAAGAATACAAAATTTAGCATCCCCTATCAGATGAATTTTATCTTCGAATTGTTAGAGAATATGCAAAATTTCCTTATGTATCTTCGGTGAACTATACATTGTATTTCCGGGTGCACTTTGTAAGATAACTTCAGCAATGTTATCATTCAAAATAGCTGCATACTTTATCAAACTAACAAACTTTCCATGATTGTTCGACTTTAGTGACTCATCCTTACCTCTAAAAGGTAGTGCATGAATACAATACACTCGAACCTTGTCTCAATTGATGTATTTATTCGTAGTTTGTTCTTTTGCTATCTCGCTCCTTACTTATTTTCTTAATAACTCTACCAATATGGTGTGATAGGCTCCGCAGATTTTCGCAAGCTTCAACGGCTGTCATGTGAAAATATTCGTGATCTCCGACATGTTTAACAAATGAACATGAAGATACCGACTTCTTAGAACCAATCCTCTTGAAATCGGAGAAACCTTCTACTGTAAATGAAGCACGATTTGGTGGATCTGTTTCAAATATAAAGCAAGGGAAGCAATATGGTTGGTTGAGCATAGGTGTTGAGAAAAGAATAATTCTGGGAGAGTACTGTCTCGACTTGTATCAGAAAGTGAAAGCTTAGGAAGCTTGCAAGAGATGAAAGATTTTTGGAGAGCTTGCAAAGTTGCCTTTTCTCAGAGTGTTGTATTTTTCTCCTGACCGAGACCTGTTGTCTAGTGGAAATAGGTAAGACCTATTTATACAAGCCTAGATTGATACGTACGCTGGCCTCATAAAGGAAGAGAGTAAAGGGTGAAATAATGGGAGGAGGTGGTTACCGCAAGGTGTTTATGGGTGAAAACGTTTTCACCATTATTTCTCTTGCTTCCCTTGCTTTATATTTCTCTTGCTTCCCTTGCAATATGATTTGT
>JAJJWX010004543.1:0-50166 GCA_023529315.1 Papaver bracteatum
GCGAAGACTTGAAGATGTGAAGAAGAAGACAGAGCTACAACAACAACATAATCCTTCCACTCGAGGTTAGTGATATTTGACTTAAACTACTGTTTCATTCCCTAACGTATCTTTCAAGTCGTGCATATTGAAAACATAAAACTACGAAGCATGAACACTCTAGATAGACATAGTATTAAGGAATACAATATGAAGTTTCTTGCTTAAACATTAAACTTTGTATATAAGACATCAACATAATCGTATGAATGTTATTATGATTATGTATGGGTATGAGTTGAGGATTTCATCCTAGGGAACAATGTTTACATGTGTTCTAAGGAAGTAAGTTCATGATACGTGTTGTGAACCGAAAGGGAAATTTCCAGGCGTTATTGGGGTTGTTCTTAATTTCATATCTTATGAACGACCAATATGTGTGATATGTATAACCGTTCACAATTTGTTTGTGTTCTTAGTAAAAATATTCACATTAGGCATGACTTTTGTATTGGTATAACTTTTATTAGTAAAACCAATCTTAAGTAATCACTTGTGGTATGATCAGGTTGTGTATGTCTGAACTTATTACTGGGAAGAGGGGAACCGATCCTAGTAAGAGGTGCAGTGCATCACAAGGGGGAACCGATCCTTGTATGAGGTGCAGCAATGTTTATGGAAGAAAGGGGAACCGATCCTATGAACATGTGCAGCAAAGTTTTGGAAAGGGGAAACCGATCATATGAACATATGCAGCAAAGTTTTGGGAAGGGGGAACCGATCCTATGGACATGTGCAGTGCATACAAGTTAGATACCATATATATGTGGGGAACCAATCCTAGTACCTAGTCAGCCGTTTCTTTGGTAAGATAGTGTAACTATGCACAGTACTCACATGGAAACCCATGAGATGTGATTGAGTGGAACTTGATCAGTCACATAGTTCTTGAAAGTCAGATGAACAAATTATAAACTTGTTTGGAAGTGTGGTAAATCGGTTTCAAGTGAGCAAGCATGGTAAAGACTTGCAAGAGTAAGATGTCAACACTCTTTGATCACGGTGCATTAATGCTTATTCTTTTTTTTTTCAAAGATATTCCTTAAAGGCTAAGAAGGAAGTAAATCCCAAGATCGAATTTAAATAAGTTAAGAATCTTTTTAATTAAGGGTTTTTAATTATATATGGAAAATAAGAACTAGTAATGTGCATTTGCTAATTAAATTTTCCAAGGAGATTTCGATCATTATTTTTGGACAGTGCATTCAAAGGAATTATGAAAACCGAATATGGTGGAGTAATGGAAATATCTTGAGAATATTTTCTGTTTTGGAAATTCCTTGGTGTCCAAACTTCCTTGTCTATAAATACTTTGAGTTTGCATTTCTAGCAAACTAATCCTGCGTAACCTAGACTTCCTCTTTTTTCTTTGTTACTGGTGAGGCGCCTATCGGGGTGGAGAGTAATCTAATTAGGTTAAATCTCTTACGGCCACTCAGTTTAAAGTCTTCTTTGGGATTGAGAAGATCTAGCGCGACCCGTTGGTGGGAAACTAGATATAGCGGTTTATCTTTAGTTTTCTTATTGATTTGATTGACTAACAGAGGTTGAATCTTGATTGCACCTAGTTTGTTTATGCTTGAGAATCTTCTCTTCTGATATAAGATTCACTCAAACTAGCTCAAGGTTTCGACAGGGATCTTTATACTGTTGTTAGATCTAAAGACGATCTTGTGATAATCCATTGTTAACAGATTCCGTTCTTTGTGTGATTTATCACAAGAGATTCAAGTGATTGTGTGAAGGTGTTTATTGAAGATCTAAGAAGATTTGAAGACAAAAGAGATATTGAAGATTTCTTACTTGGTTTTTTTTATAATTTTTGGTGTGCACAATACTTGTTTGGGAAAAAAAGGATCCAAATAATAATCGGTTTATCCTTGTGGTAGATTGGATTGATTAATTGAGGAAGATCGGCATCAACACATATCACTTGGTTGAAGAGTGTTGTTGGCTTAATCTTAGTGATTGCCTTTGGGTGATTTAATATAAGATAGATCTTGGAACCTGGCAAAGAAGTTTATGTTAAGATAAACAAGGGAACCTTTGCGCAACTCATATAACTTAGTTGAAGAGAGTTGATACCAAACAGATTTGTTATTCCTTTACTGTTTGGAATATGATCCAAAGGAATTGGTCCAAGTACGTGACTTGTTTATAGGTTGGAGGCGTAGGAATACTGAGGGAACTAGGTGAACTATAAGTAGTTTCTTGGTCTCAACTATACGAAGTTGTCTTATTTTGTATAGCGGCTTATTTCTGAGAGTATTCAATTCTGTACTAGGTCCCGGGGTTTTTCTGCATTTGCAGTTTCCTCGTTAACAAAATCTTGATGTGTCATTTACTTTATATTTCCGCATTATAATTATTTTATTATAATTAAAGTAAATTGCACAAACGTTAATTCTTATTTACTTGATACGTGAATCCTATTGAGTTTGTTTAGGTCCGAACCTTTGTATCAAGTAAACACACTTTGTTGTTGTATTGTCTTGATCTAGTATTCATAGACGATCACACAAAGTATGAACCGATTTGTTGTATTGTCTCGACTCAGTCTATAGACAATAACTTTCAAGGAAAGGACTTATATGAAGGAAAAGTTATAGCTTGAGGTATATTTGGGGTACCCTCGCATTTTCAATTGGTATCAGAGCAGGCAAACACGAAAAGATCTAACAATCTGTGTTTGATACGATCCAACCTATAAGATATGGGTCAAAGTAAAGTTAAGCGAGACCGAAAACTAAAGAAAGACTTATTTAACGTATCGCAAGAAGGTTTTGATTTTAAGAAATGCTTAAAAGGAGCTTCTTCAAGTTCTACTTTCTCTTATGAGAATAAGTCTGAAGGTTCTCTAGAGGAGATTAAGTTAAGCCCTGTATTCGCAATCAATGATTCAGACTCCGAAAAATCTCTTTTTGATAACAAGATATCTTTGAGTTCTATATTGGATATTTCTGATGAAATATCAAGTGTAAAAACTTCTGAACTAAATGAATGGAATAAACAATTTCTTATTTGTTCTAATGATCTTCTTTCAACACTTGATAGAGAACGAGATTTAACTTTAAAGTTTGAAAATCTCGATGAAGAGCATAACTTGTTGAAAAAAGAATATTCACAAAAATTACTTATTTACGAAAAGGTAACTGAAGAAAATCAGGATGCCTTTAAAGCAATTAAAATTGATTGTGAAAGGACGAATCAAAATCACAAGAAGTTTAGGGAAGATATTTCTCATCATATTCAGGGTCTTAAAGAAAATCTTGTTGAATCTGATGCAAGGTTTAACTCTCAACAAAAAGGTTTTGAAGAGAAATAAGGCGTATATCTCTCACGAGAAAAACACCTTGAGGCTGATCTAGCTAGTGCTCTTGATAAAATCAAGATGTTGGAAGAAGAAATTTTGAACCTTAAAAAGTTCAATGTTAGATCAAAAAATTTAACCTCAATGTTAAAAGGAAGTAGAAATCATCGTGATACACGGGGATTGGGCTATAAGGGCATAAATGCTTCAAATATTAACAAAGAGGTAAAATTTGTTAAAGCTACTAATTATTCTCGACCAAAGGCTTCCACTGTTGAAAAAAGTGATACTATTTCTTGTAAAGATGTAAATCCAGTCAAGCCTAAGGATTGTGTTCAACCAGCAGCAATCAATGAAACTACTTCTGCTAATAAAGGAACAACGTTGAACAAGGATAAGAAGAATAAGAAGAAGAAAACTTATCGAGCTCCAATGCAAGAGGATCCACAAAAAGGTAACACTAAAACCCATACTTCGTATATTTATACTAAGCATTGTTATTATTGTGGTAATAAAGGACACTTGCAATGGGGATGCAAAGTTCGTAAGATGCAAGATGCACTTTCTATTGTATCAACCGAATTGGCTAAGTTTTCTCCTCATAAGAACTCAGATAGGTATTGTCCCAAGTTTAGGCAAAAGAATTATTATAATGCTAGTTCAAATTTTGCATATCACTCATCAAGGTCATTTTATAAAAGACCCAATTATACAAAAGGAGATGACTTTTTAAATGCAAAAACAAGATCTGATGTTCCAAATTGGAGAAAGGGTGTTTCGCAAAATATTCAAAAGGACATTGATCCTAGTGGTATGAAGGATAAAGATGCTCATGCGAAACCCAACTCTAAATGGGTTCCTAAGTCCTCCATAGCCAATAAGGGACCAAAAGTTAGTCACAAGAATGACTCTCATCTGTTAATTGTTGGTGACAATAATTACAAGAATCTTTTTGAAAGGCTAAAGAAAGACATTATGTCTGAAATCTCTTATACTAGTAAAGGTTGTGATAATTACACTCTTCATCACAAGTCAAACAATAAAAACAAGAGATGGAACAAGAGAAAACAAACCAAGCAAACAAGAGATGGCATAACTTGTGAGCTTAACACAACCTAGTTGTGTTAGAATGTGTATGCTCACCTTGGTGATCAATTTTGTAAGGTTAGGAAGCACATGAAACTGAGCAAATGATCTCTCGATTATTATTTGACTAATTAACATCTTTAGGAGATTTCTTTTCTTCTATACTCATACTTTCTCTATCTATATTTAGGTTTTGAAAGAAATGGTAATTTTGAGTTTATGATGTTGATACATACTGATCATATACGTGTAGTTCTTGATTTTGTGGTCAAAATGAGCCAAAAATCACTGAATTCGGACATCGTATGCAAAGGTTATGCCAAAAATAGTTTAGTGTTGTGATTCGTCACAAGTAACACTTGGGGGAACCGATCCTATGGAGAGGTCCCCATACGAAGAAGTGTAAAACTGTTTTGCACATAACTTCTTCGTCCGAACTCGGAATAACCTCATTCTTTTTGCATTGTTTTCGCAATTGAATTCCCTAAAAGATAGAGGTAATTGAAATACTTGATTATTTGTTGAAAATTTATGGTATATTGCATTTGTGTTTATGGGATGTTTGATTACGGTTTTCATTACCCTAATATTCGATCTCATAATATGTTGAGTACCCTTATGGCTTGGGTGACTTTTTGATTTAACAGTATTAAGTTATAGCCCAAGTTGGTAGGCTTTATCAAAGGATCATGGGGGATTCCTGTAGAAACAATATGTGAAAAAGTCACAATATGTTGAATCGGTTTTGGTTTAGCATAAAAGCATATGTGTTTCGACGGTTTTCAACCTTTTCTTGCAATTGTTAAAACCGATTTTCAATTGTTGGTTGTTGTTAATCTTTTGTTTTTGGCATGAGAATGACAACATGATGGTATTTCGATATCAATTCTCCCGGAAGACGAAAGCGATGGAATCATATTTGGAGAAGTTGGATGCGAAATTGAGGTAACAATCTTGTTAGTTAATTGTTTTCCTGTTTTAATAAAAGCCTATTTTTATTTGAGATATATATTGCTTTTGCTTAAAAGAAATTGCTGGTACAATTGATGTGTTTATTCCATTATGATTGTATGGATATGTGTGTTATTCAATTGTTTCCGGTTAAGTAAAACTTTTGCTATCTTGCTTTGTTTGTGTGATATCAATAGTTTAGACTTACAGAAGTTGGTGCAATTACAGTGCTTTAATATTATGTTGATTCAATTGCTTCCAGTTAAGTAAAACAATTTTTACTTTACTTTATTGTGTAGTATGAATTGTTTAAGCTTACAAAATTTCGGTGCAATAGTGAAACTATGGTTTGTATGTTATTTCTATTGTATCCGGTTGAGGTGAATAATTATGCAAGTTGATTTATTGGTTTGTATAAATTATTTATGGCTTAACGAATGAATATATTGACGGGACGAGTTGTTTAGTCCAATCCGATTCCGGATAAGATAAGATAAGTTAATTCTGATCTTAGTTAGACTTATCAAAGTGGAGGTTTCGGTTATTCAAGTCTAATCGAAAGCATAAACAAGGAAATGCTAGTTAAATAACCTAGTATTTGGCTTGTTTGAAATCTAAAGGTCTAAGTTATATGGATAATTAGAACCTGATCAGAAAAATAAAGTTTATCTTTGTTTTGGTCTTATAGAATGAAGCGGTTGTATTTATACAATCGGTTTAGCAAAGGAACTAAGTTGTTTAGTTGATTTTCGGTTTGCTAAACTAGTTGGTAAAATTTCTTCGGGCAATTATTTTCATGATAACATATCAAAACGTAATTACTTGTAGTTTCGGTTTTGATATTGGTTATCAAAAATGGTGTGTAAAACCCTCGTACTTGACTCAACAGGTTGCAAGTCTATTCTTGAGATTTGTAAGATAATTTTCATGGTGTACATTGTTTGTTCTTTGCTTTGTCATTTTTGTGACAAAAAGAGGGAGAAATATATGGAGTAAACAAGTGATGCTAGAGTCAATCTATGGTTGATTGGTGTCACTAGGGAAGAGGACGATGGTGCTTGAACATTTATCTAACGAATTAGGAAAAGCATAGGCTAAGGAGGGGGGGGGGGTAACATATCATCTGAATGGGATAACAAATATGTATGGATTGAATATCTACCTAGCTCACCTTTAGGGGGAGTATAAGCTTTGTTATTATAGTGCAGCTGCTGCATTTTTGAGGATTGAATGAATGCAGATTATGTGTTGTGGATTCGTCATCAAGCGTATATATAATGAATTCTTGTAATTTGTTTATCCATATGATTGTAAGAGTTTTGTCACTAAAATTGACAAAGGGGGAGATTTTTAGAGCATTGCTCGGTTGAACCCACCAAGCGTTGGTATGTCAAGTTTGGTTGTCATATTTTAGTGAAGCAAAACTCATTTAAGAGTCGCTTGATTTATATGTACTAGAGTCAACTTCGTATAGGTTAGCTTGAAAGTATTAGGATGAGACATTATAAGTATTGTGAAGACTTGAAGATGTGCAGAAGAAGATGGAGCTACAACAATAACATAATCCTTCCACTCGAGGTTAGTTATATTTGACTTGAACTACTGTTTCATTCCCTAACGTATCTTTCAAGTCGTGCATATTGAAAACATAAAACTGTGAAGCATGAACACTCTAGATAGACATAGTATTAATGAATACAACATGAAGTTTCTTGCTTAACCATTAAACTTTGTATATAAGACATCAACATAATCGTATGAATGCTATTGTGATTATGTATGGGTATGAGGTGAGGATTTCATCCTAGGGAACAATGTTTACATGTGTTCTAAGGAAGTAAGTTCATGATACGTGTTGTGAACCGAAAGGGAAATCGCCAGGCGTTATTGGGGTTCTTCTTAATTGGATATCTTATGAACGACCAATATGTGTGATGTGTATAACTGTTCACAATTTGTTTGTGTTCTTGGTAAAATTATTCACATAAGGCCTGACTTTTGTATTGGTATAACTTTTATTAGTAAAACCAATCTTAAGTAATCACTTGGGGTATGATCGGGTTGTGTATGTCTGAACTTATTACTGGAAAGAGGGGAACCGATCCTAGTAAGAGGTGAAGTGCATCACAAGGGGGAACCGATCCTTGTATGAGGTGCAGCAAGGTTTATGGAAGAAAGGGGAACCGATCCTATGAACATGTGCAGCAAAGTTTTGGAAAGGGGGAACCGATCCTATGAACATGTGCAGCAAAGTTTTGGGAAGGGGGAACCGATCCTATGGATATGTGCAGTGCATACAAGTGAGATACCATATATATGTGAGGAACCGATCCTATTACCTAGTTATCCGTTTCTTTGGTAAGCTAGTGTAACTATGCACAGTACTCACATGGAAACCCATGAGATATGATTGAGTGGAAATTGATCAATCACATAGTTCTTGAAAGTCAGATGAACGAATTCTAAACTTGTTTGGAAGTGTGGTAAATCGGTTTCAAGTGATCAAGCATGGTAAAGACTTGCAAGAGTAAGATGTCGACACTCTTTGAACACGGTGCATTAATGCTTATTCTATTTTGTTCAAAGATATTCCTTAAATGCTAAGAAGGAAGTAAATCCCAAGATCGAATTTAAATAAGATCGAATTTAAATAAGTTAAGAATCTTTTTAATTAAGGGTTTTTAATTATATATGAAAAATAAAAATTAGTAATGTGCATTTGCTAACTAAATTTTCCAAGGAGATTTCGATCATTAATTTTGGACAGTGCATTCACAGGAATTATGAAAACCGAATCTGGTGGAGTAATGAAAATATCTTGAGAATATTTTCGGTTTTGGAAATTCCTTGGTGTCTATAAATACTTTGAGTTTGCATTTCTAGCAAACAAATTTTGCGTAACCTAGACTTCCTCTTTTGTCTTTGTTACTGGTGAGGTGCCTACCAGAGAGGAGAGTAATCTAATTAGGTGAAATCTCTGACGGACACTCTGATTAAAGTCTTATTTGGGATTGATAAGCTCTAGCACGACCTGTTGGTGGGAAACTAGATATTGCGGTTTATTTTTAGTTTTCTTATTGATTTGATTGAATAACGGAGGTTATATATTGATTGCACCTAGTTTGTTCATGCTTGAGAATCTTCTCTTTTGATATAAGATTCACTCAAACTAGCTCAAGGTTTCGACAGGGATCTTTAGACTGTTTTTAGATCTAAAGACGATCTTGTGATAATCTATTGTTAATAGATTCCGTTCTGTGTGTGATTAATCAAAAGAGATTCAAGTGATTGTGTGCAGGTGTTTATTGAAGATTTAAGAAGATTTGAACACAAAAGAGATATTGAAGATTTCTCACTTGGTGTTTTTATAATCTTTGGTGTGCACAATACTTTTTTGGGAAAAAGAGGATCCAATTAATAATCGGTTTATCTTTGTGGTAGATTGGATTGATTAATTGAGGAAGATCGGCATCAACACATATCACTTGTTTGAAGAGTATTGTTGGCTTAATCTTAGTGATTGCCTTTGGGTAATTTAACGTAAGATAGAACTTGGAACCTGGCAAAGGATTTTATGTTAAGATAAACAAGGGAACCTTTGTGAAACTCATATCACTTGGTTGAAGAGAGTTGATACCAAACAAATTTGGTGTTCCTTTACTGTTTGGAATATGATCCAAAGGAATTGGTCCAAGTACGTGACTTGTTTATAGGTTGGAGGCGTAGCAATACTGAGGGAACTAGGTGAACTATAGGTTTAGTTGCTTGGTCTCAACTATACGAAGTTGTCTTATTTTGTATAGAGACTTAATTCTGAGAGTATTCAATTCTGGACTAGGTACCAGGGTTTTTCTGAATTTGCGGTTTCCTCGTTAACAAAATCTTGATGTGTCATTTACTTTATATTTCCGCATTATAATTTTTTTATTATAATTAAAGTAAATTGCACAAACGTTATTTCCTATTTACTTGATACGTGAATCCTATTGAGTTTGATTAGGTCCGAACCTTTGTATCAAGTAAACACACTTTGTTGTTGTATTGTCTCGATCTAGTATCCATAGATGATCACACAAAGTGTGAACCGATTTGTTGTATTGTCTCGACTCAGTCTATAGACAATCACTTTCGAGGAAAGGACTTATAGGAAGGAAAAGTTATAGCTTGAGGTATATTTGTGGTACCCTCTCCTTTTCACTAGCAAACCCATTGCATTCTATAGCAAACCATTATAAGGTAAAAACTTGAATTTTTAGTATATGATAAGGAAATGCTAGTTATTGTATCTGCAGTGCAAAAGTGGAGACCTTATTTACTTGGTTGTCACTTTAAAATTTACATAGATCATAGAAGCTTAAAATATTTCTAAGAGCAAATATTATATTCTATTGAGCAACAAAGGTGGTTATCTAAACTTATCATTTATGACTATGAGATTATTTATCGTAGTGGGTCATCAAACAAAGTTGCAGATGCACTTTCAAGACTAGCTGATACTCATCTATTGTCAATCACTGCTCCTGTGTTTGAGGGAATTAATGACATCATTAAAATGTCATAAAGATGTTGAACTAGGTGCTCTTATCAACAAACTTCATCTGTCTACGGATGGACAGTCCAAATATTCTTATAATGATGGGATTCTTCGCTATAAAGGTCGTATTTATTGTAGTTCCTTCTTCTGCTTGGTGTACTAAATTACTTCACGAGTTTCATTCTTCTCCTCTTGGTGGTCATTCTGGATTCCTATGTACATTCAAGCGCCTACAGCTCAATTTTCACTGGAAAGGTATGAAATAATCCATCAAAGAGTTTATTAATCAATGTGATGTTTAGAAAAATAATAAGTCAGAAGCTCTAGATCCTCCTTGACTTTTACAACCTCTACCCATACCTGGTGACGTTTGGTTAGATATTTCTATGGACTTCATTGATGGATTCCCCATATCCAATATAAAAATCTCTATACTGGTTGTTGTAGATCGTTTAATTAAGTATGCTTATTTTATACCACTATCACATCCTTATTCAGCCAGTTCTATTAGTGATATTTTTGTGAAAGAAGTAGTACGACTACATGGTATGCCCAAGACAATTACAAGTGATATGGATCTGATATTCATGAGAAATTTTTGGGAAGCTTACTTTGCGTTATAAAATACTCAGTTATGTAGAAGTTCAGCGTACAACCCACAAACTGATGGATAGACAAAAGTAACAAATAGAACATTAGGGTGTTATTTGCGATGTTTTGCTGGAACTAAACTAAAAGATTGGTCCAAATGGATGCCATGGGTAGAATGGTGGTACAACACAAGTCATTACTCTGCAATCAAAATGAGTCCCTATCAAGCATTATATAGTCGCTCTCCACCAACAATTTCAGCTTACTTACCTGGCTCTACTACTTTCAATGATGTGGAATTGAAACTAAGAGCTAGATATCATACTCTTACACTTCTAAAATCTCACCTAGCTAATGCTCAAACTCAGATGAAAACTTATGCAGATTTTCATTATACAAAGAGAACTTTTGAAGTTAATGATTTTGTCTATCTTCGTATGCAACCTTATAGACAAACAACCGCAGCTAATCAGTATTTCTCTAAGATTTCTCCTAAATTTTATGGTCCATTTCGAGTTTTGGAGAAGATCAAAATTGTTGCTTATAAAGTAGAGTTACCAGCTTCTAGTCGTATCCATCTAGTGTTTCATGTTTCTTAACTTAAACTTAAGCTGGGATGTGCTACAATTGTTGAACCAATCTTTCCTTATGTTACTAACTACGAAAAATGGGAACCATATATTATTCTAGAGCGCAAGATGTTCAAAAAGGAAAATTACGCAGGAACCAAATGGTTAGTTAAGTGGAAGAATCACTCAAAAGAAGACGCCACTTGGGAGGATGCTGATGAACTCATTGCTCGTTTTCCTGCATTTAATGCTTGAGGGCAATCCATTCTTCAAGCGGGGTGGGATGTTGCGATACCAACTCCTCAACATGACATATTACCTTATTTAGATTAGTTACTTTATTTATGTTAAGCTATAATTAACTTAAGTAGTTTTCTTTAATTAGTATTTGCTTGCTACTCAAGCTAGCTAGGATTAGTTATAAATACTTAGAATCAAGCCAGTTAATTAACATACAACATCCAACACATAAAAGTATATATAATCATTTATCCCATCTCCTAGTAAACATGGCATATAATGAGGACTAATTTTTTTCTTAGTAATTGCACTATATCGATAACACTAATTTGATTAGTTAAGTTCTGGTATCTAAAAACATATCATTTGTGTTAGAGCACTGCTCGGTCAAACTCACATACGTTGCTATCTCAAGAATTTTGTCAATGTTAGTGATCAAAACTATAAAGTCTTGATTTCTAGTATACTATAGCTAAGGTCTCGGACTAGGATGGAAAGTATAGTTGAGCTCAAGAACTCCATGGAAATCATCATACAAGATGAAGGACTACTCAAGGAACCAGTGGATCTTTATCGAATAAAAGGTATGAGGAGACTTGAACTTATCTATCACTCTAAAGTCTATCTACTATATCTCCTATCTTGAGACAAAAGTCTTATTACTATATAGACTAAGATTATACACATATGATATTTCGAGCTGAGTATATCTCGCTTATCTATTTCTCGAAATATGTGTTGGTATATAGATTTCGCTTTAGCCAAGTTCATCTTTACCTAGTTACGAAAGTCATGTTATGTTTCAATCATTTTGGAAATTGCTCCGACAAAAAATAGTTTGTGAGTAATAACTATATAAAGTCCTCTGATAATGTTTCAATGGTTGAAATGAGAGTTTAAACGATATAACCATTGGAGGATATAAGAATTGTTGTGGTAACATATATATATGTATATGTCCTTATTGCTTGAACCGAAGTTTGCGAACTTTGTTGATCAAGTGAAACCATAGAAGTGCGTGAACTTCAGTCCGTGAACCCAGTCCACGAACTGGCGGAAGTTCTCGACTGAGAATTTCTGCTGGAGTTTGTGAACTCCATCCGGGAACTTAAGTCCGCGAACTTGAGTAGGTTATGTCTAAAAATGATGTTTGTGAACTTATCTTAATAAACTAAGGAATGTTATTGCAAACCGTGGATTTATAGTTCATGAATCGATTCGAGTGAATCACATCGTTTTTGCTTCGATTGTGTCTTGTGTAGTACATAAAGATCTAAACAATTGAACAACTCTATAACTAGTTAATTTGAGTCATTTGGACTACTTATGGTGAAGAAGAATATGGTTGATATGAAAGTTATCATTTGGATAACCATTTGGTTAACAAGTGTTGAACCAACTAATTTACAAGTTTGGGTACGGTTACACAAGCCTAGAAATGTGCATTACATGTGTGTGTAACAAGCTATGTTTTCGATCTAACAGTTGATAAATATTAACTTGAATCTAATCAAGTTTTCATCTAACGGTGAATATTGAATGCTTTGTTAGCAAGCTAACATTAATTGCAAACCCTGGTTTGAAGACTATATAAGGGAGAACTCTAGCAACTTGGAAACCTAATCCCCACACATTCTGTGTGATACTAGTTGTGCGTTGTTCAATTAATTAGAATATCCGACCTTCTTGGTTGTTGATTTAAATTGATTGACACTTGGATATTGGTCTTTGGTACCATCCAAGTTATCTCTCTTTGATTAAGACTCGCAGATTGTATTTGCTTGAGTAAATCAAATTGAGAGATTGAGATAATTACTCCTTGAGATATTTTCTATTAATTGAGTCTGACTATCTAGTTGATTCTCTAGAAAGTAACTCGGAGTTGTCCATACAGATTGCTAATCAAAATATTGGGTGTGGTTGTTAGACCCCCACTTTTTCAATTCGATTACAATAAACCGTAATGGAACTAGTGGTCAACATATATCGGACCTCTAAAAAGATTCCGGTCGAGATAGATCTACTTAGGATAAAACAAATTTGATTCCGGTCGACTTAAGTTCTACGCACATATACTCCAATAGTTGGTAGTAATGTTTGAGGTTAGAATCAGTGTGAACTTGACAATATCATGCGACAAAATTCTAGATTGACATAATTAATGAAAAGAACTAAGAAACTTGTTAATAACATTTGTTTATCCTAGTATCTCAACAGAAGAATGATTACCAGGTTCTTTCGACCACAATAGTGTATGCAGCAAAAGAAAATAGTATAAAGAGGGGATAGTTCACATGGAATCCCCCCATCAGAGTGTAAGTGTCTATGCATCAACAAATGTATTGTTGGTGCACTATTCCCTCTAGACTCATATGAAGTATAAACATTTCATAGATTCTGTTGATACTCCAAAAACACTTGCACTGCAAACAAAGAACATATGAGATAAGTGTCTCACCACACACTTCCAAGATAAAGAAGTAACACAAAGAGATACATAGCTCCAAATTGTGTTAATAAATAACCTACTATTTCAAATGAGTGACTGATACGAGAGCGCCAGGTTCATATGATCACCAACAAAACAAGGGAGCCAAAGTCAAATATATGTAAATTTGAACGTAGGGGAGTATAACATTCACACCTAAGACATGCTTATCTCTGTCTATTTGAGGAGAATAATGCGATTTGCTCTCCCTACTTAGCATAGTACATTTCTCTTCTACCAAACTCTTCACCAAAATGTGTTTGTTACTCATTCATCAAGGCTTCACATAGGTACCAACAGAAAGTCGTTACAAAACTAATTTATTGAATAAAAAAATTTGAAATTGATTGAATCAAAATCAAAATCGTAAGAAATATAACATAATTTAAACTCTTAAACGATTGTTTACCTTTTGATTTAATCTTCGTGTCGATTGGTATTAATCTTTCCATTTATATATCTTCAAAAATCTATTTCAAACCGTGTCATAAATTTTGCAGATTTGAAAATTGAAAACGTGATCGTTAGTTTGAATCTTCAACTCAATATTATGAAATCGAAAACCAAGAAAACAAATATGATCTCTGAATCTGATTTCCAAATCAATTTTATTAAGAAAATGAAGAACAATTGATAACAAGTTGAAATCAAACGTATAAAATGCAACAAATCTGCTGCTAGTAGTGGCGCAGGTGATGGAGGCGGTGGTGGAAATTGAGATGGTGATGGTGGTGGGAGTGATGGTGGTGGTAGGAGTGATTATTTTCCGAGTTTTGTGAATTAAAGGAACAAAGGTGGAAGGTTAAAAGAGGAATTTTATGATTTATAGTTTTATTAAAAACTTCAATTATGTCATTAGGAGTATTAGTAAAGACTCTTTGGGTGCATTTGACACGGAGGTAGTTGAGGGTGGAGTTCAGTCAGCTAGAGGAGTCAAGGATGGAATTCAAATCCTAGTGTGTTTGGCATGGATGGAATTATAGGTCAAGGTAGTTGGAACTACTTCATTCAATGGAAATTAAAATCACCCCCCCCGGTCCCCGTGGAAGTTAGAACTCCATCCTTCCAACTCCACCCATTGACCATTTTGACATGTCAACTTATTTTACTTTCATTTTTTATTTAAACAATAATTAATTTCCTATACTTATAAATTTACTTTGGTAATTAAAATATTATTTTATTTTATTTTAGAATTTATAATATATTTTAATACTTTAATAATATTTTGTTTTTTCTCACATTCAAAAATGGAATTTTTTTCTTCTTATTATTTAAACATATTACTACTGTTGATAAATTATTAAATTTAAAATAATAGTTTTATTTAAAATAATAAAGCTCTATTATTTAATATTATATTTATTTAAATTAATAATTTAAATAATTTTTCAATCCAAATATAAAATTATTTCCACCAAAATTATATTTACATAAAAATTAATTATTATTGTTAATTATTTCCACCAAAATTATATTTCTTTCATTTTCCGGCGAGGAGAGAGAGAGTCTGGCGACTGAAAAATACTTTTCCGGCGATTGAAAGCCTGGATAGTTCTTCTTCGATCCTGGTTTTTTTCGTTGTTATCTTCATCCTCCTATCCTTGTCCTCTGCATTTCGAGATGCTATTTGACCATCATTTCTCCTATGGGGTTCCTTCGCAAACCCTAATTTGATTAACGATGCGTACAAACTGATCCTCATCAGGACTCACACAACACTCTCATGAAACCCATGATTCCCATTGCTCTCACACTTCGTCCCAAGGTTCATCCTCCTCCCATCAGGGTGATAGGGAACATTACACTTCTTCTCAGGCTAATCGGGGGAATATAATACTTTGTCCCTTTGCCAATTTCGATGGCTGTCAGGGAGGAGTGTCTGGCAGGGGATATGCTAAGAGTTATCTATATCAACACTTGAAGGATTTGCACTTTCCTACAGAGCGTGACAAAGATATTTGCAGAGAACGTATCCGTACTATTGATAAATGTTTTACCTCATGCGAAAGTGTAATGATTAATATGCAGAGATGGTTGTGCATTAAATGCATGCGTATCCATGCATGAAAAACAACTTGTAGGTCCCCGTCACAACCTACTTATGTCATCGCAGGTCCCTTCAATGGTTCAGGCTGTTAATGGTGGTTTTTAGTTTAGGGTTAAAATCGTAAAACGCTAAACCCTAGCAGACATTTAAAACAAGCATTTACTAGGTGCATTTAATAAAATCTTTTAATATGTCTCTAATAACTACCTGGGTATATTTTTCAAATTAGGGTTACGACAAACCAAACCCTAATTCCCCCGTGTGCCGTTGGTAAATCATGCCAGCCACACCTAGCCCAAGCTATTCGCGTCATGCAAATTGCACCGTGCCATGGCCCTAATTATGCTAGCCACATCTCGTATACCAATGGCAAATCATGCCAGCCACACCCGAACTGCGCCAAAGCATACCAACCATGCTAGCCGCACTCTTGTGCCGATGGAAAATCATGCCAGCCACACCTAGCCCAAGCTAGCCGCTCCATGCCAATCGCACCATGCCATGGCTCTAGCTATGCTAGCCACATCCCGTGTGCCAATGGAAAATCATGCCAGCCACACCCAACCGCGCCAAAGCATGCCAACCATGCTAGCCGCACCATTGTGCCAATGGAAAATCATGCCAGCCACACCTAGCCCAAGCTAGCTGCGCCATGCAAATCGCACCGTGCCATGGCCCTAGCTATGCTAGCCACATCTCGTGTGCCAATGGCAAATCATGCCAGACACACCCGAACCGCGCCAAAGCATGCCAACCATGCTAGCCGCACCATTGTGTCGATGGCAAATCATGCCAGCCACACCTAGCCCAAGCTAGCCGCGCCATGCCAATCGCACCATGCCATGGCCCTAGCTATACTAGCCACATCTCGTGTTCTAATGACAAATCATACCAGCCATACCTAGCCCAAGATAGTCGCGCCATGCCAATTACACCATGCCATGGCCCTAGCTATGCTAGCCGCGCCACCCTGCTGGCCTTCTCTTCACGACTACTAAAGTGAAGCCAGTCGACAATCCACTGTTGCCCTTCAATCCAATGAGCAAATCCTGGCTGTCTAAAGTCCCCTCACGACTTTAGGCCTGAAACCCTAACTTGGTCACGCGCCTAGTCCAAAATAGTCGCGCCATGCCAAACCATGGCCCATCATGTCGCTCCACCATGATGGCCTTCCTCATGCATCTACTAAAGTGAAGCCAGGCGACAATCCACGGTTGCCCTTCAATCCCAGGAGCAAATCTTGGCCGTCTAAAGTCCCCTCTTGACTTTAGGCCCAAAACCCTAGCTTGGTCATGCACCTAGCCAAGCTAGACACGCCATGCAAAACCATGGACCCTCATGTCGCGCCACCATGTTGGCCTTCCTCATGCGGCTACTAAAGTGAAGCCAGGCGACAATCCACGGTTGCCCTTCAATCCCAAGAGCAAATCCTGGCCTTCTAAAGTCCCCTCACTACTTTAGGCCCAAAACCCTAACTTGGTCATGCGCCTAGTCCAAACTAGTCACGCCATAATCCCATGGCTACACCTTGGCCCCAGATGCCAATCCAAACCAAACCTAGCCAAGATAGCCGCGCCATGCCCTGGCCCTAACCGTGCTAGTCATGCCACGGTTAGCCAAGCGCCCTTGCCTTGGCCCTAACCATGCCATGCGACTATGGCAAACCCTTGGCTCCTTATGCCAAGTCCAAACACACCCTAGTCATGCCACCCTGTTGGACCTCACTACGTGGCTACCAAAACTAGGGAGTGCAATGATCAACGGTTGCCCCTCCTCTCAAGATGCAACATGTAGCGCCCCCTAAGCTAGCAGCTGGCTAAACCAAGAATTTAACTAATAAAGAGGCACTAACAAAATCTAAATTATACACTTGAACTTTCAATTAAGAAATATGCTACAAAAACTTAACCCAAAGCTAACCCCGCTCAGAATAATACATATACAAGAACTCCTCTCAAGTGATACATATATAAAATAATCATTTTGGTTTATAAATAGAATAAGCAACATAATAAACATATCAGAACATAATTCATTAACGAAGTTAACTTCTCGAAGCTTTCGCTGCGCAACTCTGATCTGACACTGAAACTGAAAATGGGGAATAATTAACATTTAACTTCTAAGTAATCATATGCAGATTTGGAAAACAAATTTGGAAAACATAGTTGGAAAACATTACATGTTTTCCCAGACATTAGAAGACAACATAACCACTGAAATAAATAATCATGTATATGGACCTAAACTCCTCCTTTAGATTTCTGCGGTGACATTTACACACCTTAAAATAAAGACAAGTTAGTCTGTGGTGTTTAGTATACACACCCGTAATATTGATGCCCATTTCCACACCTATTATTAATATTGTGGTGTATCGCCCTAGCCATAATTCTGAAGGAGCAGTATCCAATATACCATAGATGGAAATTCTCATTTCCCATAGACAATCATAAAGATAAACAAAGCATGAAATATGCGAATAGATAATGCAATTAAGAAATATACAATGCATGAGTTTATAAAATAAAGACTTTCATAAAAGAATTAACAATGATTACAAAACTGTTAAATGCATTCCCACACCTTTTTGATGACTAGCCATGCTTATCTCGAGATCCAAAATCCACTGGTTCATCCTTTGGAATCGATCGTTGTAAACAACTAACTGTTAATCAGACAAGCACTCTAAGAGATTAGCCAAAATGGCTCACACAAGAATCATACAAGTCTGCCTAATGGTTTTAGGCCCATTTATGATATTTTATTCTCTATCTTTAGTATAACTAAGAGTTTACTAAACCAATTAGATTGATTCTATAGTCCGTAGGTAAGTCTTATGAATATCTACAACTTTGAAGAAGGAACTGGATACTAATTCAGACCACAAGAGGTCCAATTCAACTATATAAGAAAACTAGTCCTAAGCCCAATTCCCCCAAACAGCCCAAGTTCTCTAAACAGGTCCATTAAACAAAGCCTGGTCCATATGGTCAACAAACGGTCACTAACAGTCCACTTGTCAACTGACGGTCAATATCTTAAATCTAGGTCAAAGTACAAGTCTCGGTCAAGGGTCAACAGTTAAGGTCAGGTCAATTGTCTAACTCGGTCAACTGAGTCAACACTGGTCAAAACAGTGAAACTCAGTGGGTCAATACGATTCAACTCAGTCAGACAACTGAGCCAGCTAGTCAAAATGAGCCAGCTAAACTGACTGGGATGATTAACAGGCCTAAAACTTAAGAATAGAATTAAATACAAAAATTAAACATTTCAATCATTAAAATAAACAACAAATTTCAATTACAAACTATGCCTACCTTGCAATTGCAGCTTTTCCAAGCTTTCATAGCAACTATCAATTACAATTCCAACTCTAAGCAACATCACCAATAACATCCATCCACTACCATACACAACACCCTTAGTTGTAAGACTATTCTTCTTACTGAAGTACACTTGCAACTCCAAAGTCCTCACAACTGCCTCTAAGCAATGAACTGCTTCAATTTAACTCAAATCATATCTCAGTTCAATGCTTCAATACACAGTACAACTCATTCCATATGTTATCTCAACCATATGCATTTTATTGTGCACTCCAGTTCTTACCACCAACAATCTTTGGTTACACTTCCCTGTATTTCAACTCAACATCGTCATAACTCAGTCCACATTATAGTTGCATCACAACCATTGCCATCTCATTTAATTAGCCATGACATCTCCACTTACAAATTCAATTTCACACAAATACATCTACTACACAAGTTTACTTAGTTTTCAACTGTAACTCCATTTTGTTCATCCAATCTCAATCCATACAAAAATTCTATCACAACTTCATTACTGTTTCCATCTCCAACTCAGTTCATTACAGCACTACTATTGTAATACAATCATAACAACCACCACCATCACATTCATCTAAACATATCCATCACACAACAACATCAGCACTAGTTGTGACTTAATTCCAGTTCCAATAGAACTATCTAACAACCCAGTTCATTCATCCATCACATATCCCATTATATAACTAAACCATAGAACAACAACCCTCAACTCCACCAACATTGCTTAGCAATACAGTCACAATACTCTATATCATCATCATTACAGTCCATTAACTATATTTCTATAATCATAATCCTCATATCAGCACATTCATATACTCTGTAATCATATTAACTAGTCATCTTAAACTCAATTTCATTCAACAGTATCCTAAATCAACAACACCACTATCTCTAGCTAATTCATCTCATGCAACTTCAATAAGAACCAAATAACTTTAATTACAGTGAAGAACAATTACCTCAGTCATCTAGTCTCCACTAATAGCTTCAGATGCATTCAAAACATCACCCATGTCCTGCATAATCAACACACACCTTCCTCTGATCTTCCAACCAATTCCAACATCTTAACTTCACTGTCATTCATCACAACACGGAAACCCATCTCTAATTTATCTTCTAGACTTCCAAATTCATCCTTCAATTACATCTTATTTATCTGAGGTCGAGACTCAAGAACCCTAATTCTCAAATTCACAATTAAACTGAAATTAAATCTCCAACATCAAATTAACTCCACCCCGTTCTTCAATCAATGAAACCCAACTTCAATCCTTCTTAAACATCACTAAATCGAACTTCAAGTTCATTTGAGAAACCCTAATTCATTGATTCTTCTCTAAAGTAACTCCAGAACTTCAATTAATCCTCTACCCATGATTCTTCATCAACACTAGCTCCTTAATTCATCTTCTACATCTTCAGAACACCAATCGAAACTACAAAACCTAATTTCGACTCTCTGATTCGAACCCTAGTTGTTCTACTTATAAATTAACGATCACCCCATCTTCTCAATAATCTATCAGTACCATCAGTTGATCTCCCTCAATAAATTCTTACTTAAACTCTCACATAAATTCGGTGAAGAAGAACAGAGGAGGAAAAGAAAAGGAAAGAAGAAAGAAGAATGAAGAAGAAGAAAAAGAAAATGAGACAATGAGAGTTTATCCTCTCAATAGTGTAGATAGGGCCGACCAATGTTATAAAGGCACCCGAGAATTTGATAAGGGGAAAACAAGTCGGTTAACGTTTTTCTTCGAATAATTCTGATAATATCTTCTTCGTCCGAAATCCGAATGACACGTTCAAGTAGTCTATTCCACGTAATTTTTTGAGATCTATCTAACGATATTAGTTTCGAATCTAAATCGTTGTTAGATTAATTCCTATTAATTAATGCCTGTGTTAAACTAATCGAGTTATTAACGGCTAAATCGTCACTTGATCAACTCTTGACCGGTCTAACAGCGTTGACGAGATTGAGGGTCACTACATTCTCCCCACCTTTAAACATTTTCGTCCTCGAAAATCGAACTGCCTTCTAGTCTTGAAAACTCCCTACCTTAAGAATAATTCCATCTCTTGTTTAAGCGCAAAATAAGAAATAAAGCACAAACCCAAAAGGCTTCTATAACTAAAATTTGTAGCTCTAGGTTGAACTATGTTGAATTTGATTCTATCAAAGGAAAGTCTACGCTTCTTAAACGAATTTCTATTTCATAAAATATTTATCTCTAGCTTCAAGTAAGAATCCTACAAAACTTTCTAAGTGAACTTACATCTATTGGCTTCCAAAGGAATTACAACAAATTTCTATGATCGGTCATCTCTGAATGCAGTTGCCCTGTCAAGGTTGGCCAATCCCAACAATGCCTTCCTACGAATAGAGAAAACACAACCTTCACTAATCTCCAGTGCTAGATAAACTAATTACTAATTTATTAAAATTAATTAGTCTTTAAAATTTTATCATAATTGATGTAACTTAAAATTTTACTTTGTAAAAATAAGTAAATAGTTCACAGCATTTTTAAGTATTTTTGCTGTCTGAATTAATTATCTTATTTGATTTTTGTCAATATAAGTATTTCAAATTTGGTTTCAGGTGAATTTATAATATTTGATAATTTAACTTTACTGTACAGTTATATATAAATTTTCCAAGTATTATCTATTATAAATTTCCTACTGGTTTAATTACTCAATTACTTTTATCAACTGTATTATTATTTTCAATATTCTTAAGTTGACAGTCTGGATGATACATTAAACCTTAATATTTTAAATATAATTCTTCATTCATGTAAAGGTTGATATAATAATTTATTTATTTTTATTTAGATTGAATCTGAATATTATAAGTTGTTAAACAATATCGTTGGAAATTTGATATGATTTAAATTGAGTCTGCATAAATTACAATGAATCCTTTTTTTTTTCTTGCTATTATGTAAATTTAATATATAAATTTATTTTCCTTTAATCATAATATTACGCTGAGCATTCGAATACTATTATTATGACTTCATGAATATTTGTTTCATTTTATAAATTTATTGAATCATTTGTTAAATTAAAGATAATTTGCAATTTAGTTCAATTTACAAAACTTAATTGTAGATAAGCGTAAATAATTTTCCATAACTATTTATTAATAATTATTAATTTTATCGTTACATTTCTTTAATGATATTTTAGTTAAGTTGAAATTTAATATTATACTAATTAAGAAATACTAACCTTATTTATCAAAATTATCACTTTTATCATAATTTATGATTACTGTTATAATATTTTTATTATTAACATTGATGGTTGAACTATTATTCACTACTCTTTCAATTATTATTAAGTTCCAAAAATATTATTAATATTTATGTAATTATAAATTGTTGATTTCTATGTATAATTCAGGGCATTTAATAAATTTTATGTAACTTTCAAGATTTATCAATAATATTAATCTTTGTTTTTAAAGTATTAAATCGTCTACGTGTTCATAATTTTTAGATTAATTATTATCAAATCCTAAAGTATTGGTGTACCCTATAATTTTTACTTCAATACATAAACAAACAACTCAATCAATTAGATAAATCTTTTAATTATTGATAGCTTTTAGTGATTAAGATTTATCTCACAAACCCAACCCAGTTCTAAACTAATCTAGTTCACTTACTGGCACTGGCTATTTCTATCCTTTTCCCATATAAGATCTAATAATGAGCTCTGATACCAACTTTGTAGCGCCCCCTAAGCTAGCAGGTGGCTAAACCAAGAATTTAACTAATAAAGAGGCACTAACGAAATCTAAATTATACACTTGAACTTTCAATTAAGAAATCTGCTACAAAAACTTAACCCAAAGCTAACCCCGCTCATAATAATACATATACAAGAACTCCTCTCAAGTGATACATATATAAAATAATCATTTTGGTTTACAAATAGAATAAGCAACATAATAAACATATCAGAACATAATTCATTAACGAAGTTAACTTCTCGAAGCTTTCGCTGCGCAACTCTGATCTGACACTCAAACTGAAAATGGGGAATAATTAACATTTAACTTCTAAGTAATCATATGCAGATTTGGAAAACAAATTTGGAAAACATAGTTGGAAAACATTACATGTTTTCCCAAACATTAGAAGACAACATAACCACTGAAATAAATAATCATGTATATGGACCTAAACTCCTCCTTTAGATTTCTGCGGTGACATTTACACACCTTAAAATAAAGACAAGTTAGTCTGTGGTGTTTAGTATACACACACGTAATATTGATGCCAATTTCACACCTATTATTAATATTGTGGTGTATCGCCCTAGCCATAATTCTGAAGGAGCGTTATCAATATACCATAGATGGAAATTCTCATTTCCCATAGACAATCATAAAGATAAACAAAGCATGAAATATGCGAATAGATAATGCAATTAAGAAATAGACAATGCATGAGTTTATAAAATAAAGACTTTCATAAAAGAATTAACAATGATTACAAAACTGTTAAATGCATTCCCACACCTTTTTGATGACTAGCCACGCTTATCTCGAGATCCAAAATCCACTGGTTCATCCTTTGGAATCGATCGTTGTTAACAACTAACTGTTAATCAGACAAACACTCTAAGAGATTAGCCAAAATGGCTCACACAAGAATCATACAAGTCTTCCTAATGGTTTTAGGCCCATTTATGATATTTTATTCTCTATCTTTAGTATAACTAAGAGTTTACTAAACCAATTAGATTGATTCTATAGTCCGTAGGTAAGTCTTATGAATATCTACAACTTTGAAGAAGGAACCGGATACTAATTCAGACCACAAGAGGTCCAATTCAACTATATAAGAAAACTAGTCCTAAGCCCAATTCCCCCAAACAGCCCAAGTTCTCTAAACAGGCCCATTAAACAAAGCCTGGTCCATATGGTCAACAAACGGTCACTAACAGTCCACTTGTCAACTGACGGTCAATATCTTAAGTATAGGTCAAAGTACAAGTCTCGGTCAAGGGTCAACAGTTAAGGTCAGGTCAATTGTCTAACTCGGTCAACTGAGTCAACACTGGTCAAAACAGTGAAACTCAGTGGGTCAATACGATTCAACTCGATCGGACAACCGAGCTGACTAGTCAAAATGAGTCAGCTAAACTGACTGGGATGATTAACAGGCCTAAAACTTAAGAATAGAATTAAATACAAACATTAAACATTTCAATCATTCAAATAAACAACAAATTTCAATTACAAACTATGCCTACCATGCAATTGCAGCTTTTCCAAGCTTTCATAGCAACTATCAATTACAATTCCAACTCTAAGCAACATCACCAATAACATCCATCCACTACCATACACAACACCCTTAGTTGTAAGACTATTCTTCTTACTGAAGTACACTTGCAACTCCAAAGTCCTCACAACTGCCTCTAAGAAATGAACTGCTTCAATTTAACTAAAATCATATCTCAGTTCAATGCTTCAATACTCAGTAGAACTCATTCCATATGTTAGCTCAACCATATGCATTTTATTGTGCACTCCAGTTCTTACTACCAACAATCTTTGGTTACACTTCCCTGTATTTCAACTCAACATCGTCATAACTCAGTCCACATTATAGTTGCATCACAACCATTGCCATCTCATTTAATTAACCATGACATCTCCACTTACAAATTCAATTTCACACAAATACATCTACTCCACCAGTTTACTTAGTTTTCAACTGTAACTCCATTTTGTTCATCCAATCTCAATCCATACAACAATTCTATCACAACTTCATTACTGCTTCCATATCCAACTCAGTTCATTACATCACTACTATTGTAATACAATCATAACAGCCACCACCATCACATTCATCTAAACATATCCATCACACAACAACATCAACACTAGTTGTGACTTAATTCCAGTTCCAATATAACTATCTAACAACCCAGTTCATTCATCCATCACATATCCCATTATATAACTAAACCACAGAACAACAACCCTCAACTCCACCAACATTGCTTAGCAATACAGTCACAATACTCTATATCATCATCATTACAGTCCATTAAATCTATTTCTATAATCATAATCCTCATATTAGCACATTCATATACTCTGTAATCATATTAACTAGTCATCTTAAACTCAATTTCATTCAACAGTATCCTAAATCAACAACACCACTATCTATAGCTAATTCATCTCATGCAACTTCAATAAGAACCAAATAACTTTAATTACAGTGAAGAACAATTACCTCAGTCATCTAGTCTCCACTAATAGCTTCATATGCATTCAAAACATCACCCATGTCCTGCATAATCAACACACACCTTCCTCTGATCTTCCAACCAATTCCAACATCTTAACTTCACTGTCATTCATCACAACACGGAAACCCATCTCTAATTTATCTTCTAGACTTCCAAATTCATCCTTCAATTACATCTTCTTTATCTGAGGTCGAGACTCAAGAACCCTAATTCTCAAATTCACAATTAAACTGAAATTAAAGCTCCAACATCAAATTAACTCCACCCCGTTCTTCAATCAATGAAACCCAACTTCAATCCTTCTTAAACATCACTAAATCGAACTTCAAGTTCATTTGAGAAACCCTAATTCATTGATTCTTCTCTAAAGTAACTCCAGAACTTCAATTAATCCTCTACCCATGATTCTTCATCAACACTAGCTCCTTAATTCATCTTCTACATCTTCAGAACACCAATCGAAACTACAAAACCTAATTTCGACTCTCTGATTCGAACCCTAGTTGTTCTACTTCTAAATTAACGATCACCCCATCTTCTCAATAATCTATCAGTACCATCAGTTGATCTCCCTCAATAAATTCTTACTTAAACTCTCACATAAATTCGGTGAAGAAGAACAGAGGAGGAAAAGAAAAGGAAAGAAGAAAGAATAATGAAGAAGAAGAAAAAGAAAATGAGAAAATGAGAGTTTATCCTCTCAATACGTGTAGATAGGGCCGACCAATGTTATAAAGGCACCCGAGAATTTGATAAGGGGAAAACAAGTCGGTTAACGTTTTTCTTCGAATAATTATGATAATATCTTCTTCGTCCGAAATCCGAATGACACGTTCAAGTAGTCTATTCCACGTAATATTTTGAGATCTATCTAAAGATAATAGTTTTGAATCTAAATCGTTGTTAGATTAATTCCTATTAATTAATGCCCGTGTTAAACTAATCAAGTTATTAACGGCTAAATCGTCACTTGATCAACTCTTGACCGGTCTAACAGCGTTGACGAGCTTGAGGGTCACTACACAACATCTCGGCCGTCAAAGGTCAACTGGCTAGCAAGTTCCCCAAGATCGACTTGCCAAGCCACAACAACGTTTTACATGTTTTCCAAAACATTCGAGACATCAACACAAACATGGGGATTCTCTTTGGGTATTGGTTTGGTAGTCTACAGCGTGCGGCGTACACTACGCCCCTCATAAGGAAGTGTCATAAGGGTGAGGCGCCTAGTAAATACTGGAGTTATGTGGGAAACATTCATGGGACATAAAGGTGTGAATTAACAAACTTTATGGAACATCAATTCCATAACGTTAACAGTTTAATGAAAACCAATTTCATACGTTAACCACTTTATGGGACATCAAGTCCATGCATACGGTTACCACCTCCTCACATTTACTTCTCCACTCCTTAAAGGTCTTACCTATTTCCATTTGAACAACAAGTTCATTCGGACAAGAGAATACTCAGAATACTTACCTTCTAGCTCTCCTCGTGAGCTCTGCTACTTTTCTGAAAACAAGTTGCAGAAACCAAATTGCTCTTCCAGAATAAACTATTCTGGTCTCACACTCTCCTTGCTTCCCTCCCCAAAACCAACCCATCCTCCTCCTCTTTGTGACCGAAGCAAGTATGGAACGGCCATTTCTTGGTTTATTCCGGACTTGTACATATTGATCTCTCGAACTTAAAGTACTCCCTTGCAGTACATTTGTTTAGGTTTAAACAGTTTCTCACCTTTCACACCCACAATTACCAAAACCGGTAGAAACTATTTTCACTTATAAACACAGGTGCAGATTTTCTAATCCATGGTGTCGAAAAATCACAAGCTGAAGTTGTCATCGCTGCTATCAACTCTCCTCCTGTGGTTGACGATGTTGGAGCCGGTCTTACGGTAGATTTGCTTAATCATATTCTACAAAAACAGATCAAAACAACTGTAAGTATTCTATCGTCCAGCAGGCTTCACTTCTTTTGCACCCTGAAGTCTTCTTTAGACTTTATGCTTGCAAACCCGAATAGTCATGCTGCCTGGATACGTCTTATTTTGATATCTGCTTGTACCTTAAGCCTTTACGATCCTAAAAGCTCGACGAAAGAACGTTCTAGAAACATGAGGAATCTACAAATGGGGGCGATTAACAAGGCGTTGCTGACTTGGAAAGAACCCTCTGGCTGCTGCATTTTGGCTTAGCAGCTGTTGGATATATCTAAGCAGGCTCCAAGAAAACAATAGTCAGGGAAGAAAAAGAAGAATACGAAGTTGTTAGCTTGCAGAAAGAATCTCAGTTACGGCCATTATACCTCTACCATCCGCATTTTCTACTCCGATGGCGTAGCTACACCAACTCCCGATACCCTTTATGAGCTTCAGCAAAAACACCCTTATGCCAAGCCTCCAACTATACCAGCGGAAGATATTCCAGTCTTGCACTATCTGTTACGGCTAAGGATGTATTGCTGGCTCTCAAGAGCTTTCCCAAGGGTACTTCCTATGGGAGGGATGAACTCAGGGAACATCATTTGTTAGATGCCATGAGTGGTGCCGGTGCTGCTGTTGCCGATGAGTTTTTACTTTCCATTAAAGGCATGGTAAATTTGTGGCTTACGGTAAAATGCCCTTCCATCCTTGGTGATTTTGTAGCTAGTGCTCCCCTAACCCCATTGATTAAGCCCTAAGGTGGCTTGAGACCTATCGATGTAGGTACTATTTGACGAAGATTATGCTCAAAATTAGCGGCTACCTTAGTTGGAAAAGCTTTGAACACATATTTTGGGAAGTACCAATATGGGGTCGGCACTCCTTGTGGTGGCGAAGCTATTTTGCATTCAACAAACAGGTTGTTGGAGTTGAAAGGCGCTGATAATTCGAAAACTATGCTGCTTATAGATTTCTCCAATGCTTTCAATCTCGTCGACAAGTCTTGCATCATTAAAGAGGTAAGAACTCATTGTCCGAACATTTCTCATTGGGTCGAGTTTTGTTATGCAAAACCATCCAGACTCTACTATTTGGATTCATCCCTCTCCTCGGCCAAAGGCGTTCAGCAAGGAGACCCCTTGGTCCCCTACTATTTGCCTTAGCGCTTCACCCTCTTGTGGAGAAAATTGAAGCTCAGTGTGAGTTAGATCTTCATGCATGGTACTTGGACGATGGTACCATCGTAGGAGATACTATGGAGGTATCTAGAGTGTTTAATATCATACAAGAGAAAGTGCCTAGCTACTGTTTACATCTGAACATTTCGAAGATGGAGATTTTCTGGCCATCTCATGATCCAATAAGAGATAACGATGGTGTTTTCCCTCCAAACATTGGCAAGCTAACGGATGGAGTCAAACTTCTAGGTGGGCATGTCAGTTTGAACATGGAGTTTTGAAGTAACATGGTGTTGTCGAGGGTGGATAAGGCCGTGCAGCTTATGGATAAAATTCAGGAGTTGGAAGACCCCAAAGTGAGTTACTTCTTTTATGTAACTACACTGGTATTTCTAGGCTCTACTTTACACTTCGCACAACAAGCCCCAAAGCTATTCAACCTGCGGTAGTTCAATTCGATGAGAACTTGTTGAGGTACTTGCGTAATTTAGTAGTGGGTGATAGTGCTGGTTTTGGCATGGTTCAGAAGAGGATAGCCACTCCCCCCATTAAAGATGGTGGTTTCGGTGTGCTCACAATGGCGGATACATCTATGTATTGCTACTTGGCCTCCCAGGTTCAGACTCATTTGCTGCAGATTTCTATTTTGGGGTAATCAGCCGTTTCAGACCCATGCCAAAAATTTCAGCATGCTTTGCAGATTTTCACACAAGCTTGTGATCTTTCCTTATCGTATTTCAACATCAATAATACTGCCCCCCATTACATGAAGTCTTTGGAAGTTATTTATTTTGATGTTGTAAAAAAAAAAGATTCCTACAAGCTTATCTTTATCGGGTTGTATTATTGAACATGCTATGGAAAAGCAACCACATAGAACATGCTTTGGACTTCCTTAAAGCGATCCTTATACCTGGGCTTAATCAAGCTGTTGGACTTAGGAAGTTTAGCTATGTTTTATAGTATCGTCTTGATATACCCTATTTCGAGGAGGGTAGATTATGCTTTTGCTGTCAATGACCCATGGATATCTACGGTGATCATGTCATTCATTGCGCTAGCGAGGTTGGGCTGAAGTTTCGGCATGACCTGGTGTTGATGGTGGTTTTTATCTTAGGGTTAAAATCGTAAAACACTAAACCCTAACAGACAGTGATGTCATAACATTTAAAGTAACCATCATTTACAAGGCACATTTACTGAAACCTTTAATGTGTCTCTAAATAATTATCGGGGTATCTTTTTCAAATTAGGGCTACGAAAAGCCAAACCATAATTCCCACGTGTGCCAATGGAAAATCATGCCAGCCACACCGACCGCGCCAAAGCATGCCAACCATGCCAGCCACACCGACCACGCCAAAGCATGCCAACCATGTTAGCCGCACCTCTGTGCCAATGGAAAATCATGCCAGCCACACCGACCGCGCCAAAGCATTCCAACCACGCTAGCCGCACCTCTGTGCCACAAATCATGCCAGCCACACCGACCGCGCCAAAGCATGCCAACCATGATAACCGCACCTCTGTGCTAATGGAAAATCATGCCAGCCACACCGACCGCGCCAAAGCATGCCAACCATGCTATCCGCACCTCTGTGCCAATGGCAAATCATGCCAGCCACACCGACCGCGCCAAAGCATGCCAACCATGCTAGCCGCACCTCTGTGCCAATGGAAAATCATGCCAGCCACACCGATCGCGCCAAAGCATGCCATCCATGCTATACGCACCTCTGTGCCAATGGTAAATCATGCCAGCCACACCGACCGTGCCAAAGCATGCCAACCATGCTAGCCGCACCTCTGTGCCAATGGAAAATCATGTCAGCCACACCGACCACGACAAAGCATGCCAACCATGCTAGACGCACCTCTGTGCTAATGGAAAATTATGCCAGCCACACCAATCGTGCCAAATAATGCCAACCATGCTAGCCGCACCTCCGTGCCAATGGCAAATCATGCCATCCATACCTACCGCGCCATGCCAAACGCACCTCGCCATGGCCCCATGCCGCGCCACCATAATGGCCTTCACTACGCGGCTATCAAAACGAATGCGTGCAATAATCAACGGTTTCCCTTCAATCCCAGGAGAAAATCCTGGCCGTCTAAGGTTACCAAACGACCTTTGTCCCCAAAACCCTAGCTTGGTCACGCTCCTAGCCCAAGCTAGCCACGCCATGCGCCTAGCCCAAGTTAGTCACGCCATGCGCATATGGCAAACCCTTGGCCCCACATGCCAAGCCAAACCAAACCTAGCCAAGCTAGCCGCGCCATGCCAAACTCACTTTGCCTTGGCCCTAGCCATGCTAGTCACATCATGGCAAGCCAAACGCCCTTGCCTTAGCCCTAATCACGCCATGCGCCTATGGAAAAGCCTTGGCCTCGCATGCCAAGCCAAAACCGCACCTAGCCCAAGCTAGTCAGGCCATGCGCCTATGGCAAACCCTTGGCCCCACATGCCAAGCCAAACCAAACCTAGCTAAGCCAGCCGCGCCATGCCAAACACACTCTGCCTTAGCCCTAACATTGCTAATCACACCATGCCAAGCCAAACGCCCTTTCCTCGGCCCTAGCCACATCATGCGTCTATGGAGAACCCTTGGCCCCATATGCCAAGCCAAACCATACCTAGCCAAGCTATCCGCGCCAAGCCAAACGCAGTCTTCCTTGGCCCTAGCTATGCTAGCATACCATGCCAAGCCAAACGCCCTTGCCTTGGCCCTAGACACGTCATGCGTCTATGGCGAACCCTTGGCCCCACATGCCAAGCTAACCAAACTTGGCCAAGCTAGTCGCGCCATGCCAAACACACTTTGCCTTGGCCCTAGCCATGCTAGTCACATCATGCCAAGACAAACACCCTTTCCTTGGACCTAACCACGCCATACGCCCAAGGAGAACTATTGGACCCACATGCCAAGCCTAACCTAGCCGCGACACCCTGTTGGCCTTCCCTACGCGGCCACCAAAACAAATATGTGCAACAATCAACGGTTTCCCTTCTATCCCAGGGGCAAATCCTAGCCATCCAAGGTTACCAGGCGACACATGGTAACCTTTGGCCTGAAAACCTAAGTTTGGCAATGCCAAACCATGTCATGCCAACGACATGCCAACCTGTCGTGCCACCTTGTTGGCCTTTCCTACACGGCCACCAAAACGAAGACGTGCAATAATCAACGGTTGCCCTTCAATCACAGGAGCAAATCCTAGCCATCCAAGGTTACTAGACGACACATGGTAACCTTTGGCCCGAAAACCTAAGTTTGGCCACGCCAAACCATGCCATCCCAACGGCATGCCAACCTATCCGCGCCACCACGTTGGCCCTCACTACGCGGATACCAAAACGAAGGCATGCAATGATCAATGGTTGCCCCTCCTCTCAAGATGCAAAATCTCGACCGTCCAAGGTCACTAAGCTAGGAATTTTCCCGATCTTGACTTGCCAAGCCACAACAATATGCTACATGTTTTCCAAAAACATCCGAGACATCAACACAAACTGGGGGATGCTCATTAGGGTATTGGTTTGGTGGTCTATAGCATGCGGCATACACAAGTGCTCGTTTCAAGATTGTGTAATAAGAATAAGACGGTTAGTAAATGCAAGAAGCAACGGTGAAACGCTCTTTCATTATGGAACATCAATTTTATCAAATTCCATCAATACCAGGGGTTACCATCTCTTCCCATTTAACTCATATGTTTATTTTCTTATGAAGCCAGAGTACGTTTCTTTTTAGACTTGTATAAATAGGCTTACCTATTTTCACCAGAGACACAAGTTTTTGGTCATGGAAAAATACCACACTCAGAAAGGCAACTCTTGTTAACTTTCTTAAAGCTTTCACCTTCTGATACAAGTCAAGTACTACTCTTCCAGAATTATTCTGGTCTCAACACTCTCTTCGCTTCCCTCCAGTTGATGGTGGTTTTTAAACGAAGGGTAAAATTGTAAAACCCCAAATAACCTAATGTCACCGGTGACACATTTATTAGGATATTTAATGCATATAATCAATAATTAATAGGGGGTATTTTTTCAAATTAGGGTTACAACGAAAAAAAACCCTAATTGCCCTCCCTGCCAATGGCAAATCATGCCAGCCACACCTAGCCTAAGCTAGTCGCACCTCTGTGACAATGGCAAATCATGCCAGCCACACCAAACGCGCCAAAGCATGACAACCATGCTAGCTGCACCTCCATGCCAATGGCAAACCATGCCAGCCACACATAGGCCAAGCTAGCCGCGCCATGTCGAACGCACTCTGCCTTGGCCCTAGATATGCTAGTCACACCAAATGGGCCAAAGCATGCCAACCATGCTAGACTCACCTCCGTGCCAATGGAAAATCATGCCAGCCACACCTAGCCTAAGCTAGTCGCACCTCTGTGCCAATGGAAAATCATGCCATCCATACCAAACGCGCCAAAGCATGCCAACCATGCTAGCTACACCTCCGTGCCAATGGAAAACAATGCCTGCCACACATAGGCCAAGCTAGCCGCGCCATGCCGAATGCACTCTGCCTTGGCCCTAGCTATGCTAGTCACACCAAACGCTCCAAAGCATGCCAACCATGCTAGCCTCACCTCCGTGCCAATGGAAAATCATGACAGCTACACCTAGCCTAAGCTAGTCGCACCTCTGTGCCAATGGCAAATCATGCCAGCCACACCAAGCGCGCCAAAGCATGCCAACCATACTAGCCGCACCTCCGTGCTAATGGAAAATCATGCCAGCCACACCTAGCCCAAGCTAGACGCGCCATGCCAAACGCACTTTGCCTTGGCCCTAGCTATGCTAGTCACACCAAACGCACCAAAGCATGCCAACCACGCTAGCCGCACCTCCGTGCCAATGGAAAATCATGACATCGACACCTATCCCAAGCTAGCCGCGCCATACCAAACGCGCCAAAGCATGCCAACCATGTTAGCCACACCTCCGTGCCAATGGAAAATCATGCCAGCCACACCTAGCTCAAGCTAGCCGCGCCATGCCAAACACACTCTGCCTTGGCCCTAGCTACGCTGGTCACGCCACGCCAAGCCAAACACCCTTAACTTGGCCCTAGTCGCGCCATGCCAAAGTAGCACCCACACCTAGGCTTACAAACCATGCAACCTAGGCCTAATGACCAAGCATGCCATTGGCACATGCCAACACGCATCGCTGATAGCTTTTCTTGCTAAGCCGTGGCCATAATAGCCAAGCATGCCATTGGCACATGCAAACACGCATCGCTGGTAGCTTTTCTTGCCAAGTCGTGGCCTTAATGGCCAAGCATGCCATTGTCACATGCCAACATGCATCGCTGGTAGCTTTTCTTGCCAAGCCGTGGCCCTAATGGCCAAGCATGCCATTGGCACATGCCAACACGCATCGCTGGTATATTTTCTTACCATGCCGTGGCCCAAATGGCCGAGCATGCCATTGGCACATGGCAACACGCTCGCTGGTAGCTCTTCTTACCAAGTCGTTCCCTAATGGCCAAGCATTCCATTGGCACATGCCTACACGCATCGCTGGTAGCTCTTCTTACCAAGTCGTGGCCCTAATGGCCAAGTATGACCAGTCCGGATAGTGACGCATAATCATGGCACGTCACGGAAATGATAACCTGGCAGATGGAGCTGCATGTCCGACGATGTAGTGCCAATACGGCTGAGACCAGAAAGGTTACTTGACATTGACAACATTATGTGATAGTGTTGTATATCCTTATTCAGAGTTATACCAGCTCAAGGAAGGAATAAAGGATGAGATTCAAAGTCATGGGATGGCTTTGGCATGGTCTTAAGTTTTGGCCAAGACTTAGACTATACATATGAATCAATGGTGAGTCCAAACACGCCATTGGTGATAGTTGCTCGCTAAAGGAGATGCAAGTGAGGCATACGAAGCATGAAGGTTGAACTCAGCAAGTCAAGACTCAGTTGGCATAATATTTGGATGTTGTCATCCAAATGAGATAAAGTATGCAATGCAAGCTATAATGGCACAACGCAGGCCATAATAGCAGTATTTGGCAGAAGTGTAAACTGAGTTACAAGTGGAGACATTGTAGGACTTGAGTTCAAGCGTGCTGAAGCGTGTGAGCAAGTTAGAGACGGTTATAAAGTGCATTATAACCGATTTTGGCATTACCCTAACCGTTGAAGACAGGTGTGGCGTCATTAAGCAAACCAACACTAAAGCTGGCAGTTAAAAAGTGGAACTGGCGGTTAGGGGAACTGCCCATGGACAGATGGATGTTCATGGGGGGTGAAACAGAGTTGCATACGGATTGGCCCTGGTTCTTGGCATTATAAATATCCAGAGAACCCTTGTAAACTAGTTGTTCAATAGTTCGAGTGTTGAGGAACCATTTAGGAAGTAGAGAGTGATTGCTGCATTGGCTTAGAGAATAAGCTTGTAAAGTCCATTGGTTGGACGTTTTGTATCTTCCCCTTAAGATAATAAAAGTGAGTTTGTTGGCTTATACGTTTGACTTTGGTTTCCTGTTGATTTGATTATACTCCCCCAATTCTGTGAAGCATAGACATGGCAAGAACCTCTTTATAGTATGGGCTACATTGTTTGGTAGAGAAAATCTGAGTAAGACTTCCGTTGCATACTCTTGGTAGAGTTGCCTGATTGTATTGGTACAATATTATAAGGCTGAAATACATTGGGTGATTAGAGATCATTGAACCACTATATTTCCGGGTTATATCTTCCCGAAAAATTGCTTGGAGCATTTAAAGGTGTGACAGTACGGGTATCATAGCACGGTTTTCTCTATTTTGGCTTTATTTTTGGAATATTTTCTCTGTTTTGGTCGAGTTTAGTTGTTGAAATTGTTAGATCGTAATGGTTGGTAAGAAGAGTTCGTTGGATGCCTTAACTGATAGGGTAGCGGACTTGGAAGACAAGATTGGTGAAGAGGTGCACCATCCTAGTGATGCTAATTATGATGCTACGATGATGGCTCGCATTCAAGTATTAGACACATATGTTGCTGATATGCTTGTGGCAAGCCAGAATGCAACTATGAAGCATGGTGATTTGGAAGGCCAAATCAATGCTGTTAAGACCATGTTCACAGGAGCCTTGAAAGAACTAACTGATGAGATCAGTGTCTTGAGGCGAATGGTGGGTGTAATTGGAATATATCAAGCTACTGTAGGTGGTAGTGGCAGTAACTTTACGAAGATTAAAGTCCCATAACCTAAGATGTTTTCTGGCACAAGAGATGCGAACGCATTGGAGAATTTCATGTGGGACATGGATCAATACTTCAAGGCCGCCAGAACTCTAGAAGAACAAAAGGTTACTCTCGTTAGCATGTACCTGGAGGGTGATGCGAAATTATGGTGGAAAACTAGAACTGATGATGACCTTACTGCTGGTCGTCCAGGCATTGTGACATGGAATGTCATGAAAGAAGAATTAAAGAGTCAATTATTACCAAGAAATGCTGCTTGGCTAGCCAGAGAGAGCTCGCGTAAGCTGAAGCATACCGGTACACCACAGGAATACGTGAAAAAGTTCTCGTCTCTGATGCTAGACATTCGCAACATGTCAGAGGAAGACAAGTTGTTTAATTTTACATCTGGTTTGCAGCCATGGGTTCAGGCTGAAGTAAGAAGGCAGGGTGCCAAAGACCTACCTTCAGCCATTGCAATCGTGGATAGCCTTGCTGAGTATAGGTCAGTCAATACCTCAACTGATGCTAGTAGGAAGGGAAAGGATAAGAAAAACCAGAAGTGTAAGGACAAGGATAAGAAAAGTTCTGAGGCCAAGGAGAGAAGTTATCAAAGGGATGATAGTTTGGCTTCAAGGAACAACAAGACAGGTGGTTGTTTCTTATGCAAGGGTCCTCACCTTGCGCGTGATTTTCCAAAGAAAGAAAAAATTTCCGCAATCGTCACTGAGTGTAGTGGTGACAAAGAATAAGGTGATCAAGTGGAGCATGTTAATCCTATTCAACTATGCAACATAGTAGCACAAACGGCAGCAGTACAACATGGGATGATGGGTGCTGGTCTGGTTTATGTGAAGGTTGGCATACACAACCATCGTCTCTGGGGCATGGAAGACACGGGTGCGTCACATAATGTGATGAGTTTGTCGATGGAAGAGTACTTAGGTTTGGAAGTATATCAAGCTGATCACTGCATGAAGACAGTGAATGATATAGTTAAGACAATCAAGGGGATGGCAGTGGCGAATATGGAAGTTGGAGCATGGCGTGGCCATATTAGATTATGGTGATGCATCTCAATGATTTCGAGATGATCCTTGGTAACAACTTTTTCAAAGAAGCAGAGGCAACAACGATGCCTCACCTTGGCAGGATTTTCATACAAAGTCCCAGAGCACCTTGTTTCATGAAGGGTGTAGGGAAAGTTAGTCCGGTTGACATGAAATACGACAAATGGAAGGCAAGTGAGTTTGCACAAGTTCTCTTGTTCGAATAAATCTTAGCTGAGATTCATATGGAATTTGGATATCCTATGGATCTTAGCATCCCTTGTTCGCCGTGATTAGCACATGTACGAGGCAGGGGAATTGCATTGTTGTTTTCAAGTGCCAGAACCTACAAGGTTGTTGAAGTATGAAGACTTTAGCATATTATCTGTTTGCTATTTCTATTTTCAAGTTAAGTTGGGTGCTGCTGATCTTATGGTCTTAAAAGACAGCACACTTTAGTTGGTGTATTTTCTTTGGTAAAGTAATTTGCTTTCAGTAAGGCCGAGTGTTGGCCAGTGGTGTAGAAGGGAAGGAGTCCCTAAGTTTCTTATGTAAGGCTAGTGTAATGAATGAAGGTGGTGTTTAAGCAAAAACCTTGTCACTTTTTGCTTAATGTAAAACTAGTTCATTGGGGAAGCACTACAAGTATACTTTGCCAAAGTATACAATAACAAACGCTGAAAGCAAAACCAATCAAAGAAGTAGAGTTGGTGGCATAAGCGATTTTGTTGTTGGGAGAGTTACATAGAAGTGCGACAGTATTTGGCAGCGATAGCATGGAGTAACGCAGCAAGAATGAAGATGTAAGTCCATCAATCATATGAGTTAAGAGTAACTCATAATTAGGAAGAACATGATGCTGTTTTTCCGCTACATTAAAGCGTAGCAGTTTGAAGGAACAAGTGAGGCCTTGTTAGTTTCAAAGGCACATGAAGAGGAACCTTGGCTCGGTGGGAGAGTCGGTCTAATGTTAGGGGTATCCTAAGTCATGGCTAATGTCATGCATTTCAGTCGAGTTTGCAAAAGAGTGTTGCAACATGATTGAAGAACACTTAGTCTACAGTAAGGCATGATGAATTTCAAGAGTGCAATGTTGGTCGGAATTGAAGGCAAGTAAGCTAAGTTATACATATCACCCAAATATGTTGGCTATTTGAAGTGTACACTTAGGCACGGAATGGCCTGGAAGAAAATTTGTGTGCTGATGCAAGGGGCATAGCAACAGATTGCAAATGGCATTTGGGTGTTGATATGTGAATGAAGTAGAGATTGAAGCATAGTCGACGATGTGACAAAGAAGCTGGAATTTACAGGCTCAATGGAAAGGCAAACAAACTAAATGACGGCGTAAAGTACTAGGCAAAAAAGGGTTTGGAAAAGTTAAAGGCCAAACAAGGTTACTGATTATGAGAGTGTCTCAGATGCGTACAAGGCCAAGGAAAATTCAGTAGAGTTTGAACTGATATTGCGTTCAACGAGGACGTTGAACAGATTGGGTGGGGGAGGTCTATGACCGGTCCGCATAGTGATGCATAATCATGGCGTGTCACGAAAATGATAACCTGGCAGATGGAGCTGCATGTCCGACGATGTAGCGCCAAGATGGCTGAGACAAGAAAGGTTACTTGACATGGACAACATTATGTGATAGTGTTGTATATCCTTATTCAGAGTTATCCCAGCTTAAGGAAGGAATAAAGGATGAGATGCAAAGTCATGGGATGGCTTTGGCATGGTCTTAAGTTTTGGCCAAGACTTAGACTATACATATAAATCAATGGTGAGGCCAAACACGCCATTGGTGATAGTTGCTCGCTAAAGGAGATGCAAGTGAGGCATACGAAGCATGAAGGTTGAACTCAGCAAGTCAAGAATCAGTTGGCATAATATTTGGATGTTGGCATCCAAATGAGATAAAGTATGCAATGCAAGCTATAATGGATCAACGCAGGCCATAATAGCAGTATTTGGCAGAAGTGTAATGTGACGGACCGGAAAATTACGCCTTTGGCGCGTCGCCCCGCAGGCCGCAACTCCCCCGGAGCGCCACTGATGAATCTACGATCCGGGACTCATCCCTAGGAAAATGCACGCTCACTTGCCCTTGCGAGCATGCTCGTGGAGCATGATGCAGCTAACTTAGGTTCCACACCTTTCCATCTTACCCTTGTTCTGCAAAGGGTTTATGGCCATAAGGCCAATGCCAATGCACTTCACATGTATCTCTGGATTTTCCTCAGCGTAAGGAATTCATTATTGACTTTCCTAGCTAGCTGAGCCACCGTCATACCGTCGGGTTTGGTCCGGGCATAAGCCCTGGACATGGCATAGGCCGCACCAAGCCCTTGCCCTTTCCTACTCCACTTCACTTACCAAATCTTTGTAACTTGATAGGAAGTATGAGCATCCACTTACTGGCATGCAACTTAGCCTCATGTCTGGCCACAATCATCTCTTACGTCGAGTCACCGAGCTTAGATGATATGAGGGGCCAACGTGATGGACCGGCAATGTTGCAACTCATTGCGGCTTCCTACGTATCCTTCCCCACTCTAAAGGAATCAAGCACAGACCGTAGTTCATCCTCTAAGGGACAAGCAACTTATTCCAACTCTTTTGATAGTCCGTGGCCAAGCAATAATGGTAATGGCCTAGTCCGTATAGGCCGTTCCGTCAAATACATCCAAGTGATGCATCATCGAGTCTGTGGAATGGCATAGTGATGCCTTAGCATCATATGCCCTCTCTCAAGGCTAAACAACTAAAAATGAGCCTTAGGAATCATTTATACCATTCCGGCTAAGCTATGAAGCTTACTTGGTGCATAGTCCGCATATGCACCTTCAACCAACTACCCTTCCCTATATATGTTTATTTGACATTTCTAGAACTCTGATTGGGGGCGATAAAATCCTTCATCAATTCCCTGTTTTACTATTCATGGCCGTTGCCATGTATTTTCCTGAATAACCGGCTAAGGTGGCTTTACATTCAGTTATGGTTCACATGCCAGTTCCTATGCTCGGCCAGGATGGCTGAACATTTCCCGAGCCAAACCCGATGAAGGGTCGTGATGGCTATATTTCCGACTTTGGCCCATAGGCCACACCAATGTCCATCTGTGATGGTTGGACATTCCTAAGGCCATCTACCCAATTGGCCTGAAGCACTCTTGGTGCGAGATTGGCTCTTGGCCAATGTAACTTCCAACTAAGGTCATATTGGCCTTAGCCAATATGCATACACGATGTGCCTTACCTGGCACCCAATATTGACCCTTGGTCAATTGCCCAACGCAATGCGCCATTTTGGAGTGATATTGGCCTTAATCCAATCTACCTCTTACCAACCAACAGAAGCTTTGGATGAAGCTTCATCTCAGTCCATGGCGCATCTTTCAGCATGCGCCATGCTAAAAATATGGAGTGTTACATGTAAACTAAGTTACAAGTGGCGATGTTGTAGGACTTGAGTTCAAGTGTGCTGAAGCGTGTGAGCAAGTTAGATACGGTTATAAAGTGCTTTATAACCAAGTTTGGCATTACCCTAACCGTTGAATACAGGTGTGGCGTCATTAAGCAAGCCAACACTGAAGCTGGAAGTTAAAAAGTGGAACTGGAAGTTAGGGGAACTGCCCATGGACATATGGATGTTCATGGGGGGTACAATAGAGTTGCATACGGATTGGCCCTGTTTCTTGGCATTATAAATATCCAGAGAACCCTTGTAAACTAGTTTTTCAATAGTTCGAGTGTTGAGGAACCAGTTAAGCAGTAGAGAGTGATTGCTGCATAGGCTTAGAGAATAAGCTTGTAAAGTCCATTGGTTGGACGTTTTGTATCTTCCCCTTAAGCTAATAAAAGTGAGTTTGTTGGCTTATACGTTTGACTTTGGTTTCCTGTTGATTTGATTATACTCCCCCAATTTTGTGAAGCATAGACATGGCAACAACCTCTTTGTAGTATGGGCTACATTGTTTGGTAGAGAAAATCTGAGTAAGACTTCCGTTGCATACTCTTGGTAGAGTTGTCTGATTGTATTGGTACAATCTTATAAGTCTGAAATACATTGGGTGATTAGAGATTATTGAACCACTGTATTTCCGGGTTATATCTTCGCGAAAAATTGCTTGGATCATTTGAAGGTGTGACACCAAGCATGCCATTGGTGCATGCCATTGGCACATGCCAACACGCATCGCTGGTAGATTTTATTACCTAGCCGTGGTCATAATGGCCACTCATGCCATTGGAACATGCCAACACGCATCGCTGGTAGCTTTTCTTACCAGGTCGGGATCCAAGTTGGCCACGCATGCCATTGGCACATGCCAAACACCCACGCTGGTAGCCCAACTTGCAATCCGTGCAACCTAGGCCAACTTGGCCGTACGCGCCATTGGCACATGCCAAAACCCACGCTGCTAGCCTAACTTGCAAACCGTACAACCTACCACCAAGGAATTCCACACATGCCGTTGGCACATGCCACACACGCCACTAGCATCTCTGGCACTGCCACTTGCACTCAACGTACAACCTACCACCAAGGCATTCCACACATTCCATTGTCACATGCCACACACGCCACTAGCAGCTATGGAACTGCCACTTGTGCTCGAGGTGCAACCCGCAACCAAGGCATTCCGCACATGCCACACGCGCCCCTAACAGCGCCACTTGCACTCAAGTGCAACCAGCACTCGAGACATCAACACAAACTGGGGGATGCTTTCCAGGATCTTGGTTTGGCGGTCACAGCTTGCAGCATACACTACGCTCATATTAAGAAAGCGTGAATAGGAATAAAGCGGTCAAATAAATGAGGAAATAATGGTGAAAACGTTTTCACCCATAAAAATCTTGTGGTTACCACCTCCTCCCATTATTTTACCCTTTACTCTCTTCCTTCATGAGGCCAGGGTACTTTTCAATCTCGACTTGTATTAATAGGTCTTACCTATTTCCACCAGACAACAAGTCTCGGTCAGGAGAAAAATACAACACTCTCAGAAAAGGCAACTTTGCAAGATCTCCAAAAAGCTTTCATCTCTTGCAAGCTTCCTAAGCTTTCAATTTATGATACAAGTCGAGACACTACTCTCCCAGAATTATTTTGGTCTCAACACCTTTCTTTGCTTCCCTCCCTAAATCAACCTTTTTCCTCCACTTTGTAACCGAAGCAAGTCTGGAACGGCAATTTCTTGGTTTAGGCCAGACTTCTACATATTGATCTCTCGAATCTATAAAGTGCTCACGTGCAGCACATTTGTTTAGGGTTTAAACCAGTTTCACACTCACCTACCGAATTTACCAAAATCAGCGGAAACGATTTTTACCCATAAACAATTGGCGACCACAGCGGGAGGATTGATCTATCGGCTATAATGTCAGAAACTTGGGACTCGCTGTAGATGTTACCAGCGATTGGGGACTTGTTGGCGATGCTACCAGCAAAGCCTCCTTTTACATGGAAGGGGGCGTGTTCGCAAAACCTATGAAGTGAGTAAATTTAGACTGGGCAAGATATGCGATCTATTTTTAGGTTCTTAATAAAACCTGTCATACTACTGCGTCTTGTGCCTATTGCTAGCACACACTTTCACCAAAGCAATATTCCTTTCACAAAACATAATCAGAGTTATATTATCAAAACCATTCATCCCAGAAATAATCCAATATCCTCAAAAGCTACCGGCTGTCTATCAAAACCGGTCGAACTTTGAACCAGACATCCGGTATGTTTTTCAAAAGAAGAAGAAGAACCTAAATGAAAGTTTAACAGAGAAAAATTCAAGGAAAATCATCTAATAGAGGTATGCTCTTCTTGGAGAAAGTCAACTTTGCATCTTCAAGAGCCGCTTTCCTCATAATCAACATCTTGGAAAGCTTTTCGAGTTCTACCTCCTGTCGTGAAATCTCCTCTGCAGAAAGGTTTTCGACGGCTGCATCTTTCGACTTCTGGATCTCAGCAAGGCCTTTAAAAAACCACGAAACTTTGAACTCCTTTTCTATACACACGTCGCGATGGTGCTCCTAGTTGGTAATAACGTCTTCAGAAACGGTGTGGCCAGTCACCTCACGCATGTCCTGGATGGAAGATAAAGACTCTTCCACACGCTTAACCAGCGCAAATCTACTAGTGATCTTCTTGGTTGTGGCCATATGTACATACTTCTCCCAGATTTTGGTGTACAACGCCTCATACTTAGCCAACACGCTGAAACCTCCAACCAGCACATGACATGGATAAGGAACCAAGTACGGTGGATCGAAAATGGCGCCTACAACTGGCCTCACGACTCGCAAAGTGTCTTTTTTCATATCTACATCAGCAACCGTCAGGTAATCATCCACCGTTTGAACCACATCGGTGCCCGGAAATTGGCTAACTCCCATCTCCAAGTCACATGTGGTGGTCACCAAGGGAAAGTTTTCGTGTGGCTCCACCCCAGAATCGTCCTCCGAACCGGATTCCCCCTGAGAACTTGAGTTAGACATTTTTCAAAAGAAGAAACATAAGAAGAAAGAATAAAAGCGCAAAACTCACCGAACTACTTCCCGAAAAAGAACCAGTGCTGCCAGAGGAATCACTCTCACTTGTCGAACTTTCTCCTTTCTCTGACTCATCACCGCTATGAGAAGGCTCAGTGCCGCCGGAATTCTTCGAAGAAATTGCCATTTCCTGGCAACGTTCAAGGGCAGCAAAAGCATTAACATTACAGAAGACCTGAAAGAAAAAAGACACATGTTTTCAGCAGAATTTCACGTGTTTGAGACAAACCAACAAGGAGGTGACACATACCTTCTTATTGGAAGAACTGAAAGACACGAGAGCTGCGAGAGGATCTTTTGAAATCTCCAGGAACCCTCCAGCACAATTCTTCGTTCTTTGTTCCTTCGCCTGGGAACTTTTCGAGTTGCCAGGCAACTTTCGCTTGGGATCTCTCAACATTGGATACTTCTTCAAAACTGCTGGGGAAGGTTTACAATGAACATTCTCCACCACGTTATTTACAAAATCTTGAATCATAATGAACTCATCGTACCAGAAAGCATTATAGCCAAAGGTCGTCGAAGTTACTCTTCCCATTTCAAAGAAGGGAAGGAGGATACCCGTCTCAAGGGCGCTGGCATTGAGGGCAGCATGAAATGAATCCTTAGGAACCACCAGCTGGTAAGCAAGAGGCACCCCTTGATCGAAACCCATGTGACGAGCAGCACGGTCAATATTGTAAGCAGCTATTCGGAAAGACCCCATGAAGAATGACGGCATATAGCTGGGCATGCATCTTTGAATAAACAAGTTTTCACCAACACTCAAGCTGCTGTCAGAAGACAAAGACATGATCGGAGCAGAAGCAAAGGTGTCAATTTGAGTCACCGACCTATGGACCGGATCCCATGGGAGAAAACTGATTTCATGTGACTTATCGAGAAGACTAACCATGCTCATGCCAACTCTTGGACGCCTGTTCACCCATCGAAGAATTCGGGAGCCTCCCAAACTTGCGGGAATCGAAGGCAACGGTTTCGGATCATACTTCTCAAAGTGCTCCCATAACCAGGCTTGCAGAAAAGCAACGTGCACATATGAATCCACTTTCATGAAACCATTCGAAACTCGCATGTTCGCAACTAGGTGATCCAGATGCACATACAGAGAACCAAGGAATAACTTGCCAATGGGAAGAACTTCACCTTTTGCTAACTTCACAGCAATCACTAACAACTCTGGTTTTATTTCTTTCTTTCCAGAACCATCATCAAAAATGTCTCTAGACAACCAGAGAGCCAAAAATGCCGCAACATGAAGATTAATGCTTTTCTGTTTAGGTTCCAACTCGTCCGGAAACTATTGAGATATCCACTAGATGTAAAAGAACCTTTCATCCCCTTTCCGTACAGAATCCTTCGACTTCACAGTGGAGTATTTTCGAGCGAAATCTTCCAACTTAGCGGCGAGGTCATCCCGCATTTTCTCCTCACCTTAGATAATCGGATATTGAGATTCCCAGTTACCGGAAGATTCAGCAAGAGAGACACACTCTCCAAGGAGAAAGTTATTTCACCCCATATACATATGATCGTATGGGTGTCCGAACACCATCTGGAGATGAAAGCAACCAAGCCCGGGATATCCTTCCTAATCTGGAGATTTACTGAAGCTCTGACATCATCAATAATCTGCGCCCGAGTCAAGTTGGTATTTATGTGCTCCTTACACACCATGAACTCAACCCATCTATCAAAAGAACGCAATGGGCTTTGACACATCCTGAAATCAATGTTGGAAGAAGAATATACCCCTTTATGAAGGCATAACCGTATGGTGTTCTCTGGGCGAACCGAACGTGTCTTCTTTTCATCTTCACCACTGTTTAAAAAAATTGGCACGAAACTTGGGTGATTATTCCGAATAGGGGCGAGAGGTTTGGAAAAAGAATTCATCATCCGTGATTGGTTTGGAATTATGAACATCCTTCGATGAGGCGAAATTTTGTTCAGGTAATATCTTGTCGGATTTCTTCATAGGAAAAAGATATCTGCACACGGAGAAAGATGAAATTATCTCCTTGACACATAACCGCACCCAAAAAAAGGAAAACCTGGAAAACAAAAAAAAAAGGGTGTATTCTCTAACGGGTTCAGAACTGCGCACGCAGTATTTCCTTCAGGGTTCAAAATTATATACGCAGTATTTTCTACGGGCTCGAATGCGTCTATGGTATCCTTCTTCGGGTTCAAAATTATATATGGAGCATTTTTCTACATGTTCAAAAACTGCACGCGTAGTATCTTCTTCAGGGTTCAAAAAATATATACGCAGTATTTTCTACGGGCTCGAATGCGTCTATGGTATCCTTATTCGGGTTCAAAATCATATATGGAGCATTTTCTACGGGTTCGAATCATATATGCAGTATTTCCCCTGGGTGCATATATACAATATTTTCTACAAGAAGCACGCCAAGAAATCATATGCGCAATGTCATTGCAAGGATTATAAAAGAAAACGCCTACTTTTAGGGTTTGCACCTACATGAAAAGGGAAACAAGAGAAGTACTGGAAGACGGTTTTCTTTGTGACTCTGCCGCTAGTGTAAAAAGATGAAAGAACAAAGATGAGAAAAAGGGATTTTATATATATATGGGCGTGGAGATTATGAAATAGGGAAGGATTTCCCTATACCAAAAATCGTGCATATAAGGAACGGGCCCACAAGGGCACCCAACTTCCCAACATCGCCCAAGTTGTACTGGTCCCACCAATTGCGCCCAACTTCCCAACGCCGCCCAAGTCCTGCCAGCTAGCGCGATCATCTTCCCACTTTGCGACGGTCCCGCCAGCTAGCACGCTCAGTTTCCCAACTCGCGTCAACTTCTCAATGCCGCCCAACTTCCTGTCTCTCAATGACGCTGACTTCCCAATTGTGCCAGCCTTCCGATTTGTGCAAAACTACCGGAGGCAAGGATTCCAAATCATATTTATAAAAAAGGTCAGACAAGCCTCCTCAATTCTCTTTACGATTTGTTGTTGATAGTTTTTCACCATATTATTCTTACCTCGCAACAAAGCTCATGTTCCGAGCTAAGCAGGGCGCTTAATGTTGATGGTGGTTTTTAAATGAAGGGTAAAATTATAAAACCCCAAATAACCTAATGTCACCGGTGACACATTTATTAGGACATTTAATGCATATAGTCAGTAATTAATATGGGATATTTTTTCAAATTAGGGTTACAACGAACAAAACCCTAATTTCCCTCTATGCCAATGGAAAATCATGCCAGCCACACCTAGCCTAAGCTAGTCGCACCTCTGTGCCAATGGAAAATCATGCCAGCCACACGCCAAAGCATGCCAACCATGCTAGCCGCACCTCCATGCCAATGGCAACCATGTCAGCCACACCTAGCCCAAGCTATCCGCGCCATGCCGAACGCACTCTTCCATGGCCCTAGTTATGCTAGTCACACCAAATGCGGCAAAGCATGCCAACCATGATAGCCGCACCTCCGTGCCAATGGAAAATCATGCCAGCCACACCTAGCCTAAGCTAGTCGCACCTCTGTGCCAATGGCAAATCATGCCAGCCATACCAAATGCGCCAAAGCATGCCAACCATGCTAGCCGCACCTCCGTGCCAATGGAAAATCATGCCAGACACACCTAGCCCAAGCTAGACGCGCCATGCAAAACGCACTATGCCTTGGCCCTAGCTATGCTAGTCATACCAAACGCGCCAAAGCATGCCAACCATGATATCCGCACCTCCGTTCCAATGGAAAATCATGCCAGCCACACCTAGCTCAATCTAGCCGCGCCATGCCAAACACACTCTGCCTTGGACCTAGCTACGCTGGTCACGCCACGCCAAGCCAAACACCCTTACCTTGGCCATAGCCGCACCATACCAAAGTAGCGCCCACACCTAGGCTTGAAAACCATGCAACCTAGGCCTAATGACCAAGCATGCCATTGGCACATGGCAACACGCATCGCTGATAGCTTTTCTTGCCAAGCCATGGCCCTAATGTCCAAGCATGCCATTGGCACATGCCAACACGCATCGCTGGTAGCTTTTCTTGCTAAGCCGTGGCCCTAATGGCCAATCATGCCATTGGCACATGCCAACACGCCTCGCTGGTAGCTTTTCTTACCAGGTCGTGGCCCTAATGGCCGAGCATGCCATTGGCACATGCCAACAAGATCGCTGGTAGCTCTTCTTACCAAGCCGTGGCCCTAATGGACAAGCATGCCATTGGCACATGCCAACACGCATCGCTGTTAGCTCTTCTTACCAAGCCGTGGCCCTAATGGCCAAGCATGCCATTGGCACATGCCAACACGCATCACTGGTAGATTTTCTTACCAAGCCGTGGCCCTAATGGCCATGCATTCCATTGGCACATGCCAACACGCATCGCTGGTAGCTTTTCTTACCAGGCCGTGATCCAAGTTGGCCACGCATGCCATTGGCACATGCCAAACACGCAAGCTGGTAGCCCAACTTGCAAGCCGTGCAACCTAGGCCAACTTGGCCATACGCGTGGTAGGCTCGGAAAGATACCTACTTCTATGTATAAACTACAAGTGCACAGTATCGACAAGCAAAACAGGGCAAGCACAGGTCGAACCACAGAGACTTGGAGAGTGTAGAAGTTGATTCTAAATCCTGATTCAGAGTAACCAAAAGGGGTTTGATTTTGTCGATACGACGATATGATTTTCAAGTGACTGAAATAATAAAAGTAAAAGATGCAAATAACAAGATATGTAAACAATGATAATATGGATACTAGGGTATTCAAATCCACCAATAACCTATGATATGCATTCAACTTGTAATATTATTCTTGTCACATAGTAGATTCAAGTCTAGTATAACTAAGGTGTTTCTCCAATGGATAATTTAATCACAACTAAAGTATTTCTCCAAAGCATTAATTGTCTAATTAAGCACAACTAATCTAAAGATCAATATTTGGTTAAGCATGAGTTGTAGCATAATCAACATAGAGATATTCTAACTACAATGGATACATGGCATACATTGTGAGAGCAAGATGTTGAAAAACTTGGATTAAATTATATCTTTAAACAATTCTAAACTTTCAAGAACAAGATACAAGATATGAATACATACCAATGAGATTAGGCTTCATATAAACCTAGTAAATGAAATTAGAACATGAAGAACATTACAACAAAATTGAAATTTGATAAACTAACATGAACAAGCTATTCTTGGATGGTTTTTCAACACAACAACCCTCTCTATTTATACACAAAATTCCCTCAAGCACTTGGATCCGAATTTTGGCACTCATCCACTCAACAAAACATGTTTTCTTAATTGATGGAATATATTTGGTTGTGGGAAACAAATTGGGAGTGATTGAGTGAGAGAATGGGGGTGAGGTGGATGTTTTTGGAAACAATCCAATGGGGGTGAGGTGGATGTTTTGGAAAGAATCCAATGGGGGTGAGGTGGAAATGGATTTGGGTCTTGGGTTTTGGATCATGGGTTGTTTAATCCCATGAATTTGTAAACAGAGTTGCCAGCGATCTTGCGGCGGGTCAACGTAACTTCCAACTTTCTTCTCTTTTGTCTTCTCAATTCTTCTAAGCTTTATTTAGTACTTAAAAACACAAAATTAATTAATACAAATATTTATTCTTGAAAATGGTAAAAATGCAGAATTTGGGATAATATATGACTTTGAAGCGCGAAAGATGAGTTAAGTATCAATGAAAAGGTGTATGAATATGCAATATTTGGCACTCATCAAATACCCCCAAACCTGAATTTTACTTGTCCTCAAGTGAAACAAATCCAGAAATCCTAACTATACCCTTTGCCGCCGGTCTCTCGAATGCATTTAGCGTATGCACTAAGCCTTTAAACCCCTAGGTGTCCCTAGTGGACGAGTTGTAGTCTCGTGAGGGCCTACCAAAGATGTACCCACAAAACCTTCTCCAATTTGAGCATCCATAGAAATGTCTTCGGTCTTCAACTCGTAGATGATGAACTTCGAATTTCGTAGAACCATGAAAATTTGTAACCAATTTTTTTTTTTTTTAAGACCCGCTATACAACTGGTCATCATTTTTTTAGTGACCCGCTACACGGCTGGTCATCGATACCAACCACAAGATCCGATATATATATTATATTTTTTGAGACCGCACACAGCTGGTCTTAGAAGACCTCCCAGAAGACCCGCTACACAGCTGGTCATAGAAACAAAAGATGCAAGACCCGCTACAGCTGGTCATAGAAAACACACTACAAAAAAATGCAAAAGACTACAAAAGATCCTACAAAAGACCCGCTCCACAAATTTGGTCATAAAAAAATGCAAAAGACTACAAAGGATCCTACAAAAGACCCGCTCCACGGCTGGTCATTATGCAAATACTCCCCCAAACCTAAATCTAACATTGTCCTCAATGTTTCAAAAGATAACAAACAACAACAAAACATGAGAACAAAGCGATTCAAAGAAAATAGATTACGAGATGCCAAACCCGAGACGGTAGGGGTATGCCCAAAGCAACCAGCGAGGAAGATATCTTGTGGTATGTACGGTGGGGAACTTTTCAGTCCACATAGATCGGATCATCAAGATCGGTTGTTTCAATTTCAGGTGGAATTGGTTCAAGGAATGGCTTCAGTCTGCGCCCATTGACCTTGAAGACATTCTTGGTTGTGACATCTTCTAGTTCTACATCCCCATGGGGAAAATTGTTCGCACCAAGAATGGGCATGTCCATTTAGAACGTAATTTA
>JAJJWX010004544.1:0-181476 GCA_023529315.1 Papaver bracteatum
AGGAATTTAAGTATACTAGCTAGGTGATAATTAGAGCTAAATTCCATTCTTGAATATGAAATACCGCGTTAATGAAACTTGATCCAAAATTATTGAATGAGATTAACAATAGAAGAAAAAAAAGTGTCGATCATAATTTTATCATCAAGAAAAATAATAGAGCACTAATTGAGCCAGCAGCACTAGGGTAGTTACTTGTGAACCATAAATAGTTCTGACTAGTCGACATATGAGATGGCTAGCGACACAATATATCTGCACAACTTGAGGACCCGTATCATGAATTATTTTGACTAGATTTTGTGCCTGTGCTACGTACCGGGTATTTTTTTTCTTTTAGTCATTTTTTTTGATTTGGTAAATCTCGGCTTCGGCTTCGCCTTCGTCTTTCGTCAATTTAAGAAGAACAGATGAATATCACTTACTTGTTAGTAATAGGTGCCGCCATCCTTTCATACAGATTGAAATCGAAAGGAATTGCGTAGTGAATCATCCAAAAGATAATGTGGACAATGTAACTTATTAGGGTTGACTAAGAACTAAAAAATCATTCCATAGTAGTTCATTTCTCAGAATCTTTAGCCTCTTGATGTGAAAATTTCAAATTAATTTGCTTTGTATGCATCAATAAATGGGTAACCTAAATAACTACAACCCAATCATCCTAAAGTTGATTAGCCGACTTTATTATCTCTTAAACCTTTATGCATATCATTCACCATTCCCCATCATGCAATTGAAATTATTTTCTAAAGTCAAAAAGCTACATGCACACACATTTCTCTACTATTATTTCCTGAACAACTAATTTGGTAGGCATTTTTTTTCTTTTTCTTTTAACCATACTTTTGATTTGGTAAAGGTGAAACTTCTCATTACTTTCGCCTTTCCCATCCCAATTTGAGCGTAGCTTGGTTTTGCCTCATCCGGATTTGAAGAGCAGGATGAATATCTCTCACATGAATTAATATAACATGCATCCTTTCTGCACAATGATAATGTGGACAAAGGGTTGACTAAGAACTAACACTTGATTCCATAGTAGTTCATTTCTCAAAATCATTAACCCCTGGATGTGAAAATTTCATATTAATCTGCACGTCTCGCATTGTGCAGGTTTAGCCGAGGTGGCCTCGGAAAAATGCTCATTCTTGCGCTTGTTCAAGAAATATATATACTTGCTTCATTGCAAAGGCATTTTTTCAGTCCTTTTTGCTCTTACCTTTGTTAGTTGTGGGTTTTGCAAATCTTTAAAATCAAAATATTGAATCCAATAAAGACAATGTATGCAAGATAAGATAAAATTTTTGCAAAATAAGAACATGAAATAGTTTTCAAAGATTAATATTACTGGTATCATATCTTGACATAAAACATGAAAGGCCATGAAGATGCAAAATATAAGAGTTCAGAATAAAAACTTAAAATTTTAGATGGTCTGCGACGCCAGTTATCAGTTGCTTATGCTCTATTATAGAAGCCAGTTTATTCCTTGAAATTCCAAACTCATACCTGAAACAGAATCAAATACCGGTTTGGTATTATGTTTTAGAATATTTAATGTATCAACAGTTGAGAACAAATCAAGAAGGGATAGAAGCTACGTTATCTAGAAATTAATGTTGCTATAATCTAATGCAATAATGTATACACAGCAAACAGTCGGGGGAAAATGAACTTCACTATCAAAGTCAAGATCAGGATGGGCCAAGGCATGGTTTTCGAAAGTGCTTTCACCATGTTATTATTTCGGATACTATATCTAAATGTTTGAATGTCAAAGAAGAATCAGATGGCAAACATTTTTTATATTAGGATTAAATCTTCAAATATATGACAACATTAATCGGATGGAAAAATTTTATATTCACCATTCACCTTTTGATACCCAGCCACCAAATTTCTCGGAAATATGCAATCTTCTCCAGCTTACTTCATCACGCTTTTTTTACTACGAAAATACAATAACTGAGTAATCACCGTTAAATCTATACAGTTTGAAACTCATTATTAATACCTAAGTGATCAATGTTAAATTATACAACTTCAAACTCCTTAGCCAAAAAAAAAATCCAAATAAAACTTTTCAAGTGTCTACTTTCTACTGACTGTGAGCAATTCATGTTAGTTAATTCAAGAGAATCCAAATAATAGTTGAGGATAATAGTTTAATTTACGATATGCTTACCATTTCTGGCACTTGCAACTATCTGCTGAGCCTTTTATTCTGCACCCATTTACATCTGTACACTATGTATCCCTTAATTGTGCCCACTGCAATTTACTGATGTAATTTTTCCTGAACAACATAAGTATATGAATCATAGGGAATACAATCTCAATACATAAATACTTCGGACTTTAAACCATACATACTGGACTGAAACCAAAATTAAAAATAGCTTTGCATGTGAAACACATCAACTCGATGCACTAATAGATGAAAATTTGAACTTCATAGTAAAATGAGATGGAAAACAAACTTAGCATCACCAAACAAACAGAAAATTAGCATTACCAAACTAATGAACAAAAGTGAGAAAGGGAAAGAGATAAAAAGTGGTAGTATACATGTAGAGAGAGATTTTAATGGCATGCACTAAAACAGAGAAAAGAAGTTGATGCAAATGAGAGTGATATTACCAGCTTTAGTTGTGCACACCGTCAAACCTTCTTCCTCTTGCAAACCCATAAACCGCCTCTTAATCTATCTACTAACGAAAAACAGACTAACCATCACGAAATGATGATGTACCAAATTCACATTATTACAATTAACAATCATAAATCTGTTAATAATGAAAGTATGCCAGTACCAACCATTTTATGTTCAGAACTGAATAATAATAGTGATCTATTTACTTCCAATGTTATTATTAATTGAAAATGCTGATTGTCATATTTACTTTCATGTACTGAAGGCTATTTTCATAAAATTATGGATGAATTGTTGTACATGTATTTTAAGTGTAGGCATCTGGCAGTAGTGAAAGGATGATATAGTTATAAACCTATATAAACTTGTCCAGAAGAAATTGGACACATAATAAATTAGTACACTGAAAGACTTGGGATTCACAAACTCCATGAATCGAGTCATTCTCTGACATAAAGTTGCAAGCGTTTATCACCCTTAACAAAGATGGCAGCAATTTGATTCTCTTCAAAATGTAAGCACCATGTCCAGAATTACTACTTTTATCCAACCCTAAACGTACTGACCACACAAGCCGAAAAGTGAGCTACTAATCCAGAGATAACCCAGTAACTCTCCAACCCACTATTCAAGTCCTTCATCTACCTTGGATATCGCCCATGGTTAAAGATTCGATCCATGTTGCTCTAGGATCATGCCTGTCTGCAGCTTGATTGTTATCCCATCTATAATAAGACTCAGTCTACTTTCGCGAGGCAATCGACTTCTAATTCTAGAACAACTATCTCTTGCCTATCACCTCGCTAGATTGTTATCCTGGAGGACATATTTAACAAATACAACCCTGCCACAAAAATACCTTACTATAGAGATCAAAATTGTTTTTAATCTCACAGGTTTAATTAGAATGATCTACGTTTTTGTTGTTAGCAAGGAACTCGTCATCTTGGCCTGAGAGAATGAGTGCACGTAAAATAGATGATACACAACCAATTAAAAAAAAGTGAAGAAGATAAAGGTACATAGAGTGAGGGGGAACAAATTGTTTCTTTACCTGTACTGACTTAGCAAAGGCCCTTTGTTTGCAATCTGCACCATTAGCTATCTCTTATCTCCCAATTAAGCAAACATGGAATCTTAGGATGAAGCAATCCATCTCTTTTTCCATGAACATTAATACAAACGAACTTAACAGTTTCTTCCCGTTTTGCGAGCGATAATTGTATGGTATTAAACTTTAGGTCAGTGCAAGGAATAACTTGACTTCAGTTTAGAACCACTGCTGCTTGTGTAGCTGATGTCCTAGAGAAACGCCCGTATGTCACATTCTTGATTTTAACAATAGTTTTCTGAAGAAAAGAGAGTCAGATAAGAATGATAAGATGTTTTTATTTGATTGCATTCTGCTGTGGTTATTGCATGTAATATGTAAACATGACGACTTATTAATTATTTTTCTTTTTTTGGAATTACTGTTCCAGTGAATTTTATTTTAGTGTTCAATCAACATATCCCCGAGAGATACCAAAATCTGTAAAAAAAAATCATTAGTAGATAATCAAAAAAAAATATATTATTAATTATTTTACTTTTTTTGGAATTACTGTTCCAGTGAATTTTATTTCAGTGTTCAATCAGCATATCCCCGAGACGTACCAAAATCTGTAAAAAAAATCATTAGTAGATAATCAAAAGAAATATATATATATATATACTATACCTCAAACTGTTCTTGAGGAGATCTTGTATTCAAATAAACCATGCACCTAAAGAAACTAAATCCTCGTGGGGGAAGAAGGTTAAGAAGTATGTGAAGTATTACACCTTTTTATGGGAACTTGTCGCAGCCATCGTACTGACGAATATATAAGTTAAGAAGCAACTATATCGTATGTGGTTTAGAATACATGTACACGATTGTGTATTCTCTATATACAAATTAAAGAAACTTGTTTTTCAGTTAAACTCTTATATGAAACCGTGTTTTTCTGGTAAAGCTATATTAATTAGGAAACCGTATTCCAAAGCCTAACAAACAGGATTAATTAAGATTTAATTAGGAAACCGTTTCGAACACGATTTACAGTTTCCTTAATTACAGGATTTCCTATTCAACAGTTCAACGTTTTTATTTTTTCACTCTTTTTTTTATTATTAGTTTTTTTTTCAACGGTTTGGATGTGAGTTTTGTACACCGTTATTAAAGTACAGTTAAATATAGGTGTAAACACGGTGTAACTAAATAATTCAAGTTTAAATTATAACATAAGTATTGTCCACCCTTTTTTTTTCCAACACCGTTACTAACGGACAGTTAAATATTTAATGTATCCAAATTGTAACCAAATTTTAATTATTACAACCAATAAAGTTATGCCAAGTGTCCTCACCATAGTTTCTGCATTAGAAAATGTTTTTTTAGGCCAATAGGAAGCGAGGGTTTCATTACCGTTTAACGTGAGAGCATATTTTGTCAAGGCCTTTAAGGAAGAAGATTTCGTTACGAGCAATGTATAGTGGTAACCTCAGTTCCAAGAATGACCTAGTTGTCAGATTAACTTTTACAGGCCAGTGCAGTACATCCTTGAATAATTGAGTTATTGACGTCTACAATAAACTATTCATGTGTTCTCAATTAAGATTAAGTGTCTACATTATTGTTGTGGATAGATGCAACCTGAATTAAACAATTCTGTTCGTTATAATCACAAAAATAGTTAAATCAACATATTCGGTGTCATCTGAAGTATCAATTGTCCTTTCAGATTTACCTAAAGCCAAATTAAAAGCTAGGCGAAAGTTGACTTCCCAAATAGTAGTGTTGCCAAAGTAGTATAAATAAGAACAATTTCATCAAACAATTTGGTCAAAATATATGCAACATAACAAAACATAAAAAAAGAAATTTCTTTCTAGGAAGACATGAAGAACAAAAGTGTCATGAGTTTGTTCTTTGTATTGGCTATGATTTTTACAGTCTTTTTAGCTTCCGCTAATGCATGTTCGCTTGTCGGCGAAGATTGTGGAATAATACCATTTATAAACTACAGTACTTGCTGTGAAGATAATGTTCGCTGTAGTAATCTTTTATCGGGGGGTACATGTATCGATTGTAATAGAGTGGGTTGTTCCGATGAACACGTTGTATGCTGTGATGAATGAAGGTCTGTACCGAACACATTAAGAACTCTTCTTATGGCTGTTATTGGAGATTGATCAATTTGCTTAACGTGTTTGTTTGTGTGTATGTTTGTTTCGCATCACTAATAAGATCGTTGAGCTGTTGTTATATTGATTAGCCAATACTAGGTACAAGGTCATCAAGTGCGACTATATCTAGTATTTGATCGATCCAATGCTCTTAGATCATTTCTCTCATTGTTTCTTTGTGTGTTTTACTTTGTAAGGCGATTGTATCTCTTTGGAGATTGTAATATATAATATTAAATAAATGATTGATTCCACCCCCACAGTGATTGCAATTAATAACCATTGATGCTGTTATACATTACTTTTTGATTTTACATATATGCATTAATTAAAGGATAGACTAAAGAGTTGCCTTCCCCAAACACTTCTATGTAGCCAAAGTATTATAAGTAAGAACACTCTCATGAAAAAAAATATTCTCAAATCAAATATCCAACAAAAAAATAATGTCATGACTTTGTTCTTTGTATTGGTTATGATTTTTGTGGTCTTTTAATCTTCGGTTAATTTTTGTGGTAGAAAGAGAGATTTGAAGCGAATTTGTTAGGGCGAGTCAAGCTCCGCGAATCGGGCGACTAACTCGGCGACAATTTTCAAATTTGTTCTTCATTTTTCAAGCACAAAGCCATTAATTTCAGTGGAAATCCGTCAACGACTCTTTGACACTGAAGAATTTGATGGGTTCTAGTTCTTTTTGAGAATCAATCAACAGTGTATGAAGATGTTTGTGACAAGTTAAGAAACGAGTAAGGAAACTATGGTAGCGATCTGGAACCAAATGCTTGGATCTAATCATTGTGGTACAATTACCAACTCTATATTTGATTTTACCTTAATTTAATTCTTCAATGACTACTTCAAAGTTTGGGTTTGAGAAAATATAAATTTCGGAATACTTCGTTTGTATGCACGATAGACATTCGTTAAAATGTGCCATCGATTATCAGGTGGTTTCATAAACCAACTGTTATACTGATTTTGATAGCTCGGTCGAGAGAAAAGAACAATTTAGATTTATCTGGGTTTTAAAAAAACTCGCTTTTGATGAGAATGGAGAGAGGAGCAGGAAAACAGCTCTACTTGGAGAGGAAAATTTTCACAGTTTCAATGGGATCTCAAGGAATGAAGCTAGAGGAAAGGAAGAGAGGGGGATTCGGTGCTTGGATTCAATGTTCGAACGCCATTGCGGGATGGTTTGCTGAAGTTCTGGAAGAAGCAAGAAGTTCTTCGTGTGAGAAGAGAAGATGGCCAAGACGAGAAGGAGAATCATCTTATCTTTGCGAGTTGAGTTTTAATGAAGCAGGAACTTACTTAAGGTTTTCAAGGGTTCGAAGGGGTGATGGAGCACAATCATATGCACTCTGTATTCCTTGTGGGGAGGGGTGTTACTACTGGTCAGTTTTATGCAAAGAGATCTTGAAACTTCTGAAGGAGAATAACGTGCATAAAGAAATTAAGCAACCTATACCAAAAAGTTCCGATTTTCATCCCTTGGTGCTACAAGATCCAGCAAAGAAGAAAACCTTCTTAGGTTACATTAAGGTTGAAGGCATTGTTAACTGGCAGAGGGTTGCTAGGGAGATCTGTGCTCAGATGCAATGGGTTTCATTTGTAGACTTTGAGATTATTGATGAGCACTCTGCAAAGATAGAGGTGTTGAAGGAGTACTGGATCGACTTGTGGAAGCCTAGAAAGTTGTTTTTAGATAACTCAGTAATTCACCTATCACAATTTCTTGATAAACAAGCGGATGTGACGGATACAATAGACAAAACAAAATCGGTGAAGGAGAATGTTATCCAATCCAAGCCATGGAAAAGTTGGGAAAGTGGCTAAAGATCCGTGGGATTCCTCACCAATTTTGGTCTTATAAACTATTCAGATCCATTGGAGAATCGTTGGGAGGGCTAATGGACATTGATACTAGCACTCTGCGGGTAGAAAAAACTAGTTTTTTCAAAATCTCAGTCAAAGGATATTTTTATATGATACCGGCGATTCTAATGGTTGAAGATGGAGACCAGAGGTGGGCTGTTTCAGTTGAATGGGACTATAATTTTAGTCCTAAATTTAAGCCATCATTGGAGGAGTTTAGTAGACTGGTAACTGAGTTTGATAAGATTATTTCAAATTCAATTTCTACTACTCCCGCTATGTCAGGGGTCAAATAGGTTCGTGTTTCGGACTTGTCCTCTAAGGGGTCGGATCAAAATGTAGGCGTTTCGACACAGAAGCCACCCGGTACTGTGACTAATTTGAGTCCCAAAGATGGTTTGACTTCAGGAAGAGATAATCAGGAGGTTGATCGGCCTCTTTCTGATACTCAAGGTTTGATTGTTGGAAGGAATAATCGAACTTTTGAGTTTGAGGTGAATAATTCTGTGTTTGAGAATAATGGAGGTGAGTGTGGTTCACAAAACAGAATTATTCCCTCTACTGTTAATAAGTTTCAAGTGCTAGATATTGGTGGATGTGGAGGAGGGGTACCCACCATCTCTAGATTGGAATTAATTGACAATGCGATGGCTGCTGAAGTGAATGGTTCACAGCTTGTGGTTGGATGTAATGATGACGTTCCCAAGCAGCTGTTTATCCATTCTAACACAGTTAGCCATGATATTGCTTATCCTAGAAGTGCTAGGTCTGGCGGAAGGGAGGCTGGCATTTCTGGAGCTAAGAATATCGGTTTGGATATATGTGACAATCAAGGGTTTAAATCCTCAGTTTTATCTGACGACCTGCAGATTGTAACGCATGAAGGGGTAGTGGAAGATAGTGTTCACTGCAGTGTGACGGAGCCTTTACGTATTCAGCTACCTCAATCTGGTGGTTTGTTTAACGTTGTGGAGGACCAAATCGTTATCAGACTAGGATACATCCAAGGTAAAAATATAGACTCAAACGAAGTCATTTTTTCTACTTCTAGGATGGTGGTTGAGCTTTGCTGCAAACTGGGTGGCATCGCTTCCAAGGATGAAAAGAAAGCTAAGGAGGTTATTGATGAAATTCTCCTGAAATATAGGGACAGATTCAAAGCCATTGCCGATGGTAAGCTGGTACAAGACAGTTGTGATTCTCAAGCCTCGGATAACTCAAAGGAGACGGATGGGGAGATGGAGGAAGTTAATTCCGGGGAAAATTTAATTTCCGATGAGTTCTAAATTAATTAAATGGAACATCGGGGACTTAATGCTTATGATAAGAAAATTGTCGTGAAGGATTTGATTGCAACAAGCATACAGATGTCTTATTTGTACAATCCAAGAGACTAAAATCCAATCTTTTTCTTCTTGGTTCATCGACGGATTATGGTTCGATTCTGATTTTGGGTACGAATTTATTCCTTCCAAGGGAATGAGTAACGGTGGTGGATTACTCTCTATTTGGGATAGCTCACAGTTAGAACTGTTAGATAAACGAATGGGGTTAAACACTATTTCTTGTCTTTTCAGATTTCGATGTACTGGTTTTAAGTTTATCATGACCAATGCATACTCTCCGTGTGATTACAACACGAGAGAGTTATTCTGGAATGATCCAGCAGCAGTCATAAGTTGGTCTGTAGAGGCTTGGTGTTTTGTTGGGGATCTAAACTCAGTAAGAAGTGATGCAGAGAGAAACAGGGAGGGTGGGGATACAAGTAATATGGCTTTTCTTAATGATTTTATTTCTGACCAAGAGTTGGTTGATTTGCCATTGAATGGTGGTGCTTATACATGGAGCAACAAGCACGACGACCCGTTGCTATGTAGACTGGATAGGTTTCTTTTGTGTACAGATTTTGAGACAAAATTCAGTAATGCAACCCAAACACCTCTAGTACGAACAATTTCGGATCATAATGCATTGTTGCTGGAGCTGACGTCTAATGTTAAAAGGAATTCTAGTTTTCGAATTGAGAATCACTGGCTAAACCATCCAGACTTTATAAAGCTAGTGGGTACTTGGTGGGAGGCAATGGATTTTAGAGGTACTCCCGGTTTTGTCCTTTTCAGAAAACTGCAGAACTTGAAATTCTTTTAAAAGAAATGGAGCCGATCAACTTTTTGCAATGTTAAGAGAGAGGAGGAGGTTCTGGTAGAAAAAGTAAAGAATTTAAACTTGGCTGAGGAGACTGCAGCACTGTCTACAGTTCAGTTGGAAGAGAGAGCAGAGTTGTTGACTAGATTGAATGGAGTTAAAGTTACAAGATCTAGAATGGAGTTCCAAAGGGCCAAGGTGAATGGGTTTAGAGAGGGCGATAAAAACACCCGGTATTTTCATAAGATTGCAAACGCAAAAAGAAAACGCAACAGCATCACTAAGTTGGAGATAGGGGGGGTGGATGTTTTCGATCAAGATGTTATTAAGAGGGAGATTCATCAGTATTACTCTGACCTATTCACAACTTTTGATTCTGTTACCCCCTCTTTTGATAATATGGAGTTCAAGAAAATAGATGAAACTCAAAAACTTTGGTTGGAAAGACCTTTCGAAGTGGAGGAAGTGGTTACTGCTATGAAGAGATGTGGTGCAAATAAAGCACCGGGACCTGATGGCTTACAATCCTGGAGTTTTACAAGGCGTGTTGGAGAATTTTGAAGGACGATGTTATGGCGGCTATTAATGAGTTTTACTGTAAAGGCAAGCTCGACTGGAGACTGAACATGACCTTTTTAAAACTCATTCCTAAAAAGGAAGACTCGGCTACGGTAAGGGATTTTAGATCTTTAAGTCTAATAAGTAGTTTCTATAAGATACTTTCAAAAGTTCTTACGGAAAGGCTTAAAATGGTTATGCCAGGCCTGATATCCAACGCACAGGGTGCTTTTATTCACAACAAGCAGATTTTGGATGGTATCCTCATCGCCAACGAGTGCATTAACAGTAGGTTTAGGCAAATAAATCCGGGAATTCTCTGCAAGGTGGACATGGAAAAGGCATTCGATAACGTGAATTGGCCGTCTCTCTTCGGTATTTTGAATAAAAGTGGTTTTGGTGAGAGGTGGATTCAATGGATTAGGTGGTGTGTAACAGAAGGTCAGTTCTCTATATTGGTTAATGGAGATGCTACAAAAAGAGTTAATCCAACAAAAGGTATACGGCAAGGCGATCCGTTGTCACCCTTTATTTTTCTTCTGGTCGTTGAAGTTTTGTCAATTCTGATTAATCAGGAAGTTCAGCAAAACAGAATACAGGGTTTCCAAGTAGCAGAGGGTGGATCGAGAATTTCTCATCTAAAGTTCGCAGACGACACCTTAATTTTCTTAAATGCTACTAAGGAGGAGGTAATAAGATTACTCATTATTTTGCTAATGTTTCAAGTGCTCACAGGTCTTAATCTAAATTTGGAAAAAAAGCTCCATGACTAGTATAGGTGCGGACGATCTTATTGAGGACTTGGCGTTAGAAATGGGATGCAGGACTGAGTCACTTCCCATTACATATTTAGGAATGCCAATCGGGGCAGGCATCAGAAACGCTGTGATATGGGATATCGTGATCCAAAGAATGCAAAAGAAGTTGGCGCCTTGGAAGAGAAAATACTTGAATAAAGCAGGGAGGGTAGTGTTGATTAGAAGTTCCTTGGAAAGTATCGCGGTTTACTTCATGTCTTTGTATCATATGCCGGTTTCTGTTGAGAAGCGCTTGAATACGATCATGAGAAAGTTTTTATGCGGAGAAGATGATAACAATAGGAAGATGAGCTGGATTTCTTGGAAGAGGGTTTGTAAGACAAAAAAGAAAGGTGGTCTTGGCATTCGAAGTTTAAGATTGGTGAACCGTTCGTTATTGGAGAAATGGCATGGTAGGTACTGTAAGGAAACAACAGATTGGTGGAGGAATTTGATGTGAGAAAAAACTAAGGCTGCAGAGTCTGGTTTGCTTCCGTTACAAGTCAATGAGCCAATCGGGAGAAGCATGTGGTACGATATTTTGAAAGCTAATAAAGATTTTCTTGATGTTGTTTCGGTGGAGGTGAACAATGGTCGTTCCCTAAGATTCTGGGAGGACTGGTGGCTCGATAAAAAGGCGCTAAAAGAGAAATACCCGAGGTTATTCAGGATTAGCAGACAAAAAAATCAAACGGTGGCAAGTATGAAGGAAGGTGGTTGGAACTTTAGGTTTTCAAGGGACTTAAATCCAGCTGAGAGGATTGATTTGTGGGAGATTAGGCACGACTTAAGAACGGTTTCTTTGAGTCTAGGTGTAGAGGATGGTATCAACGGTGACTGCACGGCAAAAGTAATCTATTCAAAGCTTGCTGATTTCGGTCCGGATTGGGAGTGTTTTGCTGTTGCTTCAAGCAATTTAGCTCCACCAAAGGTGAAGTTTATGTTCTGGGCTTCGCTACATTATGCTATTCCAACAATAAGTGTGCTTCAAGATAGACGAATGGTCATACCTTCAAACCTGTGCGTTTTCTGCAATTCTTCGGTGGAAACGATTGACCACTTATTTTTGCAGTGCAGTTGGGCTAAGTTCTTATGGGATCTATTCATATTTACTTTGCGTATGGTAGGTAATGCCAAACGATCTTAAAACTTTAATATTAAGTGGAAAACGGTTTTGATTCGAAGAGGAAGAAAATAGTTTGGCATTTGATACCTTTTGCAATTTGCTGGGAGTTGTGGTTGGATAGAAATAGAAGAGTGCATGGAGGTAGAGTTAGAGATCAGGAGGATTTGGCGCATCTTTGTGAAGATGGACGTTCATCTTGTGGAGCACAAGCACAGATATTTTTAAGGATTTGACTATCAGCCAAGTGATCAATCAATGGGAGAACGTTGTTAACATGTGATTTTTCATATCTGTTTTCTTGTTCGCTTTAGACCTCTGGTCTTTGTATACTACCTGTAGATACTTTTTTCTTAATCTAAACTTCCTTTCTCAAAAAAAAATCTTCGGTTAACGCGTGCTCGTCTTTTGGTGGCTAACCTTGTGGATTATTGGAGTCTCGTTTATGTTGTGGATAGATCACATATGGTGATAATATTAAGTGCAATAGTACTTTTTGCGGTACTTGTGTTTTGTACCGATTGTCATCAAGTGACTTGCCATACGTTGGGGTTAATATATTGAAGGATCTCTGTACCAGCCGATATGCATTCTATGAATACAGAACCAGACTACTTCCTTTCTTTGAAAAAATATGGGAAATTTGGGAAAATACCCCAATATGGTCTGCAAATTGGGGATCTGCCCCAATATTAAAAATTGTTGGAAAAATGCCCCACTGTTAAAAATTTTGGTTAAGTTCACATGTGCGGCTTCCTACGGTTAAAAGACAAAACTTTTACTCGAAGAAGTTTTTGAGTTCCATTACAAGTTGAGTTTTTGCATCTGGAGTATAACCAAGGACAATCTATGGCTTCATGATCATCACCTTTGTTACACAGTGAACATTTTTCCAACTTCTTTCCGCACGTGGGAAGTCTCACATTATTCCAACTTTTTTTAACGTTGGGGAAGATCAACAAAATTTCAGTCTATATGGGGGCACTTTCCCAATTTTTCCCAAAAAAAAATATCATAGGTCCTGTCAAAATATCATGTGCATAGATTTCTGCCTTCTTTGTAAAAAATGTATCTTTTACGGCTAGAATTTTCAATACTAACAAACTTAATTACAGGTTTATTAGCTAGGGATCGATTTCTTTTATTCTAGCTACACGAAATGATAGAAATGAGTTACCAAGTAAACGTGAATTTTTTGCAATTCTTGTGATCTTCCAGCAGAGCAGAGTCACGTCAATTGCTTAGAAGAAAACATACAGCTAGGTGGTGCTTCTACTATTTGAAATCTTCATATTTGTAACTATACAAACTAGAAAAAACTACTACAACTAAAACATAAGACCAAAATCAAACGACTAGAAGGTCTGTTATGAAATATGTAATGAGGGCAGGCCTTAAGGTCTGTTGTTAGGGTTCGCTGATTTAGAATGATGATGCCCTTATTATTTTGGTTAGAAACTTCTCTCATGTCTCTCTTGTAATATTAATTTTACCGAAAGTAGGTGATAATGAAACCTAGAGACTAGAGTCCACCATCTTTGACTAGTACAACCGTTGTCACGGTGGGAGGGCCAGCCGAAGAAAAATCTGAAGATGGGTCTATCGGCGACTACTTTCGTCCCGTTTCAAAAAAAGTAATACTTTTTTCTTGTTCCAGAAAAAATGATATTTTTGTCTCGTTTCAGAAAAAATGATCCTTTCGATACGTTTAAGAAAAAATGATATTTTCGCCCCGTTTGAAAAAAAAGTGATACTTTCTCCTCGTTTCAGAAAAACTGAAACTCGCCCCGTTTCAGAAAAAGTGTTACTTTCCTCCCGTTTCATAAAAATTGATACTTTCCCCTGTTTTAGAAAAAGTGATATTTTCGCCCCGTTTCATAAAATATGATACTTTTCCCCCGTTTCATAAAAAGTGATATTTTCGCTCCGTTTCAGAAAGATTGATAATTTCGCCATGTTTCAGAAAAATTGATACTTTCGCCTTGTTTCAGAAAAAGTGATACTCCTCGTTTCAAAAATAGTGATACTTTCGTTCTGTTTCAGAAAAAGTGATACTTTCGCCCCGTTTCATAAAAAGTGATACTTCCCCCGTTTCTGAAAAAGTGATACTTTCGCCTTGTTTCAGAAAAAATGATATTTTCGCCCCGTTTAAAAAAAAGTGATATTTTCCCCCCGTTTCATAAAAAATGATACTTTCTCCCGTTTCATAAAAAGTGATACTTCCCCCCGTTTCATAAAAAGTGATACTTTCGCTCAGTTTCAGAAAAAAATGATATTTTCGCCTCGTTTCAGAAAAGGTGATACTTTCGCATTGTTTCAAAAAAAGTGATACTTTCGCTCCCGTTTCAGAAAAAGATGATACTTTCATTCGGTTTCAAAAAAAGTGATATTTTCTAATGTTTCAGAAAAAGTATTACTTTCGTCCCGTTTTAGAAAAAATGACACTTTCTTCACATTTCAGAAAAAGTGATAATTTCGCTCAAAGTTACAGTAATTAGATATTTAAATAGTTGGGTCGACCGCCTGGAGAGCCCGAAGGGAAGGAGTCCCTTTTATGGCCACTTCTTTGTAAAATGAAACCTCATATAAATTTGCAATTTGAGAAAATGATTTTGGTAGTGTGCACTTCATAATACCAAAATATCCCTCCCTTTTAAGCCAATTACTCCTTATGTATCTTATTTTTTTATTTAGGGGTATAATTGGCAACCAAATTTTAATATAACATATAAAAAAAAAATTGATTAGAAACGAAGATAAATTAAGAGAAAGAAGAATATACAAAGAGTTCTACAAGTGGTAGATGAAAAAGGAAACTGAAAACAACAGAAAACAAAGAACTACAAGAAAATAGCCTTCCAGTTAGACAACATCGAATTGGCGAAGTTCAAATGAACTCTATGACCTACAGTGGTACATATCAAAAAATTCGTGCCTTAGAATTTTACAAATTTATCTCGTTGGAAAGGTTTTAAAAAAATCTACGCAATGAGTATCAACAACAATATCAAATTTAGAGTTTTTACGAAAAATTCGGAGATGTTTATCATTTTAGGCTCAATTTTAGAAAAGTAGATGTATATCCATTATGCAAAGTTGCAAACCACCACAAATGATACATAATACTTTATGTAGCCATATTTTGGTTTATGCATCAACTAATTTTCCGTTACAACTTACAACTAATAAAACGATGTACTCACTCCATTTCAAAAAAAAAATCACTTTTTCTGAAACGGAACAAAAATAGTCGCATACAAACCCCATCTTCCGATTTTTTTTTGGTCGGTCTTCCACCATGGCAATAGTTGTCCTAGTTATAGTAATTAATTGGATTAAAAGAGAGACATTTTTGTCTAATAAAAAAGTAACAAAAAAGATGCTACACGGAATTTTACAACTTTTTTATCAACTTAAACATTTTTGTTACTTTTACAAAAGGGCCGTCCCTTCTTTAACATGAGATAATGTGTCAATTAAACTTAGTTAATCCATATTTATTAGATGATGAGGTTCATAGTTAAACATTTGGATCCAGTTCATGTATTCACCGCAAATTGTCACGAAACTGACCTTAAGCATTGACGGGTCTAGTATAGTTCTGGCTAACTAGTACGTAGTATAACACAAAAATACATATAAGTTCATCCCCAATAAGTCTGAATCTCTGATACAATTTAGTTGCCAGATTCACATTTTTCCTACAACCAGTTATTACTGCATTCCAACCCCTGGACAACTGAGTCATCGACATAACTATTCATGTGGGTGGTTTAACTGTCTACAATATTGTTGCGGATATATAGATGCAACCTGCAAGTTGGATTAATCATTTCTAATCGATGTAATCACAAAAATAAGTTAAATCAACTTATTAGGTGTCATCTGAAGTATAAAGTATACCGGAGGGATACTAGTAGAGGTGTAAAGTGGGTTGTGACAGCACGAGCACAGCCCAGCCCATCACGCTAAAATTTGAGCACAGCCCAGCCCAGCACGTGACTTAGCCCAGCACGGCACATCACGTTAGTTAAATGGGACGTGTTGGGTTTAAATAATTGGCACAATAGCATAAAGACAACACGCTGACACGGATAAGCACGTAGCACATTGACCAAACAAAGACGTTAAGAAAACACGTCATAATATGTACAAGTACACCATATAACAAGGCATAATACATCACATTTTTTGTATATTTCACAAAAGTGTCACTATTCTAGCTAGTTTTTAACATTTTATACTGGCTTATTTATAACAACACATATAATATCTTAATATTTGGAAAACATATTTCAATATCGTTGTTATAATGTCGTCATCTATATTTAACTAGAACATTAATTTACATGACAATAATCCAATTTTATATTTGATGGACTATTTATTTTTATTGAATAAACTTGTTAATTTTACTTGAAATAATTTCAAATGGTATATTGTCTAATTAAATTCTTGTAATAATGTCCGACTTAATGTATACATTGAGTGATTTCAAATTGTTTATAGCATGTGTGCTAGCACGGCACATCACGGCACGTTTATTCGTGTGATGTGCCCGTGGGCTGTGCTGTGCCTAGCTTTTGACTAGTAAAGCACAGCACGACACAACACGTTTAAATCGTTGGCACAGCACAACACGACACATGGCACGTGAAGCACGCGAATTCGTGTGCCGGGATGTGCCGGGCCGGCACGTTTTACACCTCTAGATACTAGTGATCGTATCATTTGAAAAGTCCACTCTCTTTAATTAATAAAAAAGCCAGAAATGGAAGTATTTTAATTAGAACCGATCAAGGCATTCTTATACTATTCGTTCATCAATAAGATCATGATTAAGGTGTTTTATCGCAATACCCAGGACTATGTATTGTCATATGAAATTGAAGCCACTCTATTACTGTTGGATCGATCAGTGCTTAATTATGACCATTTTCTTGATGATAGTCTATGATGGATACATGATTTTTTTTTTTCATTAACGCGTTATTACATAAACAAGTTCAGGCACGTATCATTAATAATTCTAATACCATATAGTTGCCAGATTCACATTTTCCCCAAAATACCTCCAAGAATCCAATTATTGAGGTTTACGAATTACAATAACTATTCATGTGTAAGATTTTAAGTGTCGACATCGACGTGGATCCTGCAAATTAATCAATTCTAATCGATGTAATTACAAATAACTCTAGTTAAATTAATCAATTAGGTGTCATCTGAAGTATTGATTGTATTTTTAATTTACATACAGTAATGCCACATGCATTAATTATAGGCTAGATGAACAAGTTGACTTCCTAAACAGTACTTTTGAAAAACGATATATATAAAAACAATCTCATCAAACAATTCCCTCAATCATATCCAACACAAAAAAACATCAAACTACAAGTTTCATAGTAAAGACATGAAGAACAAAAGTATGATGAGTTCGTTTATTGTATTGGCTATCATTTGTACGGTCTCTTACCTTGTGGAATACGACACGGGAGTATTTTCTGTGGTAGTTGGGACTTTATTTGCGATGGTACTTGGTCTGGGATTTGTGTCGATTGTGAAAAAGTGAGTTGTAATGATGAAAGCTGGGTACCAGCAGCATGTTGTCCTCTACAAACATGAAGATGACCACATTTGGATCTCTGCTTATGGGTGTTATTGGAAATTGATCAATTTGTTTTCATGTATTTCTTGTGGATCTTTGTTTTGCTTCACTAATAACCATTTAGCTGTTTTTATATTGATAAGCCAATTTTAGGTGCATGATCATCAAGTTAAATTGATCGATCAAATGCTTTAGCTAGATCATTTCGTTGACTGTTTCTTACGTGTCTTACTTTTAATGTGTTATTGTTGTATCCCTCGGGGGACTGTAATTTTCTCAATTATAATGGATGATGCACTATTTCAGAAACTTAGAATTATATCAACATTGTCATCATTCATATCAAAATTCCAAAGTACACAATTAGGACTTTTGGACAGTTACCTGTAGCCATGCCCATGGGCGAATCCACACTGGCCCCCATAAATTTTCTGAAACAAAAAAATCCGATGTAATTTCCCCTAAAACTAATCTTGTACCCCCCTTAGTATTTACACCGAAACGTAACCTGTATCAGAGACTAACCTTATTGCTTAACTAAATTCAACCTTCCACGAACTAAAAACTATCCTAAAATTAAGGATTCGTAGATAATGTTGGAAATGTTATAAACGTGTAATTATATAAAGAATATCTTGGGCAAATCCCGTTTATTACTGGGATGCTCTTGTGTCTAGCCCTATAAATAGAGGCTCTGATGTTAGTCTATTGTACATCTCTAATAAGATTTTCTCCCCTTCTTCGTTTCTACTTTGTGTCTTTCTTTCTCTATTTTCTAGTTCCACAATACGTTATCTGCACGCTATGCCCTGGGCGAGCATATTTGATCAGACGATTGATCGTCTTTAACAAACGAAAAAGCAAAGAAGCCTATCTAAGGAAAGTTTTTTGAAGCAATAAAACGACCAACCATAAACAAGCTTGCTATTATGGCTTTCTTTAATTTATTTTATATTTGTCTTATTAGTCACGATTTTTAATATAGAATATATGGTTTTTCCAATGCTTAACAGTTTTTTTGTTTCCATGTATTTGTTCCAGCATCAACAAATCAGTACGCGAATCATTGATGATGACGGACATGTGCTGGATGCTCAATGTTGTTATAAGTGGAAACTTAATTTCTCACATACCATTCTATATTTAACTTAACTTTACTTGATTAGATTAATTATTTTTTTATATTCTGCTTTTGTATATATGCAAAGTAATAATTCGATTATAAGGTACATAATTGATATTATCATATATAATTATGTATGGGTAATCAACTTTGACGATAAGTTTGATTTTCCTTTCTTCTATGTATTTTTCATTGAGAAAGAAGAAAATAAATCCATCGAAAGATGGCTTATAATTTCTATTCTTTTAATGAAATTGTAATCACCAAAATTGGTGTTATCGCATATTTGGTTACCTTTAAAGTAACTAATCACGTGCATGGTTGAAAAACCTACGTCCAAGTAAATTTGGTATCCTTGTTTTCTATACAAGGATCATGTGATTTTTCCATATGGTTTCCATTTATCTTTTTACAAGAAACCATCCGTCAACCACAAAGTGGATTTTTTCTATGCGATGGCTAAAGCGACGGTATATTTTATTTTTATTTTTGTAGATTAAATTTTGGTAAATTGTACATACTAATTGATATTGGTTTTTATCCATCAGTTTTCTATAATGAGATGTAAAAATTGGCATTCTAAGAACTTTTAGCCAATTTTGGTTATTGATTTCTATCATTTCTAAGAAAATCATTCAATAGCCACAAAGTGGATTTTCTCTAAAAATCATAACGATAATGATTTCTATATTTTCTCAAAGAAATCAATTAGCCAATTAAGTTTGGTTTTTCCCTATCGATCTTAAAAGGGATGTATCCATAAAATATCGTTATTATTACAAATACCAATAAAACGAGGAATTGCTGCATTCCTTAGGGATATTGAGCAATTATTGTTTCCTCATGATAATCTCCAAAATTCAGATTATTCCACTTGTTGGAACACCGAAAGACAAATAAGATCAAAGGGTGCACCCGGCTTGTAAGCATATATATCATTAGTCCTTGTAGTGACTAAATTGATCTTAAAATTTAGTTTCTTTTGGAAAATAAAGTGTCCATAATCTCAATCCAAATCTTTATCTCGTTGGATCGTTGGCCTTAGAGTTCACGCAATTATATGGAGATTTATTTACATATTTTATATGTTTTTTTTTGGTTGTAGCCAATAAAATCCTTGGTTGATGATTAATTTTGTATGTCAAGAAGACTACAACTTATTTTATTTTTAGGACAATTCCTTTTATAACTCTTTAAATCAGAATCATTGTCAACTGGAGTTATTTATAATCCAGAAATTATTATGAGTATATGTCCTCGAATTAATCGGATAATACTCTACGAAACTTGTTTTCGTATATGAGATGAAAATATTTTCGCCATAATCAGGGGGAGAATATACATTACCGAACGTTGATATTAATTAACTTCAAAGTTATATATGTTTCTCCCATCTTGATCAAATCGAAAAAGGTTGTCATTTACTATGCGTCAAAATATTTCATCTAGCTTTTATTTAAGCTTATGCCATTTGAAAAGGAAAACTCAATCAAATCTAGCAAGCATGTAGCATTTTTATATAGGCTACAGAGTCTATCATAATACGATTCACATTCTAAAAATTCATATCTCTTTATTTGAATAGTAGGAGATTATCACGTCCGTGGGCACTGATACCAGTAAATTTTGAATTTTTCAAAGTATGCATACACTGGAAGTTATGTGAGATCGTGATAAGAAAATTATTGTTGAATATTCATTTAAAGTAGCTACTAGAAATAAATGGTGGTCTTGAACCCCTCTGCAGAGGAATATCGACTGTGTGATTGGTTGGCATGTAATCCAAATAAGATTGGATTATTATAATTTCTCAATTGACGCAATATAAGGATCCTAGCTTGACTTGACACCTTAAAATTGTCAATCCTAAAAATTATAGGGTGGTGTTAGTCATATTGCATATTAAGAGAAATATATCGTTTTAAGAGCGATTTGGGGTTATATGTCCAAACCCTGGGATTGGTTCATTAACACTCTGTTCTTCTTATATGATGCATTTGCGTGGTAGTATTCAAGGACTTGTATTGCATTCCAACAAGATGTGGTTGGAGAACATTATCGAATTTGTAATCCCTGGTGGATTAAAGTTATATTTTTGCAGCCATCTGACTCGTTTACGTCAGATTTAACAATCCTTTTGTGTCTTTAGAAATTTGGTACAAAACCAAAAATCCGGATTAATTAGTTGATGCTATCAACTTTATGGGTCTCTTGAGGAGTCCTTAAAAACACAAAAATCTACGCTTTAGCAGCATAAATTCCATTTTCTTTCCTTTCTTAAATCTATTGTTAGAATTATGCTAGCTTAAACTCGTCGTTGAGATAGACTAGAGTTGTGATTTTTATGCTCATTTTCTGTAATACTCATATAGTTGAGTTAGCATCCATAAAAATTCAAAAGTTGTACTCTTTTTCATTCGTTTCATGTTTTGTCCCATGTGGTTTTCCTGACAAGGTTTTAACGAGGCAACATGACATTTAATTTTTTTTCAAAATGTTGATATTTGTGATCTTTTTTCTTTGTCCAAGTTTTTTTTCCTATTGGGTTTTACTAGCAAGGTTTTAGTGAGGAAAATTAATTCAACATGGTGGTCATCCAAGGAAGAGTTGTATCAATTTCGGTTATTTGGTGGATTCCCACCATTAACTAGGTTATTTTGTTATACCACATCAACATAACAGTATCCTATGAATTTGGATATTATTCTAATCCATATATGGTACGATCACAACTTTTGTTCACCTATGAAACTCTAACTAAATATTGACACTTTGTTGAAGAAATTACATCAACTACTTTCGCAAATCATCTTCGAGAAGCTAGCAATCCAAGAAGCAAATCCTCAATGTATTTAAAGAAGCGTGAGGACTCGAGAACACTACCATTAGAAGACTAACACAAAAGAAGACTTCATCAACTGGGAAATTTCTCACAAACGCATTGCTATCTCTAGCGTTCAAGAAATTTGTTTATTGAAATTGACTCGACTTAAGATTTTCAAGCCAAGATTTAACTAAAGTACTTATCAGGGGGATATCAAATTAGAAGGTATTTTACTGGACTATCTCGTTGTACTCTTTTTCCTTCATCAAGGTTTTTCCTATTGGGTTTTCCTTGTCAAGGTTTTAATGAGGCAACATTTGCATGTCCAAATCTTTTCTAAGTTTTCTTAATTGTACTCTTTTCCCTTCGATCAGGTTTTGTCCTTTTGGAATTTCCTGACAAGGTTTTAATAAGCCAATTATCTTAGACACAATGTCATCAGGGGGAGTTTATAAACGTGTAATTATGTAAAGAATATCTAGGGCAAATCCCATTTATTAATGGGATTCCCTTGTGTCTAGCCTTATAAATAGAGGCTCTAATGTTAGTCTATTGTACATCTCTAATAAGATTTTCTCCCCTTCTTCATCTCTACTTTGTGTCTTTCTTTCTCTATTTTCTAGTTCCACAATAGGAAAACCACCGGTTTTATGTGAATAAAAATTTATTATAAAACGGTTTTTCAAAATAATTAAAATACCTTCCAAAATTATCTCTTATTTTTATTGGGTATAAGTTTAGCTTATATATTTTGGATTTGCACTAGGGTTTTGGGAAGGTTTAAGTACTAATGTTTCTTGAGTTTTCCGCTGCCAAGTTCTAGAAGGACAAGTTTGAATTGGTGTTTATGGGTAAAAATTGTTTCCTCCGATTTTGGCAAATTCGGTAGGTGAGTGAGAGACTGGTTTAAACCCTAAACAAATTTGTTTCACGTGAGCACTATATAGATTCGAGAGATCAATCTATACAAGTCTGGCCTAAACCAAGAAATGGCCGTTCCAAACTTGCTTCGGTCACAAAGTGGAGGAGAAGGGTTGATTTTGGGAGGGAAGCAAAGAAAGGTGTTGAGACCAGAATAATTCTGGGAGAGTAGTGTCTCGACTTGTATCAGAAAGTGAAAGCTTAGGAATCTTGCAAGAGATGAAAGCTTTTTGGAGAGCTTGCAAAATTTCCTTTTCTGAGAGTGTTGTATTTTTCTCATTACCGAGACCTGTTGTCTGGTGGAAATAGGTAAGACCTATTTATACAAGTCGAGATTGAAACGTACCCTGGCCTCATGAAGAAATAGAGTAAAGGGTGAAATAATGGGAGGAGGTGGTACCCGCAAGGTGTTTATGGGTGAAAACGTTTTCACCATTATTTCCTCATTTATGTGGCCGCTTTATTCCTATTCACGCTTTCTTAATGTGAGTGTAGTGTACGCTGCAAGATGTGACCGCCAAACCAAGACCCTGGAAAGTGTCCCCCAGTTTATGTTGATGTATCGAGTGTTGGTTGCACCTTGAGTGCAAGTGGCGCTGCTAGGGGCGCGTGTGGCATATCACCAAGACTTTTCAAATAAAGTCTCACTCACAACTCTCTAGACACGAAAGAAAGCTAACTCTCTTTATCTCTTGTCGCAGCTCCTTGAGTTGTGAAACTCTGCTATGCTTAAACAAGCTAATGAAGAACCCCCTTTATAGGGTCTTTCCATGCGACATTAATCCCTGAATTAAGGGACAACAACGTGTTGTACCGAAAGAGCTCCATACTTTCACATTATGAAAGTCTAAAGTTTACGCACAATTAATGCGTCCATATCCTGTGTACTTTTGTTTTGGTAAACAAAAGCAATTGCGTTCATATGTTGTAGTTATGTTTTAGTAAACAAAAGCTACCCCCACGTGTGTACTTTTGTTTTGGTAAACAAAAGCAATTGTCTTCACATCATGTAGTTCTGTTTTGGTAAACAAAAAACTAGCTACTCCACATGAAACTTGAGACAATGGCAACTTTTCTAATAGTATAGACTATTAGCTCAATAGTACTTACTATGTAGAAATAGTTCCACATATATGTGGTTGTTCTTGTGGTGTGCTAAATTTGTAATTATGTAGAAATGAAGACCCAATTTCCGGAAAATAATCAAAAATAAAGAAAATTTGCAAATCAGTCATAATTTGGTGGGACAAAGAAATAGACATACCTAGGGATGCATAACAAGTTGATTATGGCTTCTTCATTGACCCCTTACTCCGTATGTCGACCAAAATTTTCTCATGTAGACTGGAGAGCCGAGAAAGAGAGAGCTCAGCCACCGAAGGGAAATATGGATGATCCAACATGTCATAATATGTTAGAGAAGTTACTAGGGAATGAACAAACTTGGAGTTTGTCCATTTTCCTCCCAATATGGAATGAACAAATTAAACATAAAAAATGGATGTTCAAATCAAAAAATCTGTTTCTTTGAACATCGAGATGGACAGTCTAGCGCGCATCTGTGGTAAGGACGGGCGAGTTTGCTACGAACGCGGGCGTTGGAAGAAGAAATGTGGGAGTTTGATCTTACGTCGTAGGTACCTCGCGAACAAATTTTCACGCCGGAGCTTATGCCAAATTCGCCTGCGTTCATAAAAGAAACGCCAACTGCATTTTCTTATCAAAAGTTAACTTATAAACATATGATAATGGATGTTAGTGAATAGTAGTGGACAACAATAGTTTTTTGTGGTTGTCTTTGTAATAAGTCAAATTTGACCAAATTTGTAGATAATAATCAAAAGGAAAGAAACTTTGAAAACAAGTGCTTGGTGGGACAAAGAAAATAGACCAACATACCTCAGCATAAGAATTTCATTTGGCTTCTTCAATAACCACTTCCTTCCTCCATTTTTCTTCTGCTTCTTCTTATTTTGTGTTGGAAGGAGAAGTCACGATGGAAATCAATCCATTGGATGATGATTGTATGTGTAAGAAAAACCAAAATTCCATTCATAACCTATGTTATGATCTTGAGACTCGTCTAGTTTGAATATAGTAGACTTACCTGGTGTGAAGAAACTCATTTTAAAGCTGCCATCTTTCAATGTAAATGCTTGAGTAACCTATTCCTTCCTCCATTTGGTTTCAATGTATATACAAGATCGAATTTCATAATTCAGTGAAGACCCAATTTCACAGTTAAGATCTCAAGTAGATACAAGATTGACAAATTTGAAACAAGTGTTAGTTGGGGCAAATAAATAGAGATACCTAAAGTTGAGACAGATATTTAAAGTGTTCTTAATGGATGAGAAACACAAAACAAAATGTGTATATTTATATGGTGAAGATTACAAAAGATATTCCTTTGAATACAAGAAATATGAAAGATACAAAATATACAAAACTTAATTACAAAAGATTTTCTACAAATATAACTAAGGAAAGTAGAATCATACGTGACTTAACTAGTCACGTATGTTATATGTCTAACACTCCCCCTCGATCTAAGCGGGTTGTCAATGACATTGAGCTTAGAGCGCAGACGACAAAAGTGATCCTTTGGAGTATACTTCGTAAAGATATCGGCAACTTGATCCTTCGATGAAACAAAGCGAACAACAAGTTGGGGATTGTGAACTCTCTCACGAACAAAATGATAGTCAATTTCTATGTGTTTTGTGCGACCATGAAACACCGGATTCATTGTGAGATAGGTAACTCCTAAATTGTCACACCAAAGAGTGGGAGGAAATTGAATAGAAGCCTTTAGTTTCTGAAGAAGAGACTCAACCCACATTAATTCTGCAGTCGCAATAGCCAAACCACGATACTCGGATTCAGTACTAGACCTGGAAACTGTACGTTGCTTATGAGAACTCCAAGAAATAATATTAGAACCAAGATAAACACAATATCCACTCGTAGAACGACGATTAAGATGATCACCCGCCCAATCAGCATCAGTATAAGCCGAAAAACTAAGCTGCAGATTGGTTTGGGGACGAAGAAGAATGCCAAAGGTAGAAGTATGGTGCAGATAGCGAAGTATACGCTTGACAAGAACCAAGTGGGCTTCAGTAGGTTTATGCATAAATTAACATACCTTATTAACAACAAAGGCAATGTCCGGTCTTGTCATATATAGATATTGAAGACCACCAACTAAACTCATGTACAAAGTAACATCAGACAGTAAAGGACTGTCAACCGGGTGGAGCTCAGTGGAGGTACTAAAAGGAGTGGTGACTAGTTTCGCTCCTTGGATGTTAGCACGATCAAGGAGATCTTTAATGTAACGACGTTGGGAAAGAAATAACACACCAGAAGCTTGTGTGACTTCTATGCAAAGAAAATACGAGAGAGAGCCAAGATCCTTGAGAGAAAACTCGTTGTGAAGGGTATTCATAAGTGATTGTATACTAGCCATAGAAGAACCCGTTAAAATTATGTCATCCACATAAACCAAAAGATATACAATACCCTCAGCTGATCGTCGAATAAATAGAGAAGTATCAGACACTAAAATAACAAATCCAAGTTTCTGAAGAAAAGAGCTAAGACGGGTATACCATGCACGGGGAGCCTGTTTAAGGCCATAAATAGACTTATGTAACTTACATACATAATCTGGAAACTGAGGATCTTTATAACCTGGGGGTTGCTTCATGTAGACTTCCTCAGTAAGAATGCCATTGAGAAAGGAATTTTGGACATCAAGTTGACGAATAGGCCATCCATAAGACAAGGCTAGCGTCAATATAATATGAATAGTGCATGGCTTAATAACCGGACTAAAAGTCTCACCATAATCAATACCTTCTTGTTGATTGAATCCCTTGGAAACCAGATGAGCTTTGCGACGCTCAACGGTACCAACAGCTCATCTCTTAACACGATAAACCCATTTACAACCAATAATATTTTGGTTAGGAGGAGGTGGAACTTTAGACCAAGTCCCATTTTTCAAGAGCGCATGAATTTCCAAATCCATAGGGGGGCGCCATCAAGATGCCCAGACAATGTGGGACTAATAATCTCAACACGCCCCCTCACGTGTAGCCTCGTTGGGTCTAACACGTGGACAATTAAATTGGGTGACGCGGAGTAAAGGCGCGATCAATGACTCGACGCAAATAGCCTTCTCTGATACCAAGTTGAGACAGAGATTTAAAGTGTTCTCAATGGATGAGAAACACAAAACAAAACGTGTATATTTATATGGTGAAGATTACAAAAGATATTCCTTTGAATATAAGAAATATGAAAGATACAAAATATACAAAACTTAATTACAAAAGATTTTCTACAAATATAACTAAGGAAAGTAGAATCATACGTGACTTAACTAGTCACGTATGTTATATGTCTAACACCTAATTAGGCACAAGTTCATTAACCCCTTTCTTCGTCCAGTTGCATTCTTCATCTTTGTTATAGGAGAAATCATAATAGAAATCAATCGTTTAGATGATGATGATGATTGCATCTCTCTGCGTATCTCTCTTATATTTGAGATTCGGGAGAAGAGAAAGAGAGCATCAGTAATTGAGAGTATCCAAGGGAAAGTGAAATCCTGGTATTTCCATTTATTTTTGATCTTCATATTTTTTTATCTTTGTACCGAATTACCAAAATCTAATGTTTTAAATATAGTACACTTCATGTAACCGGGATTTGGTGTCATGTCTGGGTCAGCTAACCTATCAGATACGTGACTCGCTCAGTTTTCTAAACCTTTCATTTAGAATTATTATTGAACACTTCTAATACGTTATAGTTTCTTTAAGGTGGCACAATAGAAACCCTCTCCAATCAAAGGTGGGTGATTTCTAGATCAACATAGCAATCAGGAAAATGATAAAATTGGCAGCAGCCATGAAAATAAGAAAATTAGCAGAATCCAATCGCAACAGCAGCAGCAGTAGTAATGTTAACACAGCACAGCAAAGCTGCTTCTTGGAAGGTAATGATCCGATTTTGTTTAACATTCTAAGTAGACTACCTGTGGAATCCTTAATGAAATTCAAGTCAGTATGTCTACGTTGGATATATCTAATCAAACTAGACAACTACTTGATCAATCTGCACTTTACATCATCGCAAGTACGTCTACTTGATGAAAATACCTTTCTATTGTATCCTACATGCCCTGTTTATGGAACCACACAAATGAAGAAGTTTTTCATCTACCAGAAAGATATAAGGTTTCATGATAGTCAAGGTGGATCGCCGGACACTGCTGCGGTTGTCACCAGCAATAATATGACTTTTGACGAGAAATGGATCTTAATGCTTGAACCTGTTCATGGTTTGACTTGTTTTGTCAGAGGTGGTGGACTTGGTGCTGTCATTAAGAATCGTTCCGTTCTCATTTACAACCCTAGCACCCGTGAGAAAACACCATGGATCGAAACATTAGAAAATGCAGGATTCATAAACCTTTTTGGCGTAGAACTAGTAGAAGATTGTAAGGTAAGGCTCTTGAAAACCTATTACAGATATATTTTTGGATTTGGAGTCGACTTGACTACTAATCAACACAAAGTGTTGTACATATATAGAATCACGAGGCGCAAAAGTGGAGATGTTGTTAGTTGTGAATTGTTTTGCGGGGTCTTTACAGTAGGCGAGAATACATGGAGAAAAATTGATAAAGTTCCATCTGACATTGCAATCAGTGAAGATTGCGTTCATGTACATGGTTCATATTCATTGTATTGGATGGTTAACGAGGATCTAGAAAGTGGTCCAATAATGGTATTTGATCTTGGAAGTGAGATGTTTAGATTGATAGTGATCCCAAATTTCATCCTTGATTGCTGGAACTCGATTGAGAAAGTAATATGTTATGACCAATGTCACTTCCTAGCACAATCAATAGAGAATTGAAATAGAAATGAAAACAAATGTAAAAGAAGCACACACACAACACAAGGATTTATAGTGGTTCTATCAAGATGATCTAAATCCACTTTGGAAGACGACGATAACGTTGCACTATGATTGGAACAAGTTTACAAGAGTATAAACTCCTCTCAAGAACAAGACCTTACTCTCTCTTAGTTTACACTAATAATGTTTCTCTAACTCTCTCAATTTACACTGATGTTGGGATGAGTTTACAAAGAGATAATAGGGTCTTATATAGGATGGGAAAGCAAAAGGAATGTCGAAGGAATGTCGACATAATTCACTAGCTCTCCACCACCGACAGTCCACTATCAAGTCATATACTACAAATCTCCACCTTGACTTGAATACCATCACCATTCATTATCATCGTCTTCTCTCAGCCCCTCAAGGGCTATCAACACCTGTTGACACCAACCAAGTTCAAGCAATGCTTGAACTTGATACTTGGAACTGGCTTCGTCAACATGTCTGTAGGGTTATCCGTTGTAGGAACCTTTACATCGTTATCCTACCTTCCTCAAATGCATCCTTGATAAAATGATACCTGAAATTGATGTGCTTCGTTCTTTCATGATACATCTGGTTCTTGGTCAAGTGAATGGCACTTTGACTGTCACAGAACAAAGTTGCATTCTCTTGCTTGAAACCCAAATCACTAACCAAACCCATCAACCATATACCTTCCTTCATCTTCTCATGGCTGCCATGTTCTCTGCCTCAGTTGTAGACAATGCAACTGTGCTTTGAAAAACCGACCTCCAAATGATAGTACTACCACACAATGTAAAAGTATAACTTTTCAATGATCTTCTTCTATCAAGATCACCTGCATAATCAGAATCAATATAACCCACAATATTTGTCGAATCACCATAGTGTTTATCAAACACTAAACCAACATCTGTACTTCCCCTTAGATACTTCAAAATCCACTTTACATCTTTCCAATGAGCCTTCCCGGTACTTCCCATGTATCTACTTACCACACTCACCGCTTGTGCGATATCCGACCTTTTACAAACCATAGCATACATGATGCTACCAACTGCGCTTGCATATGGAACTTGAGACATATCCTCTGCCTCATCTGCAGTTTGAGGTGATTGCTTTCTAGAAATTTTAAAATGAGCTGCCAAAGGAGTACTTACTGGTTTTGCATCTTTCATACCAAACCGCTCCAACACCTTCTCGATATAAGCCTTCTGGGACAAATGCAACTTGCCTTCAGCTCGGTTTCTATGAATCTCCATGCCCAATATCTTCTTTGCTGCGCCCAAATCCTTCATCTCAAACTCACTACTCAACTTCTCCTTCAGATTATGTATCTCTGACATGTCTTTGCAAGCAATCAATATATCATCAACATACAAGAGTAAATACACAAATGAACCACCTTGGAGTTTCCTGTGATATACACAACTATCATACTTACTCCTGTCATAGACATTTGCCACCATAAACGTATCAAAACGTTTATACCACTTCCTTGGAGATTGCTTCAAACCATACAAAGATTTCTTCAACAAACATACATGATCTTATTTGCCAGGAACTTCAAACCCCTTTGGTTGTTGCATATAAATACGCTCTTCCAAATCACCATGAAGGAAAGCTGTCTTAACATCTAGTTGTTCCAATTCTAGATCTTTCAAAGCAACTATAGCAAGCAATGTTCTAATAGAACTATGCTTAACAACAGGAGAGAATACCTCATTGTAGTCAATGCCTTCTCTTTGTGTAAACCCCTTTGCCACAAGCCTTTCCTTGTACCTTGTTCCTTCACCATCTAAAGTACCTTGTTTCTTCTTGAAGACCCATTTGCTTCCAACAATCTTCTGCCCTTTTGGTCTTGCAACTATCTCCCAAGTGCCATTCTTGTCAAGAGACTCAATTTCTTCAATTGCAGATGCTCCCCATTCTGCTGATTCTTCACCACCGATTGCTTCTTCATAGGTTGTTGGATCATCCCTATATATGCTTTCACCTAATGCAAATGCATATGCAACCAAATAAGCATGGACGTATCTCTGAGGTGGTATGACTTGCCTCCTCTCTCTGTATCTTGCAAGATTTTACTGATGACCTTGTGCTTCTTCTTCCTGGGAAGGTTCTTGCACAATATCTTGATCATCATCATCATCAGAAATAACAGTCTCATTGCTTCCTTGAACTTGCACCTCAAGTTCCACCTTGTCACCAAGATCCACCTTATCACTAACACCTTCTTCAGCTTTTCCATCTAGTTCTTCATTCTTTGGCTTCAACATCGATTGCTCATCAAATTTCACATCTATGCTGATAAGAAACTTGTTTGATCTTTCTACTGGACACCATAACCTGTAGCCTTTCACGCCCTTTGCATACCCAAGAAATATACACTTCTTTGCTCTAGGCTCTAGCTTCCCCTCATTCACATGAGCATAGGCTGGACATCCGAATATCTTCAAGTCTTCATAGTTAGCATGCGAACCTGTCCAAACTTCATTTGGTGTCTTGCACTCAATGGCAGTCGATGGAGATCTGTTCACTAAATAAGCTGATGTGTTTGCTGCTTCTGCCCAAAACTGCTTTGGTAACCTAGCATTGGAGAGCATGCACCGTGACTTCTTCATAATGGTTCTGTTCATCCTTTCTGCAACATCATTTTTTTGTGGTGTTTTTCTGACTGTGCAGTGTCTAACAATCCCTTGCTCCTTGCAGAACTCATTGAACTTACCCCCAAAAAATTCCAAACCATTGTCTGTCCTCAAGCACTTGATTTGTCTTCCGGTTTGCTTCTCAACCATAGTCTTCCATTGCTTGAACTTGACAAAAGTTTCATCTCTGTGTTTAAGTATGAATACCCATACTTTTATTGAGAAATCATCAATGAACGTCAGCATATATCTACCACCACCAGGTGAGTCGACCCGAGAAGGACCCCAAAGATCAGAATGAATATAATCCAGAATACCCTTGGTGTTATGAATAGCTGTACTAAACTTGACTCTACACCGCCTCCAAAGACACAATGTTCACGTAAATCAAGCTTGCCTGTTTTTATGACCACAAAGCAATCCCTCGCTTGATCAAAACAGCCAATCCCCTCTCGCTCATATGCCTTAGCCGCATATGCCACAACTTGGTAGTATCATCATCAGAACTTGAAGAACATACAGCTGCATCACCTGTTATAGTAGTACCTTGTAGCGTATAAAGACCATTAATTCTCTCTCCCTTCATAATTGTAAGACTTCCTCTTGAGACACAAATAACTCCACCTTCACCTTGATACTTGCAGCCATTTGAATCAAGCGTACCCAAAGAAATAAGATTTCTTCTCAGGTCCGGAACATGCCTAACATTAGTTAGAGTCCTCACCATACCGTCATACATCTTAATTTGAATTGTACCTACACCCACCACTTTACAAGTGACATTATTTCCCATAAGAACTTTACCACCTTCCCTAGCTTGATAAGTAGTAAACCACTCTTTATGAGGACACATGTGAAAAGTACACCACGAATCAAGAATCCACCCATTCTCCGAGCTTTCGGTATGAACCGTGAGAACCACTCCATCATCACTTTCTGCTTCAACATTTGCTGCGGTGCCTTGGTTGGTATTCTTCTCGACATTCTTCAATTTTGGACAATCCTTCTTGAAATGCCCCTTTTCCTTACAATGAAGCAATAGAATTTACCAGATTTTGATTTAGACCTTGACTTTGATCTACTCCTATCAAATCCGCCTTTTTGGTTTCCTCTTCCTCTAACAAACAACCCATCTCCCGAATTATCTTTACCGTCGATACCCGTCTTCTTTAACTCCTTAGAGTTCAAAGCCGCTTTAACATCTTCCATGGAAATTGTAGTTTTTCCATACATTACGGTATCAACAAAATTTTCATAAGATGGTGGTAAGGAACAAAGCAAACCCAAAGCTTGGTCTTCATCTTCAATTTTGATCTCAATATTTGCCAAATCCAAGAGAATTTTATTATAATCATCAATATGATCTATAATAGACATTCCTTCATGCATTCTAAGAGTATGTAATTTCTTCTTAAGATATAAACGATTAGTTACGGATTTAGTCATATACCTCTTCTCCAACTTGTTCCATAGCCCGTCCGGTGTCGTTTCCGCCGCCACTTCTCTCAAGACCTCGTTGCTCAAACAGAATAGAATTAATCCATGTGCTTTCTCCAAGTGCTCATCTTTTTCTTCATCCTTCAATGTTTTCTCAATAGAGCCGTTTCCCCTTCAAAGTTTTCACCAAACCTTGTTGCACCAAAACAGCCCTCATCTTTAGCCTCCATAAATTGAAATCATTCCTTCCATCAAATTTCTCAATCTCATACTTTTCCGCCATTGTAGATCGCTTTTACCCGGAGCTCTGATACCAATTTGTTATGACCAATGGCACTTCCAAGCACAATCAATAGAGAATTGAAATAGAAATGAAAACAAATGTAAAAGAAGCACACACACAACACAAGGATTTATAGTGGTTCGATCAAGATGATCTACATCCACTTTGGAAGATTTATTTATAACGTTTCACTATGATTGGAACAAGTTTACAAGAGTATAAACTCCTCTCTAGAACAAGACCTTACTCTCTCTTAGTTTACACTACTAATGTTTCTCTAACTCTCTCAATTTACATTGATGTTGGGATGAGTTTACAAAGAGATAATAGGGTCTTATATAGTATGGGAAAGCAAAAGGAATGTCGACATAATTCACTAGCTCTCCACCACCGACAGTCCACTAGCTCTCCACCACCGACAGTCCACTATCAAGTCATATACTAGATAATATTAGTTCATGAATTGGTAGAAATGGATGGATGTTTGGGTATATTGATCGAAGAAGGAGATGACATGCTCCACTTGTGGACTTATAAAGCTAATGGTACTGGTAGTAGTGTTACTGACGCTAGTTGGATTAGTGAGAAAATGCAACTTCCTTGTCACTGGGATGAAGTACACAATTTAGCTTTCAAAACCATCATCGGTACAAGCCTGGTGGTTATAAAATTCACAAGGAAATTGCGTAATGGTGAATATAATTCTGAATTTCTCCGGTATTATGATAGAAGACAGAAGAAATATTACAGGAATCAGTTTCAAATTTTATGGGAACCTACTCGTACTGTTAATGTCACCTATTCTATTAAGCTCATTGGGATCCATCGCCTTGAAGGTAATAACCTGACCCCTGCAATTCATATGCTCATTTGTTGAATTTTTTACGGTTGTATGGCAATCGACAGAATGGGGAAGTTCACTATTGGGACTCAGGTTGTGCAACAGCTTCCATTAAAACTATAGAACATTCTTTGTGCTTCTGTGTTCATTTCAGGTCTAATATAAATCCGCAATTGTCAGGGAAAAGTTGTTAGAATGAGGAGCTTGAAGAGGGCAAATATTTCCATTCATTTAGAGCTTGTTTGTTTTGGGGTATCTGGATGGCGCGTAATCGTCTAGTGGTTAGTCAACAATAACACTCTATTGAGAGTATATCATTATATATAGTGGTTGTGTATTGGTGTATCACCCTGATACCACCCCTTCTTATGTTGGACGTTAGTGAAGCTTTTGATTAGTATTGGTGGAAGAACAATAGTGTGATTTTCTGTTAATTTTCAGTAGGACATTTTCATGGGAAAGTTTCTTTATCATGTCATTTTTGTGTACCGTTTGCCTACGCCAATGCTGGCCTGCAGAAATGTGCTTGTGTAGAGTCCATAAAACTTCATACTGAATATGTTTGAGTAACACCCTTGAGTTCCTCCGAACGGTTCAGTAGCACACTAGCAAATGTGCCACTGAAGCGGCAGGGGGAACTCTAGGTGACACCAAAATACACCATAATCTCTGAACCGCTCAATGTTGCATTGGAATGAAGAAAGATTGTTGAATCAGTGATGCCTAACGAATAATATTCACTCATATTAATGTATATATATGGTAGTAGAACCATTACTCTGTAGTTAAAACAGTTCACATATTCCAATGTTTTAACAATTGATATAACTCTTAGCATTTGAAATACCCTATCGACCTCCAACTGTGCTCAAAGTGACATCGTTGTTTGAGCAGTGAATTAACGGAATATCTGCCTTTTCTGCTGATGCTGGGAAAGTGTATGGAGGTTCTTTGGGAGATGGGCGATCCGTTTCACTGCCAAGCATGAGATCTACTTCAGCCATGGTTGGCCTATCTACTGTGCTATTTTGACAACACAAGAGACCAATATGTATGCATTTGAATACTTCAGATGGAGAATACTGATCACCCAAATCCTCGTCGACAATTTCTTTCCATTTGCCTTCATTCCAAAGTCTCCAAGCCTTCAAAACAAAAACAAAAAAGAGCCAAAATATGTAAGTCCAAAACTTGAAACACTAGTATAATATGTACAGAGAAACTCATGGACGTAAAACACTTGCATGAAGTAGAAGATTCAGAGGTTGTTCGGGATCATGAAAACTGTTGTTTCTCCTACCGCTCACAACTTCTAGTAATAACACTCCAAAACTAAAGACATCAGACTTCTCTGAAAAATGTCCCTTCAACCATATACTCTGGAGACATATAACCCCTGCATTTGTTTCGGAAGACCTGTTATAAATGACTAGATGGCTAACAAAAATTTATAATGATGATTGGTAAAACATGATGCTCACATTGTTCCGACAACCCGGCTAGTATTGCCGCTAGTTTGTTTCCCGCCAAACATCCTTGCCATTCCAAAGTCTGAAATTTTTGGGATCATCTCTTCATCCAACAGAATGTTACTGACTTTGAGATCTCTATGAATAACTCTTAATCGAGAATCGCGATGAAGGTAAAGAAGTCCACGAGCAATCCCTCCAATAATTTTCAACCGTCTTCCCCAATCTAGGCATGCCTTGTTTCTTGGATCTGTAATCAGTACAGACAGCAAATTTTCCAAAATATAAAATATACTATAAGATAGTTGGAACTGATTTGATAGTATAGTAAAAGAGAAACGAACCAAATAGAAACGAATCCAGGCTTTTGTTGGGCATGTACTCATAAATTAACATATTCTCTTTTCCTTCCACGCAACAACCAAGCAGCTTCACAAGATTACGATGTTGAAGTTTAGAAATCAGTACAACCTCATTCTTGAACTCTACAATACCCTGTCGAGAGCTTTTGGACAGTCTTTTCACAGCTATTTGCTGCCCATTTTGTAATTTACCCTAAAAAACATATTCCAATGCAAATATTGCAATTCAAGTAAGGTTGTATTTCGTATATATGTTATAATAATCAAACGTATGTATACATACCTTATAAACAGGCCCAAAACCCCCTTCTCCCAATTTATTTTTCAAGCAGAAGTTGTTTGTAGCAACAGCCAAACAAGCAAGGTTAAATATCTGTAATTCCCGTGTTTCGCCTTCAGTTTCACGATTATTAAGCATGTTTGTATTTGGAATGTCATTGTAGGTAGCCTTGGTTTTCAACAAATCAGTGAGCACCCCCTGGAGTCCTTTTAATTTTCCTGGTTATTTATGAACAGGGGAAGAATGTGAGAGGATAATTAGTTAACGAAATTTATAAATATAACAAGCCTAAATTCAAGGGTGACGGTCGCTAAAATACTTCTCCTTCCAGTACTCCAAAATAAGGCTAATAGTGTTGTTTTGATGTGATGCAATATTCCCAGCCTCAAAAAAGGAGAGCGTATTTACCTCTTTGATTAGCCTTAGTTCTCTTGCACAGATACCTGTATCCTAATATGCCAATCAAAGTTGCCACTAAAAAGGCTAGTACTGGTATGATGATCTTCAAAATTATTGCCTTTCTCTTTCTAGCTGGAGCTTCTGAAGAATTAAGCACAAAATCATACTGGGTTTAAATGAGTAAATGGTTATAACTGTTATAATTAGCTCTAGTTGGTTGAATCAGTTACTGTAGGTTAAAATTGCACAAAGTTAAACTAAGACTAGGATCAAAAAAAATCAAAACATTAAGTGGGAGCTAGGGTGGGATCACCTCAGAATAGATCCATGTGTCAGTAGTAAACAGCTGTTATAGTGATCCAGTAGCTACAGTCAGTTATATAGGTCATGAACTTGCTAAGTGCAAGTCATAGATGCAGAAATAAATTTTACTCTGTTGCTAAATAAATCTGTATTGTGGGGATATCCCCCTGAAATTGGGACACATGATTATGCATTTGGTATCTTATTCTTAGAACATATTAATTACCTTCAGTGCGATTTGCAAGTCTGAGATAGAGATTCCCTGCTAGTGCTCTGCCATCTGATTGTCGTTTGGTATTAAATAGATTTCCTTCCCATAATTGACACCCAGTACTGTTACTATAAGCATAAGCAGTGCAAGAACATGTACTCCGACAAACAATTTTGCATTCTTCCATGGTATCGACTTGTCGAGACTCAGCATCATCAGGCAATTTTGAGGTTGGAAGTGGTGAAAACCCATCTTTTCTCCCACATTGCAAAGACGTATTCCTAAGACACCCACCAGTTGAATCCCGAAGATTCCAATCTGAAGGAGATCGTTCAACAAAACCAGGTAAACACTCACACTTCAATGTATCCTGGTTACAGTTTCCAAAAGGTCCACAGATTCCATAAACATCACAAAATTGGTTCGGTTGAGACCAAAACAAATTCCACTTTTCTGTTGTATTTGACCATGCGAATTGCTTGATTTGGCCAGAAAGATCCATAACAAATCTTGAAATGATTGACTTACTATAAAGATCATAAGTAAAGTAACTCTCATTTTCATTTGAAATATAACTATAATTGAAAATGTAATTTAATCTCATCTCAGGAACTAAAGTAAAGGCTTTTGCTTGTTCATTCCATTCCCCACTTTTCCAGACCTCTACGGACTTGTCCCATTTTATAAGATACTGACTGATTCCATTTGGGTCTAATTCTAGGTTGAAAATTCCCGGAGCTGGATCTTCTTGATTTCTCCATGAAATAAGTTTCTGACTTTGGTTAGGTTTTTTGTTGAACTGAAGTTTTCCTCCAGGTAACCAAGTATCGGTTGGATAATCAAAACTCTGCCAAATGACAATAGATGGATTAAACGCATCTCTTAAAACAAGATTTCCATCATCACCAAGAACTGCTTCAGTTCCATTCAGAGGATTTGAAGCCGAATTAGTAGACCAAACTGGTGTTTTATCAATTTGATTTATTAAAACCAAATCGCCATTTGCAGAAAGTATTAACTTGGAAGTAGAGGGATCAAGCACAGGTTTATCTCTATTAGCAACCCAAACAACAGTCTGAAGTGAGACTTTTTTGTACCATATACCAATGTAATAATTCCGAGACTTACCTGGACTGAAGAACCCCAATACAAAATTGTCACCTTTTGATGTAATTGTTTGATCTCCAGTTAGAGATTCACTTAAAGAGATTGTATCAACTGCAATTGAATCATGAGGTTTATTGCACAAGACAAAAACCAAAAGTAGAAGAGACAGAAAATGCCACGAATTATCTCTAGCATCCATCTATACACAAAATAATAAAATCAGGGAAACCCAGATTTTTTTTATCAAAACAACAACTTCTTGAGATTTCAAAAGAAACTGTCTCTAATAGATAGATGCATTGACTAAAGGTGACAATTCAATAAAAATCTAGTTTGTCGGTCATAATCAAAATGCAAGAGAATTGCTGAAAATAAGGCATTGGTGGGACAAAGAAATAGACATACCTAGTTCATTTAGCTTATTTCTCTGTGCTTCAGAAACCCTCAGATTCACACGCACCCGTAATTTCACTTGTTGGTAATAATGCTGCCATGGTGTGAGCAGAACACCTTTTACGCAATTCACTTGTCTGTGAACAGTCAACACCTCTAGTATTGCGAGCTATTCTTTTGTTCGATTACTCTTCATGAGAGAGACTATGTCCACTTCATATTCCTCCAAGTAATCCATAAAATTTGTTAATTTTTCTGCAACTCTCCTCGTCAGTCTAGCTATTGTGAAACTTGAACTTGGGAATCCAAGCAATACAAAAACTGTGGCCTTAATTTTAATTCAAATAGGGCTTAATTTTTCCAAAATGCCCAAACCTAGAGCTCTCCGGTCTGTACAAATTAAGTCCCCAACAAATTCTTGAAGTTTCAACAAGGAAAAGTGCATGCAGGCCCAGTAATATAATTCTTTCAAAGCAATAAAATACTTGATGAAATTTCAACATAAGATCATCGGATCTTAATTGTAAGTCTGTCAATCGAATCATATTTATTTGGTTGTCCCTGTGGTTTTCTAAATGTGTACCTATATAGAAAAGAAGACCCAGTTTGTAGAGAATAAACAACAGGAAATAAAATTTGAATAAGTCTTTGGTAGGACAAAGAAATAGACATACATACCTAGGCATAAGAAGTTCATTTGGATTCGTGGAACCCCTTCCTCCCATCTGTTTTTTCTTCTGCTGCTTTGTTGAGTGGAAAAGTCATAATGGAAAGCAATCTGTTTCTATATGTGTCCGATCTCCAGGCCATGTAAGCAAAACCATAATTCCATTCATAACTCATTCTCTTTGCAGACAGGAGAAATGCTTCTGCTTCTCATGAGAGGTCTGATTGGCAAACAACTAATTATTCGAAAAATGGATACCAAGACAGACTTTTCATCGAACACTCAAAGTGCACCTTATAAAACTGAACAAACAAGGAAATTGTTGTTTTCATTCAAGTGGGTGGGTTCAATGTTGGAAACTTAATTTTAGGTATCTAGCTGAAACCAAGAGAGAAGGAGATGTTCTAAATACAAATACTACGAAAGAAAATAGAATAATATGACAAAACAAAAGAAAAATCAAATTATGCAACACAAATAACTGAAATTGTAAAAGAGATTGGATTCAAACACTAAAATTAGTCAGATGGGAGTGAGACTTACTCTGAAAAATACATGATACTTGCAATCATCTTTGAATCAATGAAATCCGTCTTCACTAATTTACGATCTTCACTTCGTTGGGTTTGAAAAAATCTTCCAAAATTAAAAATATACTTCACTTAATTCAATCTCTTTAGTAATTTTGACAGTATATGCAGTAACTCCCAATTTTTCATCAGAATCCACGATGAACCTTAAATCTGATATAGAGATTCCTGTTCTTCCGTCACCATCTGATTGCAGTTTTGAATTAAACATATCATCCTCGACATAAACTGTTCATGTAAGTATTCCATGATATTTACTCTTGCTGCGACCGAGGAACAACCGATTGGATCTTGAGATGGATTTCTGAGACACCATGCAATTCAAAATGGAGATTCTAATCATCTGGGGGAAAGGAGATCGTTCAATGAAACCAGGCAACCAGTCGCTTCAATCCAAATTACAGATGTCAAAAGGTCACCAGTACCCTAGACTCATGACATCGCATATCTGATTCGGGTGAGACTAAAGTTGTTGGATATCATAATGCTAGTATTTTTTTTTTGTTTGGTTTCTCTCTCCTTCAGCATAACCGTTTTTACAAAATAATTATCCTAGTTATTCTCCAACTTATTTTTTCTCCATCATCTTCCTGTTTAATCTAAATTTACTCGGTTTTGGATCTTAAATTCACCGAGTAAATCTAGGAAATAGTAGTCTATCGTTTATATTTCAATAAAAAATATTGTGTTCTTGCAATATTTAGATTTAGGTTTTAGATTCCTATTTTTCTTGTTTAATTTCAATAAATTTTATCAATGGCTGCTACATGCCATTTGTTATTTCATTAAGCTTTTACAGCGGTTTTTAATTGTTCCTAGGGCTTTCTAATGAAATTCTATGATGTCATTAAGATATGGATTTGTTACAGCAGAGTTTTTCTTCAAATTTTGTCTCTACAATCTCATCAAACCAGACTAGTGGAAGGAAGCACAGAGAAAATATGTTATTTTGGACGAAATCTGATTTTGTTATTCGTGGGGAAGATTATTCAGAACTTAGTTACAAAAATTCAATACTCGATCGATTTTGATACAACTTCTTCTCTGATGACAAAGGTATGTGATTTGGAAATTAAATTGAAGAAAAATCTTAATCTTACAGATGTGAAAATTGAGGAGTATGCAATATATGTGCAACAAGCCAATTTGGGGAATGATAAAGTTATTCCTTGGAGCATCTTCTTTCTCACTTGTAGGATCAAGACTTATGTTAGTCTTTTCCATATTATTTGGTTTTATGTAATCTCAACAAATGTAATTCACATTGCATGGTTATTGTGTCAATATGCAATGTATGATGATGAAACAAGAGGGTGTATTTATGTAACACCTCTTCTATGTAATCCTTCAAACCTCAATTCGAATGAGGTAGTCAAATAAATAATTTCTAGGGGCTCTTCAAAGCCCCTACTTCCTTAAAAAAAAGTATTTTTTTTGTTTGTTGTTGATGATCTCAAAAGTTATGATCTCAAGGAAGTTGGATTTGAAAGTTTTTGTGTGCTTGAGACGGCCTCAAGGAAGTTGGATCTGAGATTGTGTGTCTAAGACGGTCTGAAACACAAAACAAAAGGGGAGAGGCACTAAAGAGTGATGAAAATAAATTTTGCCGGGTAGCCCATGGCCTAATACTGTCCGCCATGTCCCATGACAGCACATGGGTGACCACACCCCTTTACGGGCTGGCCCGACCAAGCCCATATAAATAAGAGGGAGGGCACAGGCCACAAGTCAAATTTTCTTGACCGGCCCAATACCCTCTCCCTATTAGCCCGTCAATGTTATCCATTTACCTAGCCTGAGTGACGGTTCTCATTTGTTTTATCCTAGAATATACTTGGTACATATACTTGATACAATCAACCCTCATAGTTCTCATATGTAACTTTTACTCCATATAAATCTAAATTTGTTAATCATATGGAGAAAATATTGAGAAAAATCTGAGGAAGTTCCCTTTTCTGATGATTCAATTCAGAAAAAATTATAGGAAGTTTGGTTTATCTCGTTCCCATCTCAATCTCATATTTGATTATTAATTTTAAGTAAAACATGTGTATTATTACATTACTTTCTTTTTATTTATAATATATATATATATATATACATATATATATTTGTAATATTCAAGGCCCTCCCGGCCCTACCCGCCCGAGACCAAATTACATAATAGGCTTGGGAAGGCCATGGGTACTAACTGTAGTTAAATAACCCTGCCCGCCCGTCCCTTTTAGTTTCATGGGTAAGAGATGTTCTGGCCCTCCCTATACCATCCTATTTAATAATTAGGTCGGGCTGCCCGGCCCGACACAATTTACACCCCTAATGAAAACGATAAACCCTAGGCTAACACTGCTTGCTTAAATAGTAGGGGTAAACATATTATTACACTTTCGTTACACCACTAATAATGAATAATTTATAGCTTTCGTTACACCACTGATGATGAATAATTTATAGATTTTGACCGATCCATATATTTTTGTTATACCGGCATATTTTGGTCATTTATGCAGCATATTTTTATTAGGACTACGAGAAAATTTTTGTGTTAAAACTTAAAGGAGAGATTATAGTGAAGAAGCTAATTATAGGTCGTTGCGTAGCAGATTTTGGACTACGCTGGCATATTTTTTCTAACGTTGAATGGTTTTGGATCACAGGACATTTTCTGATTCATACTTGATTGAATAGATTTAGGGTCATATTGGGTGATTTCATCTCATGATTCAAATTGTGGATGCTTAATTCGATTTTAGGTCACAGTACTAGTAAAATACATATTTTGGATAAAAAAAATCTTCGATAAAAATTTGTCATCATAGACAGAGCTTGGCCAGGTAAAATCAACTTTTTCTTCTCACTTTTGTGGCTTGTTTAGTAGACTAAATGACCAATTCTGCAACAAAGTGTTGATGTTGAATATTTTCAAATATATATGTTTTTCTTTACGACCAGAGATTCGGGAAACAAGGCTCAATTAGGGAAGTGATTATCTCGTAGTAAGTCAAAACTTATCATTTCTAATTAGTGCAGTGATTCTGTGGGAATAAAGTATGGAAATTGATCCTTAGTGAGTTTATTGTTGTAAACAGGTGTCTCGATGAAACACCTTAAGAGACTTACCTGTATAAGCATAAAAATTAGGTAATTTCCAAAAACCGTAAGATTTTTTTCTAAAAGAAAACTCATGAATTTAGGATAGGCACATGACTATCAACTTCTAACCTACAAAATTTTGGTTTAATCACAGGGGATACTTTTTTCAAGACAAGTTGCACTAAATGAAAGTTCAAATCCAAAAGATACTTATAGTTTATGTATTGATTTATACGATGATGCTTTGTCTCAACTTAGCTGGGTGCAGTCACTCTTAATAGTCTGAAAGTTTCTTACTTTGCTCAGCCTAGTTTATCCTCAACTATCTCTAAAAACACGGGAAGAGTGATCTACACGGCAGGTAATCCGTATTTCACCGACTCGAAATTAGAGAGTTAAACTATAAATAGGTGAGGGTCGTCCATTTATCAAGCTAAACATAATTTTATTAAAAACTCTCAAAGCAATTCTTCAAAAATCTAGAATTCTCTAATCTCTCTCTTCTTCTTTGCTTCTCTCCGTAAAATCATCCCTTATATGTTTTGTGACTGAAGCCTTGTACATAAATTTCTCTTGATATAAATGAAGACCTGTTTGTACCCAAAATCACTTTTGGGTACGAAACACAAATAACGGATAGTTTGGTTAGTATTTTGGATTCAGGGTTGATTTGAAGAACCAAAGAGAAACAGAGGTTTAACGTGGTTCGGCATGGTTGCCTACGTCCACGGGTGAATCCCCTTGGGGAGAAATGTTTTATTCATATTTTGTGTTACATTGTCTCCTTTCTCTCACCTTGCCTACCCCCATTTTCCTTTCTGCTTTCCTTATTTATACAATGCAGTAACTAATTTCAACATAAGAATAAATCGCATTAACTGCCCCATTCATGTCTCCATATTCAATTCTATATGAAACGGATGGAATTAATTATGCATGTCCGAAACTGCTACAATTAGTGTTGCATGACTGAAACTGCTGGAATTCAATTCTGCATGCCTTCATGATGATTTATGGCTGAAACTGCTGGAATGAATGTTGCATGGAACTGCACATTCATGTCTCCATGTATTAATTTCGCATAATGGATGGATTGGCGAGACTAGATGGACTGGTCAAAAGATAAATGGTCGAGATCGATGGACCGGGAGGGCAGCACAACTGGCTGCGTAGACTAGATGGACCGGCTGGGTCGATGGATGGATTGGTGAAGACAACGGGTCATCGGGCAGACTAAATGGACTGGCTAGTAGCATAACTGGCTGGTAGACTGGAAATTGGCTGGGAATCGGTTATCCGTGTTGCTGGCTATAAGACCGAAAATTGGCTAGTGGTATGACTGACTTCGATAGTTGACCGACGATTGACTTTGACCATTGACTTTACGTTGACATTGACCATTGACCTTGACCAGATGTTGACTTTGACGGTTGACCGATTTTGACTATTGACTGATTTTGACCATTGACCGGTCTGTGCAGACTGGTGGGTTGCCTTGGTTGACTGATTAGTGGGCTTGGATGAGGACCAAAAGATGATTCAAGTATCAACTTGGCTCATTAAGTGGTATTTTTATTTATGGTACAAACATCGCCCCCTCTTAACCTCCAACTTGTTGGGGGTTAAGAAAATTTCGTTTTAGTAGGTAACAATAAAACTCTCCCTGTGTGTGGATTATTGATGTTGAGGTGATTGGTGAACTCCTTTGTTGTTTGCGGAAATCACAATCGAGACGCCCCCAAGTGAGGTTATTGTGATTGGGAGATTGGAGGGAAGAAATTGGGCATAAACCGTGAATGATGAACAAGACTGAAATGACACCGTGATGCTGGAATAGAGTGATGTTGTAAATGAGCGATAACATCATTGAGTGAAGTTGGCCTACAGCAGCTGTAATCACTGGATCTAGCAGAATAACGAAAGCACAAGCTAGATCAGATCGTGTGATCACCGAATGCGCAACAACGAACAAAGTTCTATATGCAGCGTTGGCGTTCACCGGATCGCAGAAATGTGAGCAAGGCTGGACTGCATCAATCGTGATCACCGAATGCGACAGAACGAACAAAGTTCAATCAAGCAATTTAGATTGGATCAAGGAATCGCAAAGAGTAAGTGGATCGCTGCGGATCGGTGGAATGCGAAGAAGAACGTAACAAAGTTCCACCTACAAGATCTACGTTCATTTGGATCAAGGAATATGGCAAAGGCTGGATCGCATCAGCTGCGATCAGCTGAATCGAAGAATTGCAGCTGTGTTAATTAGATTGCAGGAATCGCGAGCAAGGATGAACCGATCAGTGGAATGCAGCGAAGAACTAACAAAGTTTCATCAGCCAGACATTTGCGTTCAACTGAATTTAGAACTGCGAAAGCAAGGCTGAATCGCATCGGCTATGATTAGCTGGATCGGAAATGAGAGCATAGATGGATCAGATGTTTGGGACTGCAGCAGCAATGAATAAATTTACATGCACCGACAGCAACGATTAGCGGACTACAAACTACATTACTAAGGACCTGGATTTAAATAGTCAGAAAAACATAGGTGTAAAAATTATAAATAAAACTAGACAAAGATCATTGCGTCCAACTTGATTTCCACCAGATCAGATGCGTCCAAGCCCAATCTGAGGTGAGCAAGACTAGGTAATCGATCGGTTGCGTCAACCAATTGCAAGTAGATTGCTTTTGAATCGAGTACAATAATTCAATCAATACAACTATGTCGCTTTAACATTAATGATTGTAATAATTGCGTAAAAATATTATGGTGTATGCTCGCCCCTCTTAATCCTGCAACTCGTTGGAGGATTAAGAAGTTCGGGTTACCTGAAGTTTCGGTTTACGGAAGATGAACTCCGCATTACATTTAGGCGCTATGTAACTTGCCCCCAATCGTATAGAGTGTTTACGCAGCCGACCCCAAAGGAGTCGTTTCAAACCATGAGGTGTCACATATCTCGCCCCCAAGTGATAGTCAGTCACGTTGAAGTGATATGCGAATCTCCCCCAGTAGATAATGATTGTCATGCTACTTAATGATCGTACAAGGGTGCACTGCCTTGCTGCATTTTGCTCGCGCATGGAATTTTGAAGAAGTCTGCTATCTAGAATTCGCGCGGGGGGCCAATCCCACTATTCCAGATGCGCGCAGGATTGAAATGTGTTCATCCCCTCGTTGAGAAGAATTCTCGCCACATTAAAGGTGTCTTATTGAACAAAAATATGAATGTGTTTAAAATGTTACTGCGACTTCGTTTATGAAGTGATTAGGATGCCCACTGGCTATGTCGATGTTTTCCAGCGACGATGATTAGTATAGTTGCCTTAGCATCTCGTATCGACTTAGTAATTGATTTGTATGTGGGACTGGAATGCACCAGTTAAGTCCAAATCGAATGAAGACAAGGTTTGCCACTTTAACTATCTTTTAGCAGCTTTGATTAGCTGTACTGTAAAAATTATGCATAAAACTGGACTCGATGCAGTGGTAAGGAAAACAGTATTGAGATAATTTTGGAAAATCGGACTACAATGGTTCGATCAATCGATAGAGGTAGGAATTTAAAAGGGCATAGATTCGGTCCTATCACAAGAATCGTTGTTGTGAAACTGGATTTCAATAGTTCGATCAACTGACTATAATAGTTATGTGGAAAGGACTGCAGCAGATTGATCAATCGATCGCAGATATTTTCGGTGGTGATTGAATGTGACCGTGTCTGGCGCTGTCATTTCAAATTTAAAAATTTAATTGTCTCCGAAAATCTAAATTTCACCTTCATTACGTTGGGAATTGACATACGATCTCATTGGGCCAAAAATCACTCCATTTGGATGCACGAAGGAGTAGCTATCGGTGAAGCAAAATTGGTCGGTTAGCCCCTTGCTTCAAACATGTTGTTGGACCCGAAAAATATTATTCTCTAATTGTAAAATTTCACCCTCATATCGTAGGATATTGAAATGGGATCGCTACGAGCCAAAAATTACCCAATTCGGACGCGGGACGAAGAAGATATCAATGAAAGAAGTTTTTTTTATTTATTTTTTACCAATCCCAAGTGGGGCGTATTGATCCGTCAGGATAATGGCGTGGGGATGAAAAATCTGGGGCTACGTTATTAAGTTACATCGCGTCACACCGAATTGGGACTACGAATTAGACTTGCACCTACACCGAATCAGGGCTACAGAATTAAGATGTGAACAAATACACTGAATCCTCCCCTCGCCGATTAATCCCCGCCGATGAATCGCCAACCCCGGTTACTCTCCAATTAATCGCCATTTGCTCGGCGATTGCCGCTCGGCTTGGCTGCTGCTGCTGATTTTTATTTTTTTTTTGAAACTTTTCACAACGCTTTTTAATCGGACTGTGATCTTTGCTATGAAGGCTTCTTGCGACGGTCTTCGAAATGTCATCGGTTCCATTGCAGCTGTTTCCTTTTTTCCTCGCAACGGTTGTTGTAACAGTTTCAGGAACTGTTGCGTTTTTCTCATGTAATTTTTCATCATGATTTTGCTGCACTTTTGTGGCTCTTTCTGGATTTTTTTGAGATGGTTTTCTGGAGGTTTTCCCTTGGGTATACAAGCACCTTGATATGTAGAGAACTTTACAACGTCGCTATCATGACAATATTGATTTTGACATACAACAAACTCGATCAGGTAGGTAATGTGTTATTTGCGAAGCAAATTTTTCTGAACTTTGGTCTTGAACATCTTTCATGATCGAACATCCTTGACGACAATCTTGGCGATTTTTGCGATGAGTTATCCGTGGTGGCTCCCTGATTGTGATGTTGGACCGCAGTAGTTGCGATCAATCGGATTTGCGAGAATCGCAATTAATCGATAATGCAAAGATGCGATCAGCTAGACTGCAATGATTGGAAACAAAACTGGGCCAAGCCATGTTGCAGATTGAACATCCAGCAATAGTTTTGATGATGTTTTTATGACACCGTGGATCGAACGTTATTGTGGGGTTTCAACAGTCTTAATAATGATTTTTCTCCATGTAACGCGCAGCAGTTCGAACATACTGCCAACAGTTTTGGTGGTATTCCGCTCCAACTTTTACAGCGGATCGAGCATTTTGGCACATTTTCACCGGACTTCGTGGTGATGCCATTTCTGTGGTTTCAGAAGGTAACTGTTTTTGTAGATATCGATCCACAAATCTGGATTGTAGTAGTTGCGACCAACTGAACCGAAATAATAGCGATTAATCGAGTATCTTTCGCAATGCAATCATTGGATTGCAATGTTAAAATAAAAATGGACTGACCATATGTTGCGGATCGAACATCCAGCAACAACTTGGATGATGTTTCACTACATCTTTTGTCGAGGGATGAGCATCCCAACAACATCATCAGATTTTATAGTGATGCGATTTTCAGCGGTATCCCTAAGTAATAGCTTCAACAATTCTGAAGCAACAAATCTTGATCATAAAGTTGCGATCAACTCGACTGCAGATGTGCGATTGTATCGGTTAGCGGTATTTGCGATCAATCGATGGCGACCATTATGATCAAATTGGACTGCAGCAGTTGCGATCAACTGGACTGCAGCAGTGATTTTCCAAGATGCTCGGACTGCTTTCTCACGGACATGATTTCGAAGCGTTTTCTACAACTTTTTTCAATGGGAGAGTGCGATTCCTTTTCTCGTACTCCCCTAAGTCGGCGCCAATGTTTGTACCCAGAATCACTTTTGGGCACGAAACACAAATAACAGATAGTTTGGTTAGTATTTTGGATTCGGGGTTGATTTGAAGAACCAAAGAGAAACAGAGGTTTAACGTGGTTCGGCATGGTTTCCTACGTCCACGGGTGAATCCCCTTGGGAGAAATATTTTATTCATATTTTGTGTTACATTGTCTCCTTTCTCTCACCTTGGCTACCCCCATTTTCCTTTCTGCTTTCCCTATTTATACAATGCAGTAACTAATTTCAACATAAGAATAAATCGCAGTAACTGCCCCATTCATGTCTCCATATCCAATTCTATATGAAACGGATGGAATTAATTTGCATGTCCGAAACTCGCTACAATTAGTCTTGCATGACCTAAACTGACGCAATTAGTGTTGCATGGCTGAAATCGGCCGGAATTCAATTTGCATGCCTTCATGATGATTTATGGTCGAAATCATTGGAATGAATGTTGCATGGAACTCGCACATTCATGTCTCCATATATTAATTCGTGATAATGGATGGATTGGCGATCGATGGATGGTGGCAAGATAATCGGTCGGGTAAACTGATGGATCAAGCGGAAAGACAATCCTTGTTGGTAGACTAGATGGGATCATTGTAGCATAACTGGCCGGGCAGATCGAAATTGGTCGTGAATCGGTTATCCGCGTAGCTGGCTATAAGACCGAAAATTGGCTAGTGGTGTGACTGACTTCGATAGTTGACCGACGATTGACTTTGACCATTGACTAGCCGTTGACTTTGACCATTGACCTTGACCGTATGTTGACTTTGACCATTGACCTTCAGCCGATGTTGACTTTGACGGTTGACCGATTTTGACTATTGACTGATTTTGACCATTGACCGGTCTGTGCAGACTGGTGGGTTTCCTTGGTTGACTGATTAGTGGGCTTGGATGAGGACCAAAAGATGATTCAATTATCAACTTGGCTCATTAAGTGGTATTTTTATTTATGGTACAAACAAGACCGTTCGTGCTTAACCTTCAAAAACTCACTTTCAGAAAACCCTAGAATCTGTATATATCATGTCATCTATTTTAGGCAATTACAATTATAGAGAATACGTAATTTTGACATTTGTGTCTCCCATCCATGCGCTCGACATTTGTACCCAAAAAACATCTTTCTAAAACAATCTCGAAGCTTACTACTCTCAAGATGTTACTAATGTTTTTTTCTCTTTTCTTTTTCATATTTTTAATTGTTAGTCCACTAAAAATTGTGGACTACTGTGTTAGAATTTATTATGGATTTCTCGAAATATGATTCCATCAACAAGTATAACCTAACAAACAACCCACAAATTGTCTAGTTCTTATGTGAAATGAAAAAGATACTAGATACAACAACTATCTAATTTGAAAGTTCTTTCCACTTTTCGTGATGAACTGCCTACTAAAATTTGTGAAAAGAAACATTTTTTATCTGGATTATTTAGTATTGCTTCTGATTTAGAAGGAGTGATAATTTTTTTCTTCAATTTAGTCTATTTTATTTTTTAGACGAATATGAAACAAAAAGTATAACTTTTCCCGTAAAGGAGAAAGGAGAACGTAAATTTCCCTCGCTAAATTGGGGCCTATCGAAATGTTTCCACCTCTAATTATGATGGGGGTGTTTAAAAATTAGATGAAATAACCAAATAATCCCTACTTTAAGATACTAAAACCTAATTCATTCTTATAATCATCACTGCCACCTTCATCATCACCGCCTCCTTCACCGTGAACTTAATACCTCCGCCATCTTCATGATCATCGTCGTCTTCACAAAAACTTCAAATCACACCCAAAATCGGGGGATATGTAGCGATATATAAACCGATTCTGGATTTGGGTTTCAAAAAAAAGAACAAAAAAATCAGAATCGGTAAATATGTAGCAACATATCCCCCGATTCTGAGTTAATCTTTTTCTGTCAATTTTTCCTACCCACAATCGGATTATATCCTCATGAACAAATACCGATTTTCCACCCAGCACCAACACCTCTTGGACATTTTTTTTGTTATAAGCCAAAGGTAAAGAGATTCTGGTCCAGAGAGAGGAAGAGGGAGACGGATAGAAAAAATCTCTTCACAACAAAAGTACGATAATATCTATAATGGAAGAAACGAATTATTAGTTTGGACCACTACATTGAGATCTAGTGGAGAGTTAGCCACGTGCACATATCTCTTTAATCTCTTGATGGAGCTTCACCTATTTAAGTAATTAAGAAATTTATCAGTTCCCTTGTATATGTATATATACACCCATAATTGGTCTTTATATATATAAACAAAACCCGATTCCCTGAACAATCGGTTTGTACGTTTCTACACAAAATCCGATTGTCGGAACAATCAATATATAAATGTATAGAAAAAGTCTGATTCCTTTATATCTAGTAATATTTAAAGATTCAAATTGCTCAGGTTTACAATCGGTGTATGTGGGCATTTATGTAAACCAATTGTAGATAAAAAAAATCACAGAAAAACTCTTCAATTTTACAATCGGTCTATGTTCTAAGTTTTTTAAACCGATTTTTATAACCGGCTTATGTGAGCACGAGCATCAACCGATTCTGGACAAGTTTTTCCAAAAAAAAATTTTATCATGTTTTGACGAAGAATCAGGATTAGTTAATTTCTAGTTTAATTTGATTAAACATCAATTAATTATCCGATTAACACTAACTAATTAGGGGTAAATTAATCATTATGTAAAATAGATGGATAAGGGGTGTCCTCTTTTAACTTTTAATGACCCTTTACGTCCTGTAGTCATAGGCCCCAATTTAACCACGTTAATTTCCTCGTAATAAAACTAAAAAATTTATTATCTTAACTAGAGGGTGTCTCATGCGTACGCTTTGGACTTTTCAGATTGGGGCACACACGAGAGGAACATCCCGTCTTGGAGACAACCTCAAGTGAGGCAGTCACAATCACTTAAACCTGGCATTATCACTTCGGGATCGGGTGTATGTCTAGGGTGACTCTATCAGATACACGACCCACTCTTTTTTTTGAAGTTTTCATTTTGAAAAATTTGATTGATAAGCACCCATTTGCCCCGCCCCCTGACATACCGATTGGTCCCGCTGTTGTAAACAGTGTGGTTTCTTCTAATGAGAACATTCTGGGCAGGATATTGAGCTTCCCCAAAGGCTCATCTTGTGGGAGAGATGGTTTGAGGGTACAACATCTCCTCGATGCACTGAATGGACCTGCCGCTGTTATAGCTGAAGATTTACTTACCTCCATAAAAGGAGTAGTCAACATATGGTTCGACGGCAGGTGTCCTTTGCAATTGGGAGAATTCGTGGCTAGCGCACCTCTTACACCCTTGCTCAAACCTGATGGGGGAATTCGTCCTATAGCTGTGGGGACAGTGTGGAGGAGATTAGTATCCAAGCTAGCTGCTCAAGCTGTACAAAAGGATATGTGCACTTACCTCGAAGACTTCCAGTTCGGTGTGGGAGTACCAGGTGGAGGGGAAGCCATCTTACACTCTGTCAACAAGATTTTACACTAGAAAGGTATGTCCTCTACTACGACCATGTTACTGGTTGACTTCAGTAATGCTTTCAACATGGTCAGCAGGTCTGCTATGCTCCAAGAAGTTAGAACCCACTGTCCTGCTATCTCTAAGTGGGTGGAGTTTTGTTACTCACAGCCGCCAAAACTTTACTACAATGATTCCATATTATCTTCGGCTCAAGGGGTACAACAAGGTGACCCTCTTGGTCCCTTGGTTTTTTCACTCTTTCTTCACCCTTTAGTTAAGAGGATCTCCGAACTATGAGACCTGGATTTGCAGGCATGGTATTTGGATGATGGTACGTTAATAGGAGATACGTTAATGGTCTCGAAAGCTCTGAACATCATCAAAACTGAGGGCACCAATCTTGGTCTTCACCTTAACATCGCTAAGACAAAGATCTTCTGGCCTACGATGGATATATGTTGTCATGACAGAGACGTCTTTCCGGCCCAAATCAGCAGACCTACCAAGGGGGTAAAACTTTTAGGGGGGCATGTAAGTTTAGACCATGAGTTCTGCAACGACGTGATCAAGGGTAGAGTGCTTAAAACCAACAATTTAATGGATGCTGTAAGAAAGTTAGATGATCCCCAAAGTGAATTGTTGTTGTTGCGTAGTTGTGCTGGAGTCTCTCGTCTTTATTTCTCCATGAGGACTACCAGGCCAGATTACATCTTAGAAGCTCAAGTTATTTTTGATGAGCACCTGTCGTTACACGTGCGACATATTGTTACTAATGAAGGGCCGGGTATGGGGTTGTGGCAATACCGTATGTCCTCTTTGCCCATCAGTTTTGGTGGTTTAGGTATCTATTTTATGGCGGATGCGATGAACTACTGCTACTTGGCGTCTTGTTTACAGACTCAGCCACTTCAATTCAATATGCTTCGTAACGTTCAATTACTTGGCCCTAATCACAACATGCAACAAGCCATATATCGTTTCTCCACCGTTTGTGGTCCCGACGTCAACATCGAACTAACTTCCCCCCATCCCATGAAGACTTGGTAGTGAATTACTTCGATGTTGTCATGAAGGAGATGCCGGACAAATTTTCCATGTCCACTCGCGATGGTGCTCTTTGGCAATGCAACAAGGCTAATCATGCACAAGATTACCTTAAGGCTATACCGATTGAGGGGCTAAATCAGAGAGTTGGTGCTCAACAATTTGGCGTTGTTTTACGGTACAATCTTGGTATACCTTTGTTTGTGGAAGGTAGCCTATGTACTTTTTGCAAAAGAGATATGGACTGTTATGGTGATCATGCCTTACACTGCGCACACGAGGTAGGTATCAAATTTCGACACGACTTAGTTCGGGACGCGTTTGTAGACATGTGTTTTCGTGCAGGGGTACCGTCTAGAAAAGAAGTCGAACTGGGTCTCTTGGCAGATGATGGAAGTGCTCTTCGTCCGGATGATGTTTTTGTCCTTGACTGGGAAAACGGGCGGGACAAGTGTTTAGATGTAGCCGGCGTATCACCATTCACCGGTGGGGGGGTGCACACTTTTCAGCCTGGGGTAGCTCTGGATAAGGCAGTGAAACGTAAGCATAAGAAATATTTGGAAAAATGCGTAGCACTAGGTTACACTTCGGAACTTTAGAGTTTACTACTTTTGGTGAACTTTGCAACGAAACAGTGGACTTCTTGAAAAGGCTTAATAATCACTTATCTAGATTTGATGTTAAGGCTAAGAAATGTAACTATTTATTTCATAGATTAGGAATTGTCATACAAAAAGGTGTGGGAGCTCAGCTTGTTGCTAGGCTTCCATTCAGTTACTTGTAGTCCCCTTCTATTGAAATAAAAACCGATTAGTATTCCCATTTAGAACTATCACCGAACACTTTGAATACGTTATTGTTTTTTGAATGTTATAATCCCTCCCCAATCAAAGGTGGGTGATCTCTAGATAAATAGCTCAATAAGGAAAATGATAAACTTAACAGCAGCACTGAAAAGAATAAAATTAGCAGAATCCAATCGCAGCAGTAGCAGCAGTAGTAATGTTAACACAGCACAGCAACGCTGTTTCTTGGAAGGTAATGATCCGATTTTGTTTAACATTCTCAGTAGACTACCTGTAGAATCCCTAATGAAATTCAAATCAGTATGTATACGTTGGATATATTTAATAAAACTAGATAACTATTTGATTAATCTGAACCCTACATCATCGCAAGCACGTCTACTCGAGGAACATACCTTTCTATTGTATCCTACATGCCCTGTTTATGGAACCACATCAATCAAGAAGTTTTTCTTCTTCCAGAAAGATTTAAAGTTTGATGACAGTCAAGGTGGAGGGCCGGACACTGCTGCGGTTATCACCAGCAATAATATGACTCTTGATGAGAAATGGGTCTTAATGCTTGAACCTGTTTATGGCTTGATATGTTTTGTTAGGGGTGGTGGACTTGGTGCTGTCATTAAGCATCGTTCTGTGCTGATTTACAATCCTAGCACCCGTGAGAAAACGCCATGGATTGGAACATTAGCAAGTGCTAGATTCAGAAACCTTTTTGGCATAGAACTAGTAGAAGATTGTGAGGTAAGGCGCTTGAAAACCTATTACAAATATATGTTTGGATTTGGAGTCGACTTGACTACTAATCTACACAAAGTGTTGTGCATATGCAGAATCACGACGCACAAAAGTGGAGATGTTGTTAATTTTGAATTGTATTGCGGGGTCTTTACAGTAGGCGAGAATACATGGAGAAAGATTGATAAAGTTTCATCTGACATTGCAATTAGTGAAGATTGCGTTCATGTACATGGTTCATTGTATTGGATGGTTAATGAGGATCTATAAAGTGGTACAATAATGGTATTTGATCTTGGAAGTGAGATGTTCAGACTGATAGCGATCCCAAATTTCATCCTTGATTGCTGGAACTCGATTGAGAAAGTAAATTAGTTCATGAATTGGTAGAAATGGATGGATGTTTATCTATATTGATCCAAGAAGGAGATGACATGCTCCACTTGTGGACTTATAAAGCTAATGGTACTGGTAGTAGTGTTACTAACGCTAGTTGGATTAGTGAGAAAATGCAACTTCCTTGTCGCTGGGATGAACTACACAATTTAGCTTTCAAAACCATCATTGGTACAAGCTTGGTGGTTATAAAATTCACAAGGAAACTGCTTAATGGTGAATATAATTCAGAATTTCTTCAGTACTATGATCGAAGACAGAAGAAATATTACCGGAATCAGTTTCAAATTTTATGGGAACCTACTCGTACTGTTTCTTGAGATTAGTATCTATTGAAAGCTTGTATTCTTATTAAAGAAAGCAGAACAGATGTGGCTATATATAGCCTTACAAGTACTAGGAAATAAGATCATAAAAAACACGTAATAGACATGACTCAGTAGTGATACTACTGGTAACCTAGATGACATACTTTTTCAATAACTAAACCCTTAACAATAGGGCTTTATTCACTACTACAAACTCGACTAACATACCTTGACTGACTGACGCAACTAACAACTTTAACATTTCCTCCCTTAAACTGAAATCTGAAATTCAGTTTAGCACTGATTCTGAGCACATTCCCATCAGTCATCTAAGCCTTACAAAAGCATTCATCTTCAATGGTTTGGTCATTATATCTGAAACTTGATTTTGACTTGGACAGTGAACTAGTTTGATAACACCATCATTTGTAAGATTGCGAAGAAAATGAAACCTTACATCTATATGCTTGCAGCGACCATGCAGAACTGGGTTTCTTGACAAGGCAATGGCTGAACTATTATCACATAAAATGATTGTATGATCATTACCTTCCATCTGATTCAAAAACTCCAGAATTCTTCGTAGCTAGACTGCTTGTGTCGCAGCTTGCAAAGCAATTGCGACAAACTCGCTTCAGTTGTTGAAGTGTTACTATAGCCTTCTTCTTTGATAACCAAGATACAACACCGTAACTAATTAAGAAGGAATACCACGATGTGCTTTTCCGATCATCTACATCACTTGCATAATCACTGTTTGTGTAGCTTTCTATCTTATCATTCCCTCCTTTCCTGTAGAGAATACCATAGTCGAGTGTCCCCTTCAGATAACGCAGGACCCTCTTAGCTGCATTGTAGTGAAGTTTAGTAGGGCAATCCATGCATCTACTCAGTCGACTTACCACAAACATGATGTCAGGCCGTGTTGCTGTTAAATACATGAGACTCCTGATCAGTTGCTTGTACTGACAGCTATCAACCCTTATTCCATTCTCATCCTTGTTAAGTTGAGAACCTGGAACAATTGGGTTATACACTGAATTGCATTCACCCATACCAAAATTCTCTAGTATCTCTTCTGTGTATTTCTTTTGACAGATAAAATAACCATCAGTCTTCTGCATCACTTCTATACCAAGAAAATAGCATAACTTGCCAAGATCACTCATGTCGAACTCTTGCATCATAGAGTTCTTAAACTCAGAAAACAATCTTTCATCATTGCCAATGAATATAAGATCATCAACATAAACACACACAATAAAAAATTTACCTGCCTCTCCCACTTTTATGAAAAGTGTGTGTTCGTATGGGCACTTTACAAACCCTTCTCTGGCAAAGTAGGACTCGATGAGAATGTACCAAGATCGTGGGGCTTGTTTGAGTCCATACATGGCCTTCTTTAACTTGTAAACTTTCTCCTTTGCACCTTTTATCTGATAGCCAGAAGGTTGAGCAACAAACACCTCTTCACTGAGTTCACCGTGCAAGAAATCCGACTTCATATCGAGTTGATATATGCTCCATTATTTCTGAGCAGCAAGGGAAATGACCAAACGCACCGTCTCCAAACGAGCTACTGGTGAAAATACTTCAGTGTAGTCCACACCAAACTCTTGAGTGTATCCCTTTGCCACTAGTCGCGCTTTTAGTTTTTCTACAGCACCATGTTCATTGAGTTTGGTCTTATAAACCCATTTCACCCCTACCTTCTTTGTACCAGCAGGAAAATTGACCAATTCCCAAGTGTTTTTCTTCTCTATGGATGCAATTTCAGCATCCATGGCTGCCCTCCAGGAAGCACTTCTTGCAGCATCCTCAAAGAAAACTGGATCTGATGATGTAGCCATCATCGCAAAGAATGATGCATCTTCTTCTTCCTCTGAGAGTCCTTCTCCACTTGTATAATCTCTCATCCATGCTGGTTATCGTCGTTCTCTGCCTTGTGCAACCAGTGATAGTGAAGTTACAGCTGAGCTAGAAACGACACTACTTGAGGTTGGAATGTCTTGAGGTGTATCAGCAACTGGTTGTTCTTCTACAACAATTGGTGAAGTTTCTGCTTCAATTTCCACACCTTCATCAGCTGCAGCAACTGTGTCTTCATCTTCCCATTCTAAGTCAACAAGAACAGCTTGCTCATGTTTTTTATCCCATTATAAAATGTTATCTTCCTCAAACACCACATCTCGATTTACTATAATTCTTTGAGAGATTGGATCATACAGGCGATAAGCTTTTGATTCTTCACTAACTCCAAGAAGTACACATTTCAAGATTTTGTTGTCCAGTTTGGTACGTCTACTATCAGATACATGAGCATGGGAGATACATCTAAAAACTCGAAATTGGTGAACTGATAGTTTAATGCCACTCCAAGATTCCTATGGAGTAAGTCAGTGAAGATACCACATGCATAGCTCATTGTGACCCTTCACCGCTGCTTCATATGTATATGACATCAACAACATCTCTTCACCCGTCTCCACATAGTGTGCTTTCTCTTCACTCTTGTTTGGACATTCATACTGAAAATGTCCAAGTTGGTGACACTCATAACATTCAATTGAAGACTTATCAAAGTTATACAGTCCACTTCCTCTGCCTCTGCCTCTGCCACGGAATCCACCACGACCTCTGCCTATTGAAGAATCACCATATGTAACTTTCAGGGCTTGTTCTTCCTCAAAATGTGCAGTCATGCGTTGCTCATGAACCAGCAAGTTACTTTGAAGTTTATCGATGGAAAGAGTACTGAGGTCCTTTGACTCCTCAATTGAGCAAACTACATACGCAAAATTAGGGGTCATTGATCTCAAAATTTTCTCAACAACATCTTCTTCACTTACCTTTCCTTTATGCTGCCACATCTTGTTGACAATGGTTAATGTTCGAGAGAAATAACCATTCACAGATTCTCCTCCCTTCATGTGAAGCACCTCAAAATCTTTCTTGAGGGCCTGTAGTTGTGCACGTTGGATGCGATCAGTCCCCTGATACTTTTTCTTCATTAAATCCCAAATGCTTTTGGCAGATCCGGTGTCCAGAATAGTCTGCAAGACAGTTATGTCGATGGCTTGAAACAGGTAATTCTTCGCCTTTAAATCTTTGAGTTTTGCGTCATTAGTTTCCTTCAATTGTGCTGCTGATTCCTTCTCTCCCGTTGCTACAGTTGGAATTCCTTCTTCTACAATACCCCAATATTCTTTTGATCTCAGGAAATTCTCCATCAACATGGCCCAATGATCATAAAACCCATCAAACTTTGGAATTGATGGTTGAACAAAGTTGCTTTCTGTTGCCATTCCTAATTTTCGATATCAAAAATCACTCTAGGAAAAAACGCTGCTGCTTCTTCTTCCTCTCACACTTAACTCTCTAGAAAACATTCACACTGAAGAGAAAAGACTGCTATTTTTCTCAGAAACCAGCTCGTGCTGGCTCTCGATACCAAATCTTGAGAGTAGTATCTATTGAAAGCTTGTATTCTTATTAAAGAAAGCAGAACAGATGTGGCTATATATATCCTTACAAGTACTAGGAAATAGGATCATAACAAACACGACTCAGTAGTGATACTACTGGTAACCTAGCTCACAGACTTTTTCAATAACTAAACCCTTAACAATAGGGCTTTATTCACTACTACAAACTCGACTAACATACCTTGAATGACTGACGCAACTAACAACTTTAACACTGTTAACGTCACCTATTCTGTTACACCTTTCTTCGAGACTTTATTACCTGTCAAGACTATTCCGTATGGTGGAAACAACATTGAGGACAAACTCACAAGCTCATTGCGACCCATCGCCTGGAAGGTAACTGAACTGGCCCCTGCAATTCATATGCTCATTTGTTGGATCTTTTACCATTGTATGGCAATCGGAAGAATGGGCTTGTTCATTATTGGGATCAACTCAGCTTCCATTAAAACTATACAATTTTTTTGTTCCTCTTATGTCTTGTGGAAAGAGAAGTTCTTTGTGCTTCTGTGTTCATTTCAGGTCTAATATAAATCCGCAGTTGTGAGTGAAAACTTTCTGTGTATTGGTGTATCACCCTGATACCACCCCGTCTCATGTTGTACATAGGTGAAGCTTTTAATTAGTGTTGGTGGAAGAACAGTAGTGTCATTTTGTTAGAGCAAGTCTTATGGTGGAATCTAACCTATTCCAAGTGTGGAAAATTCATGGAATGTCAAGTCTAGTGGCTTCCAAGTTGGGGTTTTCCACAGAAAATCCAAGCAAGGTTCCATGGTTTGGTGGAAGGGTCCGTGGAATCCATCTAAAACGCCAATAAGAATAGCGCAAAACGCCAATAAGAATAGCATTAAACGCCAATAAGAATAGCGCTAAAATACAAAAAACGTTATTAAGAATAGCGTGTTTTTTTTATCCGTACATTTAAACTGAGTTGTTGAGAATCTAATGGCTGAGAAAAAAGCTCCATTAAGAATGGCGTTTTTACTACAGATTTAGCTCCATTAAGAATGACGTTTTTTACTGTAGATTTATCTCCATTAAGAATGGAGTTTTACGCCATTCTTAATAGCGTTTCTACTATTCCACCATTACACTTGCGCTTTCATCCACAGTTCCAAGTGCTGAGTGATAGGTGTGATAAACACCTAATTTTATATCTAGTATTTATGCTTTCTTTGCGAGTTTTAGTGTGAATTATGTATCTTATGCTTACTTTTGACTGTATTAGGTGCTTTGGAGTCGTTTGGAGCAAAAAAAGGAGAAATTAGCCATTAGGAGCTACAAAATGCTAAAAGGAGCAAACAAGTAAAGTGTTATTGATGAAGAAGGGCCAAAGATCAATTTTAACTCATTTCACTCAAGGAATTCTTATCACCATCTCGAAGAGAATTCAAACGCGAAAAGAACGCAAAAAGAATGAGGTCATTCCGAGTTCGTATGAAGAAGTTATGAGCAAAATGGTGAAACCAATTTGCATTAGGTTTTCTGTTGGGCCTTATTGGGCCTGCGCGAAAAGAGAAAGGAGAGATGCGTTTTGGGCTTGCTATGGACGTGAAAATTAGGGTTTTTGGTGGATTTTGAGGAGGTTAAGTATCCTAATTGGACAAGGATATTATATCTTCTTCTACTTTGTTCTAGGGTTTAGAAACATGTTAGGGTTTCTTCTTCTTCTTGTGATGAACTCCTTTAACATGAGTGCTTGGTTTTGCTATTGGTTAAAGATGTAGTTGGATTTTGAAAACCAAGTTATGGATTTTATGAAATAGTTTTCTCTCAATATTATCGTTTGATTTCTCATTGGTTATAATAATTGCATGATTGATGTATTGCAATATGATTGAATGTTTGTTTGGTTGAGTCTAGAATTGATTGAACATACATCCATATATATAGCTATTTTAGGGTTCTCATCGAGCGATAACCTTGAATATGAGTAGCATGATATGATTAAGGTTTGTAGTGATACATCCTTGTAATCATATGTAGAAATTAACCTTTGTCCGAATTGTCATGCGCAATGTGTGATAGTTGCATTGATTAGCCTATTTCTAAAACTTAATGCTCCTTGGAATTGAACTTGATTAGCGCAAGGCGTTGAGTTATTCTTTAGGTAGAATTCACATACGCAGCTCTAATGTGTGTGTTGATGACTTAGGAAATTTACGGAGTATTCTTGCAATAAGGTATTCTAGGGCTTTTGATGATATCGAGATTAAATACGAATTCTATTCATATATTCAACACTTGCTTACAATTGAAGATGAAATCTGTAACCAATATTCTCACTACCTTGATTTGAGTGTTTACTTTTCTTTACTTGCTTTTATTTTACTTTTACGTTATAAAAATCAGAAAACCCCCGGTGTTACTTATAGGAAACCGAAACAACTAGACAACCTAGACCTCTGTTGGGATCTGATCCTTTCTTGCCCTTTCTATATTTATATTTTGAGTAGTAAGAAAGTGTAATTATTTTTGACTCTGACAAATGATTAAATTTTGGCGCCGTCGGGAGGCAACGGTTGTCACTTGTTTTTGGTTTCTTATTTTTTGTATTTAGTTTTGTTTTTGTTTTATTTTCTATATTTTTTTAACCTTGGTTTGAGAACTCTTGTTTCAGGTACTTATTATGGACGGAGCATATTGGAACAATGGGTACGGTTTTCAACCTCAACAACATTATGGAAACTATCACCCTTATGGGGAGTACAATCAAAACCAATCCTTTGGTTATGATCAATACTCCACGTACCCTTTTAGTTACTCTCATACATCCCAATCTTCTTATGGAGGGTATGTAAGTGAGCAACCACAAAGAGGGGAGAATAGTTGTGCTTCTCTAAATATTTCCTCGAGTTTGGTAGATGAGATGCAACAATTTATGGTTATCATGGAGTCAATTCGTAGACAACCAAGCGTGGAACCAATTTCATCGCCCGAATATGAAGTAAGTAATTCTTCCTTGTCGAATGAGCTTTACAAACAAATGGAATCATATTTTCAGGATTTGAATGGATCACTCCAAGAGCTTCAAAAAGATGTTTCCAATTTAAGACAAGGCATTAAAGAATACAAAGAGGACATGCAAAATTCTGCGAAAGACCAATCTTTGGGAAGTGGTAGCCAATCTTATGTTGACTATGATAGTGACGATGACTATGAAAATACGTCGCTTGAACCAAATCATGGTGACATACCCGAAGAGTATACAATGGAGTCTCTTTGCAATCAAGGTGAAGTTGAAAAGGAATATGATGACACTAGTGTAGCTTACTCAAGCATTGATCTTTCTAATGATCAAGAACCTATTCAAAAGGTAGAGCTTGAGGATGATGCAATGAGTGTTCTAAAGAAATTCCTTATGGACAGAATTGCATCCGCAAAAGAGTATGTGCCTTGCAATGAAGAGGAGTATGTTGAGAATGAAACCGTTATGACCAATATTATGGAAGACCCAATTGAACTTGCAAATGATTGTAATGAAGATTTTGATGCCGGGATTTTGGTTAAGGCAGAAACGGACGAAGAATGGTTGAAAGGTTTGATAGAGGACCATGATATACAAGAGATGAATAATTCACTTTATTTTTTCAAGGATGAAGAGGATTTCATGATAAAAGAGATTGTGCGAGGTTTGTCTAACCCTTTGCATATTGATTCTTCTCCTTTACCTCTTATTGGTTTGAATGTATGTGCTTTGAGAACATTGTTGAATGATTTTGTTTCTCGATATCCGCCATTAGAAACATTAGATTCTCATACTATGCAGGTTTGTGAACAAGAAACCGTGGAAGTACCCACCTTTTATATTCTTTATGCACTTCCAAGTGTGGACAAGAATAAGTGTGGGGGAAACTTTTATCGGTTCATAGCTTCAATTCTGTTTTCTTGTACTAATATTTGTGTGAAGCTAGTGTTTGCAAAACAGGTACTATGGATGGATCCCCAAAGTTTCAGATTATTGGTGTATGGGGAATGAATCTTTCAAGCCGCTAAGTCGGGACGTCGACTTAAAAACAAGCGCTTAGTGGGAGGCAACCCACCGGTTTTGTATCTCTTATCTTTATCCTTTTGCTTTTTATTTTATTTTTGTTTCTTTTATTTTTTATTTTTTTCATATCATATTTGCATCCCCATGTTTAATTTCATTAAGTCCATAATCTATCTTAGAAGAGAATTATGATGAATACCTTTTCGTCATAAAATTTCAGACTGCACGTAGTTCAGTCCAGAGACCATAACTGTCAGAACGTTTATCAAAACACTGTGAAATTTTGACACTGTGTAGAAAACACGTAGGTGAACAACTTTTGTGAAATGGAGTTTTTCCAAATTCCTTACCAATTTGCACAGTGTTTGCGTTTTATCTGCTTTTACGTCAAATTAGAACTTTCGGTTTACACATTGAGGACAATGTGCAGTTTAAGTGTGGGGGAGCATTTATATGTTTGTATAGTTTGTTTTATGCCTTTATTAAAAAAAAAAAATCAGAAAAATAGAAAAACCAAGAAAAAATGTGCTTTTGAACTCAAAATTTAGAAACTTGTGCCTTTAGGATGACACCATTAGTGGATGGAACCATTTTGAATGCAGGAGTTGAGGAACCAATTAACTAAAAGGGACGAACATAGCTCAGAAATCACAAATTAACATGATAGTTGTTACCATATCTCGGAATATCACCATATCACATTCTATTTTTATTTTTTCATATTTATCTATTGTTCTCTAATTGCTTTGGTGGGTCACTAAACATCGACGTGTTATTTCTGCTAGGATGAAATAGAGTGATTGAGTTGCTAAAAAAAAAAAAAAAAAAAAAAAGAGACCGACCAATTAGACCAAACGGAATAAAAGACACTTGGATAAAACAATATGTGTGTGTTCTCCCTGTCTCCGTCGCCTAAACAGGCGTGGAATGCAGGATCCAAGGGAACTATCGTGTAATGTGCTGACAAGAATCATGCGCTTGGATCCAGTTTGATCCAATCATGTTGTCTAGAAAAAAAAAAGTGAAAAAGAAAAAGAAAAGAAAAGAAAGTATTATATTGATGACTTAGGAAATTTACGGAGTATTCTTGCAATAAGGTATTCTAGGGCTTTTGATGATAGCGAGATTACATACGAATTCTATTCATATATTCAACACTTGCTTACAATTGAAGATGAAATCTGTAACCAATATTCTCACTACCTTGATTTGAGTGTTTACTTTTCTTTACTTGCTTTTATTTTACTTTTACGTTATAAAAATCAGAAAACCCCCGGTGTTACTTATAGGAAACCGAAACAACGAGACAACCTAGACCTCTCTGTGGGATCGATCCTTTCTTGCCCTTGCTATATTTATATTTTGAGTAGTAAGAAAGTGTAATTATTTTTGACGCATACGACAGCGATCACTGAGGTGGCGTGGAAGATGGAAGATGGATGGATTCCACCATAATACTTGCTCTTAGTAGAACATTTTCATGGGAAAGTTTGTTTATCATGTCATTTTTGTGTTCGTTTGCCTTCGACAATGCTGGCCTGCAAAAATGTGCTTTTGTAGACTCCATACTGAATATGTTTGAGTAAAAGTAACACCCTTGAGTTCCTCCAAACCGTTCAGTAGCACACTAGCAAATGTGCCACTGAACATAGCTACTGAAGCGGCAGGAGGAACTCTAGGTGACACCAAAATACAACCACATTGCACCATAATCTCTGAATCGATCAATATTGCATTGGAACGAAGAAAGATTGTTGAATCAGTGATGCCTAACGAATAATATTCACTCATATTAATGTATATAGCAGTAGAACCATATTATCATTGGCACACTATTAAGTTTTACTCTGTAGTTAAAACAGTTCTCATGTTCCAATGTTTGAACAATTGATATAACCCTCAGCATTTGAAATACCCTATCGACCTCCAACTGTGCTCAAAGTGACATCGTTGTTTGAGCAGTGAATTAACGGAATATCTGGCTTTTCTGCTGATGCTGGGAAAGTATGTGGAGGTTCTTTGGGAGATGGGCGATCAGTTTCACTGCCAAGCATGAGATCTACTTCAGCCATGGTTGGCCTATCTACTGTGCTATTTTGAGAACACAAGAGACCAATATGTATGCATTTCAATACTTCAGATGGAGAATACTTATCACCCAAATCCTCGTCGACAATCTCTGACCATTTTCCTTCATTCCAGAGTCTCCAAGCCTGGGGAAAAAAAGCCGAAATATATAGTCCAAAAGGTTCACACACTAATATAATTACGTAATGAGGAATTCATGGATGTACAACACTTACGTGAAGCAGAAGGTTCAAAGGTTGTTCGGGATTGTGAAAGCTGTTATTTCTCTTACCGCTCACAACTTCTAGTACTAACACTCCAAAACTGAAGGCGTCAGACTTCTCCGAAAATGTCCCTTCAACCATATACTCCGGAGACATATAACCCCTGCATTTGTTTGCCAAGATGCGTTACATAATAAATGACTAGATGAGTTACAGAAATTTAAAATGATAATTAGGAAAAAGAAGTGCGCACATTGTACCAACAACCCGGCTAGTAGTGTCGCTAGTTTGTTTTCCGGCAAACATCCTTGCCATTCCAAAATCTGAAATTTTGGGGATCATCTCTTCATCCAACAGAATGTTACTGACCTTAAGATCTCTATGAATAACTCTTAAACGAGAATCGCGATGGAGGTAAAGAAGGCCACGAGCAATCCCTCCAATAATATTGAACCGCTTAACCCAATCTAGGCATGCTTTGTTCCTTGGATCTGCAATCAGCACAGACAACAAATTTCTAAATTAAATAGATGAAAGTTGAAACTGATTTGATAGTATAGCATATGTGCTAGAAAAGAAACAAACCAAATAGAAATGAGTCCAGGCTATTGTTGGACATGTACTCATAAATTAACATATTCTCTTCTGCTTCGATGCAACAACCAAGCAGCTTGACAAGGTTACGGTGTTGAAGTTTGGAGATCAATACAACCTCATTCTTAAACTCTTCAATACCCTGTCGAGAGCTTTTGGACAATCTTTTCACTGCTATTTGCTTCCCGTTTTGCAATTTACCCTAAAAAGCATACTCCAAAGCACATGAAGAGATTGCTAGTGAATAACAATGTAGAATAATTTATTATAATAATCAAGCATATGTAAACATACCTTATAAACAGGCCCGAACCCGCCTTCTCCCAATTTATCTTTCAAGCAGAAGTTGTTTGTGGCGGTTGCTAAACAAACAAGATCAAATATTTGTATTTCATGTGTTTCTCCTTCAGTTTCACCATCATTAACCATGTTTGTATTGGGAGTTTCGTTGTAGGCAGCCTTGTTTTTCAACAAATCAGTCAGCACCCCTTGGAGTTCTTTTAAACTACCTGGGAAATCATGAATATGGGAACAATTGAAGAGATGATTTTTCAAAGTAACTCATAAATGCAACTAGCCTGAATTCATATTAGTGACAATCGCAGAATCTCTAAACTTTTTCTTCTTTGATTAGTCCATAATTAGATAAGATTAACAGTGGTGTTCTGATGTGCTGCAATATCCTCAGCTAAAATAAAGAAGAAAGTATTTTACCTCTTTCATTAGCCTTATGTCTCTTACACGGATACATATATACTACTACGCCAATTATAATTGCCACCAAAGAAACTATTACAGGTATCATGAACTTCCAAATCATCCTTTTTCTCTTTCTGACTGGATTACTGACTGAAAGAATTAAGCACAAAGTCAGAATGCAGATCCATGTGTAAGCACTAAATGGTGTCAGCTGTTATAGTGAGCTATTTGGTTAAATTAGTAAATTAGTTATGATGTTTTATCTTCGTTCTAAGTAGTTACAGTGAGTTATCTGGTTATGCACATGGAACATGGAATTGCAAGTCTTAGATGCAGAGATATATTCTATTATGTTATTAGATAAATCGGCGTTGCGAGGAATTCCCCTGAAAATGGAATCTTTGATTACTTACCTTGGAGGGGATGTCCATGGCGAATTTCGGAAGCTGCAAGTCTGAGATAGAGAATCCCTGCTTTGCCATCTGATTTATTCATGGTATTCAACATATCTTCCTCCCATAATTGACACCCAGTTGTGTTCCCATAAGCATATGCGTTGCAAGAACATGTACTCTGGCAAGCTGATTTACAGTCTTCCGTTCTATTGACTTGTCGAGACTGAGAATAATCAGGCAATTTCGAGGTTGGAATTGGCGAAAAATCATCTTCACTCCCACATTGCAAAGGCGTATTCCTCTGACACCCACCAGTTGAATCCCCGAGATTCCACTCTGCAGGAGATTTATTACTGAAACCACGCCAACAGTCACACTTTTGTGTATCCTGGTTACAGTTACCAAAAGGTCCACAGACACCATAAACGTCACAAAGTTGTTGAGGTTTAGACCAAAACAGATTCCAGCTTTTTGTTGTATCTGACAGTATAAACTGCTTGATTTGGCCAGAAACATCCAGCACAAATCTTGAAAGCATTAAACTACTATTAAGATTATAAGTTAAGTAACTCCCATTTTCATTTGAAATGTAACTGAAATTGTGAACTGAATTCGCTTGTTGAAACGATTCCCCAATGTCCCAATTCTCTGTATGCTGCGACCTGAATGTTACAATATGATACTTAAAGTAGTCAGGTTGTCTGAATTCTAGCTTGAAAATTCCGCTAGCTGGATCTTCTTGATTCCTCCATGATGTAAGCAACTTATTTACATTCATTTTTCCACCAGGTAACCAAGTATCAGTAGGATAATCAAAACTCTGCCAATACACAACAGATGAATTAGACTTATCTCTTATGACAAGATTACCATCATCCCCTAAAACTGCTTCAGTTGTATTAGAACCAATTGAAGATGTATTAGTAGACCAAATTAAGACTTCATACGGGTCGTAGTCGTAGATAACTAGATCACCGTTTTCTGAAAGATGCAGTCCTGAAACTACTATATTTCTGAGGGGTTTATCTCTGTTAGCAACCCAAACTATTGTTTGCACCGAGACCATGTCATTGTTATACCAAATACCTATGTAGTACCACTGAGACTTACCTGGTCTAAAGAAACCCATCACAAAGTTGCCATTCTTCGATGTAATTGTTTCAGTACCGCCTAAAGTTTGACCTGTGGAGATGGTATCATTAGCTGCAATTGAATTAAGAGGTTTATTGCATAGCAGAAAAACAAAAAATAGAACATAAAAAGAAGCGTTCTTAGTATCCGTATTCATTTATGCAGAAGCCAAGTTCATTCAGGCACCCAACAACTTAATGAAATATGTTCCAGCATAGACTTGTTTCAACCATTCAATAAATGAAAGAATCCAAAGTAGAAAGATTATCCGCCATGTAAATATTGAAGGTGTTTGATTGAAGAAACAGGAATAAATTCGCACATATGAACTAGTCAAGGATTAAACGATCACAAAAAAAAAAAAAAAAAGAGTCAAGGATTCCTTTGTTCTCACTTGTAAAAAACTATAGTAGAAATAAAATATAAACAAAAGGTTTGACTATCAAAAAAATAAAGAATAATGCTCGAGGAAGCCAGCTGCCCTTGATTACCGGTGATGTGATCGTGAGTTCAATGCAAGAAGATCTTCTCATTAAAAGATTTGACTATTCAGTTTGGTTTAATTATAATCAACTCATTCCACACCAACGACCCTAAACAAATGTGTCATCTGTAGTTGAAATTATAAAGTTTATTCAATTGCAGATGATACCATCTCCGGAGGTGAATGGAGAAAATAAAAGTAGAACAAAAAATGAACAAGGTCATTGTCTTTGTTGTTGTGTTAAATTCATGGTACATATAAATGAAATGGGCCCTAGCTAGTAGAAGCAAGATTGAAATTCACAATTGTAAAGACCCAACTTCTAGGTACTGTAATCAAAAGACAAGATAATTCTAAAACATGTAGTAGACATACATACTTAGGCATAAGTAGTTGATTTGGCTTCTTGATTGCCCCCTTTCTTCTTCTTTGTTTTGAGGAGAAGTCATAATGGAAATCAATCAATTAGATGATGATTATTATGTGTCTCTGTATCTCTGATAAGGTTTTGCCACCCAAAACAAAAATTCCAATTTCCATTCATAACTCAAATTCAATTCTAAGAGAGAACCTCTCACAAGTTGAAATCCAAGAGAAGTCCGAATGGCAGCAAACAACTAAGACAGACATCTTATCAAACACTGATGGTGCACCTTAAAAACTTATGAGGCAAGGAAATTTTTGTTTTGATTTAATGATATTTGCAATCATCAAATGAAATCCACCTTCACTAATTCAAGTAGATCTTTACTTCGGTGATTTTGTAAAAATCTAAAATTTAGAACCACCCAAACATAAATACTTTAGTCGAATTTACTAATCTTTAGTAATTGTTAGTACATGTAGTAAATCAACCCACAATAACCTTGGCTCCGTCAATCAGCATGTCTGAGATACAGATTCTTGTTCTTCTGCCACCATCTGATTGTTGTTTTGAATTAGAAACATAGCATCCTTCAACTATTCATGAAAGCATAAGCATTGACAGGAACCGTCAGGCAATTTTGAAGTTGGAGATGGTGAAAAAACATCTGGGATGCAAAGATAAACTCTTAGGATACACAACATTTTGCATCCTGAAGATTCAAACCTGAGGGAGCGATACGTGGTATTTATGACTCCGGACTTTTACCAGAATCGCTGCCACCCTTGTTGCTAACAAAAAACAACAAAAGATTTTATTGAAACTAGTAAGAACACATGTGAAACACATGCTTGAATTTTATTATCCAACAATAATAAATTTAGATTTTATAAGAAATTTAGAGCACTAAATGGATATAATCTCCCAATTCCATTGAATCTGTACGTACCATCAATACAAGCAGAATCTCATTCGGTAAAATCCATAATGTGTTCAGCTCATACACCAGTATTAGCAAGAACCCAAAATAGGGAAAATTTTCATATGATAGTCACATCTGAGACCTTAGATTTGTTGCCTTGTCTTGGTTGTATATTGACATTCAGTGCTGGTCTTGATCAAATTGATTTCACACACAACAAGAGTTGGTTTATATAATTAGATTTAGGATTTTGCAGCATCATTTGTAGATAGCTAATAGATAGAAGGGAATGAGACTTTAAGGGTCGAACTATAAAGATAATTTAGAAGCCTCCTAAGGAAAGCACCCTCCATAAACATGTAGTGTACTGAGATACAACTACAAAATGAATGATGATAGATTAGTAGCAAGCTACTTTCTCTCTGCAAGCAGAGCCTAACTTTCAATTGAAAGCAAAGAAATTTTTCATTAATTATTCTTAGGGTTACAAATGATTGGTACTTAAATAACCAATCTTAGAGAGTAAAACGAACGGTCTGACATCGGATCGAGTGTTCAACTCGAGGAAAAAATGCAGTCGGGCCGACTTCGCTCAACCTTCCTCACCCATACTAATCCATGGGCCAAGCCCAGTAACTAATTTAGTCTAAAGATGTAGGTATATGACATTGCCCCTCCATTCCAAGATCCTTTTCCTCAAGGATAAAGTTTGGGAACTGAGCCTTGATGTGAGAGACGTCTTCCCAAGTTGCATCATCGGTTGTGGAGTTAGACCAATGTACAAGAATCAAAACACGTAATGAGTACCTGCGAGTGTGGTTCTAGATCCAGAACACGCTTAACGTTCAACAACAAACTTGCCTTGATCATCCACTACTCGAAGGATAGGTAAGGTGGAAGCCCAGTGACCAATGCGCTTCTTAAGTTGTGACACATGAAACACAGGATGAATCCTGGATCCCACAAGGAGTTGCGCTTATAGGCCACCTGACCAATTCTTTGAAGCACCTGGAATGGACCAAAGTATTTGGCTGAAAGTTTGAGATTCTGTCTGATAGCCACACTAGATTGTCTGTAAGGCTGTAGTTTGAGGAAGACCAGATATCCTATAGCAAATTCTCTGTCAGTGCATTTTTGGTCAACAAAGTACTTCATTCTTGATTGATCTTTAGTCAAGTCCTCTTTCAAAAGCTGCAGCATCAAATCTCTTTCCTTCAGATAAGTCTCCACAGATGCAACAGAAGTGGTTGAGATGACTGGGAATATCAGGTGTGGTGGCTGATACCCATACAGTGCTTGGAATGGAGACATTCTGAGGCTGGTGTGATAATTGGTGTTAAACCACCACTATGCAAGTGCCATCCATTGAGTCAATTTCTTGGGGTTGGAGCCTGTCATACATCTAAGGTATTTCTCCACACAGGCATTAGTTCTCTCAGTTTGCCCATCTGTTTGTGGGTGGTAGGCAGTGGATAGCTTGAGTGTGGTGCCCAAGGACTGGAACAAATCTTGCCAGAAGTGGCTGACAAGATTTTGTCTCTATCACTGATGATTGACCTAGGGAGGCCATGTAATTTGAAAATGTGATTAAGAAATTCTTTAGCAACTGAGACTTCTGTGAAGGGGTGGGTGAGGGAAATAAAATGACTGTATTCGGTTAGTCTATCCACCACCACCAAAATAACACTCTTCCTGTTAGACAAAGGCAGCCCTTCAATAAAATCCATGGAAATATCTTGCCAAGCTGAGTCAGGAATGGGTAAGGGTTGGAGGAGGCCATTAGGAAAAGATGTACCACTTTTATTGCACTGACAAACATCACAGACAGCTACCATTTGCAGAATATCTTGTTTCATGTGAGGCCAGAAGAAGTGAGACTTGGCTCTCTGATAAGTACCCAACATTCCTGAGTGCCCTCCTACAGCAGAAGAATGTAGTGAATGGAGAATAGAGTTTCTAATGTCATTACCTGAACCAATGTATAGCCTTCCGTTGAATTTTAGCACACCATTAGAGTAAGTAAATTTGGGGTGGGTTGGGGAGACCAATAGCTCTGAGATGTGTTGTTGAGCTACAGCATCACCTTCATAACTAGAAATAACATCTAGAGTCCACTGAGGAGTGCAAAATGTCATGGCATTGCAGGTAGTATGATGTGTGGGAAATCTGGAAAGGGCATCAGCAGCTGTATTTTCACTCCCTTTTTTGTACTTGATAATGTAATCAAAACCAAGTAGTTTGATGAGCCATTTTTGTTGTAAAGCAATAGAAACTCTTTGGTCCATCAAGTACTTAATACTTTGGTGGTCAGTGTGGATAATGAATTGGCTGTGAGCCAAGTAGTATTTCCACTTTTGCACAGCCATTACAATATCTAAGAATTCCTTCTCATATACAGACAGGGCCAAAGCTTTTGGACCCAGAGCTTTGCTGTAAAAAAAATAGGCCTTCCATCTTGCATGAGTATAGCTCCCACACCTCTGTCATAGGCATCAGTTTCAAAGGGTGAATTGCTTAGAAAAATCAGGGAGTGCCAAAAATGGGCCTTGGTCATTGCCACTTTAAGCTCAAGGAAAGCTTGTTGTGCTGTTGTTGTCCAATGAAATGCATCCTTCTTAAGTAGGTCAGTTAATGGCCTGGAAATAGTTCCATACCCTTTAATAAACCTTCTATAATAGCCTGTGAGACCCAAGAAGCACCTTAGCTGTCTCAAGGTTGTGGGTACTGGCCAAGTTTGCATAGCCTCTATCTTGTCAGATTCAGCAGCCACTCCTTCTACAGTAATTAAGTGACCCAAGTAACTCCGTTGAGGTTGAGCAAAGACACACTTAGAGAGTTTGGCATATAATGAGTGTTGCCTGAGGAGAGAAAAAACTTGTTGTAGATGCATAACATGTTCTTCCATGGATTTGTTATAGATGAGGATGTCATCAAAAAAGACTAGCACAAACTTCCTCAAGAATGGATGAAAAATCTCATTCATCGGGGCTTGAAAGGTAGCAGGTGCATTAGTAAGTCCAAAAGGCATCACCCTAAACTCATAGTGGCCATGATGAGTTCTGAATGCTTTTTTGTATATATCAGGACCATAAACTCTGATTTGGTGACAACCAGACCTTAGATCAATTTTGGTTAAGATGACAGCTCCTTTCAACTCATCCAAAATCTCATCAATCAAAGGTATAAGGAATTTATCTTTAATGGTCAACTCATTGAGTCTCCTGTAATCCACACAAAACCTTCAGGTGCCATATTTCTTCTTTACTAGTAGAATAGGAGAGGCAAATGGGCTGTTACTGTTTTGAATAAGCCCTGCTGAGAGCATTTCATAGACCAACTGTTCTACCACAGATTTATGAATGTAGGGACATCTATAAGGACTCTGGGAAGTAGGGGTAAAGTTGGGTTTCAAGGGAATTTTGTGATCCAGTGATCTAGAAGGACGGAAAGTGGTAGGTTCTACAAAGACATCAGAGAATGTGTCTAAGAGTGCACTCACTGGAGAAGGTGTAAGTGGTGGAGGTGATGGAGAAATGGCAAAGAATTGGCCAATTAGTGTCGGGGCATTGTTTTTGATAAACTTTCTAAAGGAAGAGCCCTCTAGGAGATGAAGATAAGGTTTAGAAGAACTCCCTTGAAGGGTAATGTAGGAGCCCTGATGGATGAAGGAAAGTGTTAACTTTGCAAAATTGAAGGTGACATCGCCCAACTGTTGTAACCAATCAGCTCCCAAAACCATGTCATAACCCCCTAGTGGAAATACTCTCAAGTTAGAGGAGAACTTGTGACCCTGCATTTCCTATTGAAGTTGCTGACAAAGTCCATGACTAGTAATGTTGTCACCATTTACCACTGCGACCACCATGTTACCTGTAGGAGCTGCATGAATATTGAGTTTAGTGACAGTATTGGAGTCAATGAAACTGTGAGTACTCCCAGTATCTACCAAGACCATGATAGATTGCTTCTGTAGATGACCAAAAATTCAAATTGTATCATGGAGTACATGTCATGTTAAGGCATGTAAGGATATTTCAATGCTAGAATCAGTAGATGCTGGAGATGACACAACAGAGTTGTCAAAGGACATTGGTATTGGTTCTTCTGATTCCTCATCTGGAATGAGCCTAAATAACTGTTGGGTCTTGCATCTATGGCCTTGACGATAAAACTCATCACAGTTGTAGCATAACCCCTTATCTTTCCTAGCTTGCATTTGAGCATGGGTAAGCTTCTTGATAGGTGGCAAGGAATTTTCAGTGGAGGTATTAGTTGGAGATGTTGGGTGAGTGACAAAAGGGGTATAAGAAGTATGTTGTTTGGTTGAGGATGTAAGGAGAAAAAAAAGGTTTGATAGTAGAGGGGGGTGATATACAGATAATGGAGTGGGAACAAAAGGTCTTGAGAAGGATTTGTTGGTTTTGGGGTGGTGAATTAGTGAAGCTTGTTGCATTCTGGCCAAATAAAAAGCCTCAACTGTAGTGTCTGGTTTAAACATTTGAACAGTAGTACGAATTTCTTCTTTTAAACCACTAATGAAGCTGAGGGTATAAAAACTCTCAGGCAGGGGAGGGTCGTTATTAGCCACCATAAAGCCTTTGTAATGTTCCCATTTATCAAAGTAGTCCTCTACTGTGGTGGTTTGAGCAAGCTTATTAAAACTCCCTACATAATTATCCTGTGATATATCCTCAAAACGAAAACAAATATCACGAACAAAGGTATCCCAAGGAATAGAAACTTTACCTTGTTGATAATTCATAAACCAAGAGTCTACCTGTGGATCAAAATGAATAGCAGCCATGTCTACCCGTTCTGCATCAGGAAATTTGTGAAAAGCAAAATATCTTTCACATTTTAAAGCCCATCCACGGGGATTAGTTCCATTGAATCGCGGAAAATCCACCTTAGGGGTTCTGGCAATCCGATTGTGGTGGTTATGAGACAAGTTTTGATTGAGATGTTGAAGCTGAGTGAAGGGTGGAATATGGGTAGAGTGAGAACCCTCAGGAGAGTCAGGTGGTGTTTGATGTTGGTTTTCCAGTAAACCAAGGATAGTGTTTAAGGTGGATTTGACATCAGTGACGGTAGAATTTAATGTATTGATCTTGTCCTGGATGTCGATGATGGAGGAAGTGTTTTGAGAAACGGATTGAGTAAGGTCGGCAATGGATTGTTTGTTAGTCATGGATACAGGTGCCAGGGGTGAATTTGATACCAATCGTAGTGTACTGAGATACAACTACAAAATGAATGATGATAGATTAGTAGCAAGCTACTTTCTCTGCAAGCAGAGCCTAACTTTCAATTGAAAGCAAAGAAAATTTCCATTAATTATTCTTAGGGTTACAAATGATTGGTACTTAAACAACTAATCTTAGAGAGTAAAACGAACGGGCCCGATTACATCAGATCGAGTGTTCAACTCGAGGGAAAAAAAACAGAAGCTGGGCTAACTCACTCAACCTTCCTCACCCATACTAGTCTTCTGGGCCAAGCCCAATAACTTATTTAGTCTAAAGATGTAGGTATATGACAAAACACTCCAGTAGTGAAATTGGAATGTTGGTCTGTTTTTCCTGGTACAGATCTTGATGCCTTCCACTCTTAAATCAAACTTATCACATTTGAAGATTCCCCAAGCTTAACAAGTATACAACGAGCCAATCCATCAAGAGAACAAACCCAAAACAATTCTATCATCTTCCTTGGTACTACTAATTAACCACTGCGTAGATCATATTCAAACACACTACAAGCATTCAAACATTCAATTCAAAAAGACATTAGTATTCTCCTAAAAAAATTACTCCACCGTTTTGACACTTTTACTGAAACGGAAGTAGTACTTTGTTTTCTAGGATAATAAAATAAAATCTGGAACACCAAAAATAAAAAACTTCATTAATGTGACTTCAAGAAAAAATTACAATCACTTCAAACTGGAATGCTGTGGCCCTTGCTACTCTTTGAATCTGAGAGGGAAAGTCATTTTGGCATATTTCATTATAGTTTTGAGCAATTAGCACTGAAGAACATACCTAAGCCTGCTCATTCTTCCTACTACTAGTTAGAAACAAAATCGAATCGATCACTGAAATTACAGAAAATTCCACTAGTATTAAAAATGATATTGGCCTTCATATCAATTATCTTTTCATCTGCATCTATCCATTATCCTTTCATCCTTAGATCATTATTTTCCTTGGAAGATCTTGAAATAGAATGCAGTGTGCCCTGAAGAAAAAGAAAATTTGAAATGAATAAAAAAAAAAAGAATCTCTGAATTGTAAAAAAGAGAAAGGAAAGAAATATATGAAACAACTTACATTTGAGAGGAGAAATCATTGTGCGATCTAAAAATCATTGATTTTTCCTCCAAGGTATACGGAAAGATTCATGAACGAAATCAAAATTCACTTGAAAAACCATTGATTATACAAGTTGTGTTTCTTTCAGAACAGAAAAGAGGTGATTTAGGAGGAAGATCTAGGACTACTGGAGTTGAGAATGAGACTAGAGATTTTATATGACGGCAAGAAATGAGGTTTCGAGATTTTATATGATAAGGTTTTCCTTGCTAGAGACTATATAGCAAGTGAAACCCTAAGCTAAGGGTAACAATGTCAACATGGAAACATGAAATGAAGCCCAGTGGGGAGGGAGGGAGAGACTCTTGCTGGCTACGGCTATTACCTGATGATCTTACGGGTGAGCATTTATCCGGCACATCCGCCTATTTATGGCTAGGTGCCTGACTCCTACATTGGTAAGACTAGATGCGGGATGGATGTGCCTGAACCATGGTTATTTTTCCAGTATTAGAATCGGACACTTCCTGTGTTCCCCTGGATGCTGTAGTAAGAGTCATGGGATGCAAGAATCTTAAATTTGTTAAAAATGTGTACCAAGTCAGTGAAGTTTCCTAGTAAATTATAGTACATAATTTTTTGGGTCCAAACTTTCTTAAGAAATTGGCCGCAAAATGCACTTCTATTTGATTATTGTTTGGTATTCTACATTATTTCCCTCCCAAGTGACACACCGGAGAGATTTTCAGGGTGGACGCAGCTGTGTGATAACCCATTATGTCCATCATGAACTTTAGAGAACAAAATCATTGCAATATTTTGGAATATTGAAGTGAACATAATCCCGTTCATCCATGGCCAAAGTTTCAAATTCTAGTTCTCCGAGACATCCTTATTTACTCAATTGTTTCTTCATACATAGTGGGGGAATAGAAAGACATGGTCTGAAATTAGTTTATGATTAAAAAGAAATTCATAAATCAAATGACACCTCGTTGAAACGATTGGTGAAAGGACAAGCAAGGGGGTGAAGTTTTCAGTAGTAAGTTCTCAATTGGTGATGGTGACTGTAAATTTGTATATATTGCTGAAATTCCAGGCAAGCAGTTCAATAATTTTTTTGGCTGCTTCATAGCAATATTTTTTTAGCATGAACAAGTGTTTCGAAATATTGAAATCCGTTTACGCAAACATCCCAACTAACATCATACAGTAAATAGTACTCCCTCCGTCTCTAAAAAAAGAAAGATAGGATTGTGCGTAAATTTACACACAAACTTGTAGTATCAACAAAGCTTGACGCCTTATAATCAAATACCCTCAAATTGATAATTAATTCATAATATCTAACTAAATGAATTTCATGGTTAGGATTTGAAGATTGTCCATGCCCAACAAGTATATACAATGAGCCAACCTTCAAAATCATCTTTCGTTGTACTAACTCTTAAATCTGCCTAGATCTCATCGATTGGAACTCATTCATCACATACTACAAGCATTCAAACATTTAATTCATTTAAACCAAATTTACTTAAACAACAAAGAGCTTAATCTATTGGCAACACAGTATGTATTCATTCATCTTCTATTCCCTCCGTTCCATTTTAGATGACATTTGTTTGTACCCAAAATTACTTTTGGGCACGAAACACAATTGAATGAATAGTTTGGTGTGATTTTAGGGTTAGGAGGCAAATTGAAGGATAAATAGAAGACAAAGATATACGCGGGTTTTACGTGGTTCGGCATGGTTTGCCTACGTTCACGGGATAATCCCCTTGGGGAGAAATGTTTTATTGATATTTCTATTACATTGTCTGTTTTCTCTCCTCTTGCCCTCCCCTATATGATTTCTGCTCCTCCCTATTTATACAATTCAATATCTAATTTCAACATAAACATAAATTGCATTAAATTCTCATTCATGCCTCTATATTCAATTCTATATGTAACAAAACGGGATTAATTTGTGATGTGTGAAATTACCATGTCGATAATGCATATTTGAAACTCCGGAATTCAATGGATGAAACTCATTGGAATTCAATGGTCGAAACGTGGAATTAATGATGCATGTCTTCATGGCGATTTATGTATGAAACAAAGACACTTATGCTTCATGATAAATTCTGCATGTCGGGCAAGTTGGATCATACGGTGGCGTTTGATGGATCTTTGGTTAGCGGCATAATTGGTGGTAGACTGGATGGAGGTTGGTCGGCGAAGATGGTTGAATGATGACTGGATGGATGTCGGCCGGCAGCATGGTTGGAGACTAGTTGGCAGTGCGGAAGAGCTTTTCGCTGGGAATTGATTAGCAGCGTTGCTGGCTACAAGACTGAAAATTGGCTAAGGGGCGACTGTCTTCGATAGTTGACCGACGGTTGATTTTGACTGTTGACCGGCCGTTGACTTTGATTGTTGACCATCCGTTGACTTTGACCATTGTTCTTGACCGGGCGATGACTTTTATAGTTGACCGACTTTGACCATTGACCGGTCTGTGCAGGAGGGTGGACTGCCTTGGTTGACTGGTTAGTGGGCTTGGATGAGGACCAAAAGATGATTCAAGTATCAATTGGGTCCATTCAGTGGTATTTTTACTTATGGTACAAACAACATTCTAGTTGTTTTCACATAGATTAAGAAATGAAGAGAGATATGAAGATTTTCCAATTATACCCATAAGAAAAATCTTCAAACATTAATTGCTATTAGTGTATTTTAAAATAAACTTATAGTTCCAAGACAAAGTGTTGGGGTATTATTGGTAGTTGTGTGGGAAAAATATGAAAACTTTCAAGTATTGTGGAACAAGAAAATAACCCTAAAACATCATCTAAAATGGAACAGAGGGAGTAATAAATTCCTTTCTTTTCAACAGAAAAGTATAATTAGGAACACCAACAAGAAAAATAAACCCTATTAATGCGACCAAAAACTGATCCAAGTAGCCCTTACAACTTTTTAGATCTGTGAGGAAAAGCGATTATACTTTAGTAAATTGTTGAAAACCACAAATCAGAAATAAGAGTAAAATTAAACCACATATTTTTCCAGCAAAAAAAATATAATGCTTTTCATATCAATATATTCGCACACTAAAATTGGTCATCCGAGAGCGAGATTTACTCTAAGAGATGCATGATATTTGCAACCATCTTTGGATAAAGAAATCCACCTTTACTAATTTATACATCTTTCACTTCACTGATTTTGCAAAAACAATTCCCAAATTTAAAATTTACAGTGGCCCAAACACACAACTTAACTCAAATTTTCTAATTCTAATTGATAGTACGTGTAGTAGCTCCAAAATTTCATCACAATCCACCATTAACCTGAGTCTGAGACAGAGATTCCCAGTTCTTCTGTCACAATCGGAGATGATTTTCTAGCAAATGTCCCGATCTTTGAAAACCATCTTTCCTCCCACATTGCTAGACACCCAATAGTTGAAGAATCTGATCTGAAGTAGCTCCGGTCAGCAACTTCATTTCTGGAGAATCTCTGAACGTAAAATCAATGAATTAGAAAAACCAAGGAAAAGAAGGAAACAAACGATTTCAGAAGCGAGATATATTACTTACCATTTGAGAGGAGATATCATTATGTTAAGAGGAGATATCATTGTGCTAGTTAGTATCTTCATCTTGTCACACTTTGGTTCATGCACATCCGAAGCCATGACCTGAGGTCGATGTGTTTTGAGGCTGCGGCGTGAAACAGAGGAAGACTGGGAGAGATGCAGTAAAGAGTGATGAAATGAAACCCTAGGCTAACACGTTTAAATAGTAATTGTAAATAAATACAAGTGGAACCGTTTTTGTTACATCTTGGTTCCGTCACTGAACTTACTATTTCCAAATGTGGAGCAGATCTTGCATAATATGTAGATTTTGGATAAAAAAAATAAAATAAAATATTTTGGTTGCTCATACAGTAATTTTTGGATTAAGAGATAAATTTTGTGCCACTTGTAATATGTGTTAAAACAATGATTAAGGCTTAACAAGCAGCAGATTAAGCACATTTCAAAACTCTGCTATGCTACAAAGGGTTGATATTTGAAAATGAGCAGCGTTCCGTCAAACAGCTGATGGAAAAATCAACTGTTTTTGCTTGTAATATTTTGACGACATGGATACTCAGACCAAGTCTTATGCTGGAATCCAACTTATTCCAAGTGTGGAAAAATTATGGAATGTCAAGTCTAGTGGCTTCCAAATTGTGGTTTTCCATACAAAATCCAAGCAAGGTTCCATGATTTGGTGGAATAGTCCGTGGAATCCATCTAAAACGCCAATAAAAATAGCGCCCAACACCAATACTATTGGCGCGGTAAAGGACAAGAAACGCTAATAAAAATAGCGTTTAATGCCAATTACAATAGCGTTGAACGCTATTATGAATTGCATAAATCAAACGCCATTATCAATAGCGCTGGGTGTTAGTTAGTTGATTCATTAGCAAAATTTACACGAATGCGTGAGTTTAATCCGATACTAAATTCTGTTATGTTGAAAAGTGACAGTTAATGGGTGAGATGGGTCCCATGTCATTAACATCTTAATAAAATATTATTATTTTTTTCACCAGTGTCGGACAAGTGTCTTTTTTTGTTACATAAAGGTTAGGTAAAACTTGTATAATTTATTTGCGCAAGTCTTTTGCCGCAGTTCATGCAATCAGGATAAAGAGTCTCGACTGGTATGGAAAAAAAAGCTAATCTTATCGGCATTTTTCTAGTGCTATTGATAATGACGTTTTTCTAGCGTTTTCGCGGTTCCACCTTTAAACTTGCACTTCTATTCACAATTCCATATTGCTGATGTGGCGTGGAAAATGGAAGATGGAACTTTTCCACCATAAGACTTGCTCTAAGGTGGATACAGCCATTTTATCTAGCCGATTGGAGTCGTGCATGCTAGTTGCTTGGATGCCCAAAAGACTCCAAATAAAACAACTTCTTGTAATTCTGATTCTCATAAATTTCCCAATTATTTCTTCATTCAAGGAAAAATTTTACAAGAAATTTAGAGCACTAAATGGATATAATCCCCCAATTCCATCTAATCAACAATAGAAGCTGAATCCAATTCAGTGAAAGCCATTATATGTTATCATACATCAGTCACATATTTTCCATTCCCTTATTATTCAAATGTCATTAATCTTGAGAGGAGCCCTGATTAATGAGAAGTAGCTTGTGCAGTATTTATCCCAAGGAAAAATTGGAGGAGTAGGACTAGATGGATTTGAGAAAGAGCCTCATGTGCCCGCAGAACTCGAACCGTGGAGTTTCGGTTGTGAAGGAATTAAGAGACTTATCTAATGAAAAGATTGATGCCTTCCAACCAAATATATTCCTTATCTCTAATGATGAATTTCGTGGTTTAGATTTGAAGATTCTTCATGGAGTATATACAATGAGCCAATCCATCAAAAACAAACCCCAAACAATCCTAAAAAACTCAAACCAAACCTTGAAAATCATCTTCATTGGTAGTACCAATTAACCACTGCCTAGATCATATGGATTGGAACCGATTGGCACACTATATGCATCAATACATTCAAGTCTAACACACATTAATTCACCTAACACCAATTGTTTTTAAACCAATATGTATTCATCTTCTAATAATTTCATTTATTTTCTAGGAAACAATACATTTAAGAACACCAAAAAAGAAAAGAAACTTGATTAACGTGACCAAAATTTTGATCCAAATTAGTGATGATTATGCTGTCAAAACTTGAAAGCTTTATCCCTTGCTACTTTTTAAATCTGAGAGGATAAATCATTGTGGAAGATCTCATGGAATTTTGGCAGTTTGCACTAAAGAAATACGTTTAGATTTAAATAGTACAGTTACTCCAAGAGTTCCCCAATCATAAAAGTGATCATGGCTTTCCTAATCGGTTCTGGTTTCATATGCATCTACTATCTTTCCTTTTATTGGTTCTTCTTTATTTTTTGTAGATTTTTTAATAGAATGCAGTGACCCATGAAGAAAAAGAAAAAAAAATGAAGTTCAAATTAGCAGTAACAACTAGACAGAAAAATTAAAAATCTGAATAAAACAACTTACATTTGAGAGAAGAAATCATTATGCGATCTAAAATCTTCGAGTTTGCCCCCAAGGTATATGCAACTTACAGAGAATATTTGCTCTACATATGAGTAAAGTAGAGAGGATCGCAAGGCGACCATGCAAATTTCGAGTTGCATGCCAAATTTTGGTCACAGTTCTTTGATAACAACAAAACATCGGGTCACTGTGTGGATTTTAGGTTTCAAGCCATTACACACAAAATCGAAGCTTCATTTCACATAAATCTAGCTCAACAACAATCAAGTTCAGATACAGACTAGAAGAAACTCACATTTCTAGTTTCGATTTAAGTTGCAATATTTAATTTATTTATTTTCAATAAGGGTAGTTTGGTCATTTTTACAGTCTCTATAATATTTATTGCACTTATTTCCAATAAGGACAATATGGTAATGTTCACAGTATGTAATATTTACGTTATTTATTTTCAATTAGGGTAGTTTGGTCATTTTTACAGTCTCCATAATATTTATTGCACCTATTTCCAATAAGGGTAATATGATCATTTTCACAGTCTATAATATTTACTTATTTTATATAAGGGTAGTCTGGCCATTTTTCACAGTCTCCATAATATTTATTGCATTTTTTCCGGTAAAAGTAATATGGTCATTTTCACATAATGTAATATTTACTTTATTTATTTTTAATAAGGGTAGTCTGGTCATTTTCACAGTCTCCATAATATTTATTGCACTTATTTCCAGTAAGGGTAATATGGTCTTTTTCAAAGTGTTTAATATTTACTTTTCTTATTTTCGATAAGGGTTGTCTGGTCATTTTCACAGTCTCCATAAAAATTATTGCAGTTATTTCCAATAAGGGTAATATGATCATTTTCACAATCTGTAATATTTACTTTACTTTTTTTTTTCAATAAGGGTGTCGTGGTCATTTTCACAGTCTCCATAATATTTATTGCATTTATTTCCAATAAGGGTAATATGGTCATTTTCAAGGTCTTCTGAATTTTTATTGCACTTATTCCGATAAGGGTAGTATGGTCATTTTCATAGCGTTCGGAAGAAGCAGAAATTTTTGTTGTGGTTTTGTCGAGAAAATCGAGAGAAGAGGTTGGTATTTGTCCAAGTCAAATGTCCTACAAAGTCATGACTTGTTGACTTGATCTTGATCCTTTTTTCTAATATCAAGAAAATTTAAAAATAAAATAAAAATAAAAATTGATATTTAGAAATTAAATAAAATTGTTATTTTGTATAACTGTTGCGAAAGTAGTGACAACCAAAATTCTAAGAGTGATTAATTCGGGGTTGTTTTAGATGTGGTGAAATTTTTGGGTGGAAACATCATTTTAGATTATAATTTTGATTGTCTAGATAATTGCCAACAAATATAATTGTTATTAGTAAAAAAGTTAAATATTCAGATTCATTATCACGATTAAAAAATTTAGCAACAGTTATAATTGTTGCAGGACTTATCACATGTGTATCAGTGACTGAAAAATAAACTGTGACAAGTTACACTGTAAGAAAATCCTGGTTTTGGTGTAGTGTTTGGGAAAGAAGGGTGTCTTAGTTAACGTTGGATGAGGAGGAGGTGCATTATTGAGATGGAGATTGTGCATTATTTATTGCAAGGAATGAGAGGAGGTGCATGACTAATGTATTTGAGAAAGAGCCTCAATTTCCATTAGAAAGGATTCTAAGGATAATGTTGTATTGTCTCCACATAACGCTGTTGGTAGTGTAGAGTCGCTAGCAGCACTACATTAACTCTTCTAAAACCAAGAGTTACTGTCTTTAGTTGAGAACAAATGAAGAGACCATACATAGAAAGTACCTTCCAACCAAATACCCTAAAACTGAAATGTTAAATCAATTCATCAAACTGATAAATTTCATGGTTCGGATTGAAGATTCTCCAAGTTTAACAAGTATACAACGGGAGAATCCATCAGGAAAACAAACCCATAACAATCGGCTAAAAAATTCATAACCCAACCATGAAAATCATCTTTCCTTGTAGTACACTTAACCACAGCCTAGATCATATTGATTAGAACCAATTAACACACTAAGTGTTCAGACATTCAATTCATCCATTCATTTAAAATCAAGCTAAACCCAAAACCAAATTTGTTTAGATTATAAAGAGCTAAATCAATCACTCACGGTATGTAATCTTATAATAAATTCCTTTTATTTCTAGGGAAAATATAAACTAACAACACCAAAAAAATAAAAATAAAAGGGTTATTTAACGGATGGTACCTGGCAAATGACCAACACCTAAGTTTGGTACCCAATATTTCAAATATTAAGGGATGATACCTAGACCAAGCCTTGACTGTCAAAGACACGGTTTGACCAGTCTTAATATTATATTTTCGAATTTTTATTAATATATATATATATATGTATATGTGAATTTACAAATTTATCCGTAAAGGACTGTATCTTATTCCTCCCCTCTTATTCGGTCTCTAAATAGCCGCCATTGAAACAAAATAAAATATACAGAGGCAAAGAAAGAATATCGATTGATTGCTCCATATCGTTTAATGATACAATCTAAATTACTTACGTAATCAATTTATTCAGCTTTATATACGCTTTTCAATTAATTCGTATATACAAATAACAAAAAAACTCAAAGTAATGTTGAGATCCGCGAGATATTCATGCAAAGGGTGAGTGTTGTTTGTAGATCTGATTGAGCTGGTATGATGTTAAAACATTATGATTATCTAACTGATATTATAGTGCAATCTTAATTTTGGGTATGATTAGTAATCAAATACTAAATTAAATAAGTGGTTTTCAAAATATAATTGAATTAGCTTAGCTGGCTGTGTAATGTTGAATTAGAAAACATGAACTGAAGTTCTTTAACGTTTAAAAAAATGAAGAGAATTCATTTATACATCAACAGATCTGGTCATTTAATTTTATAATTTACATGTATGAATGGTTGGAAGGAGTTTCCATTTAATCCCTTATTTGCTTAAACAAAGCACTAATTTTAATTTAATATCCACTATTCTTAACTCTATGGTATTTAAACTGATTACATCTCAATTCAATGGCGGTTGTTGCAGGAATAAGAGACGGAGGATGAAGACCTCTATGTCTTGAATTTAGGATTTTACAGAGTACAGGAACTTTGATGAATATCTTGAACACATTGAAGATATCATGTTAAAGCAAAGTCCTTTCGATGGCTTGGTTGGTTTCTCTTAAAGTGCAATCTTTCCCTAAGATTTGCCTTTGCTTTTTCATCAAATTGCAATCTAAGGAAACGTAGAAGAAGCAAGAAGTGGTTGCAGGGTAAAAAAATTCAGTCTAACAACACTATGATCAGTTTAAATGATTTAGAGTTTTTAAAGATAAGCGTCCATGTACAATGATTATTTCAGGTCAAAAATCATTCCATGGGATCTTGAATAGTTAACGATGATATCTACTTGTTCATTATTTTTACCACTATCCGAATTCCGACATCAATTCTGATGGCTTATATGGTTTCTCAAGGTAGTAGGACAGTGGACCAAGACCATGGAAAGGTAAAGATCAGAAGACAATGTTTTTATTAGGGGTAAATATGTAAATTTAAATAACATTTTAATTAATATTATAAAAAATATTAAATGAAAAAGTCAAACTGAGACTTTAACGGTCAACGGCTAGTCAAGGTACCAACCCTTAATATTTCAAGTATTGGGTACCAAAACTAGGTATTGGACATTTGGTGGGTACCAAACGTTAAATAACCCAAAATAAAATAATTCAAACTAATGTGACTCAAGAGAAAATCACAATCCGTTACTTCAAACTTTAAAGCTTTAGGCCTTGCTACTTTTTAAATTTGAGAAGAAAAGTCATTGTGTTTTAGCAGTTTGCACTAGAAGAGAGATACTTTAGCCTGTGTCCGACTACAAAGCAGAAACAAAGCTGAATTTGAACACTAAAATTACACCGCGCAAAGTTATCAATCATAAAAGAGATATTGCTTTTCATATCGATTATCTTTTCATCCGCATCTACCCTCTGTGTTTCATCCTGTAAGTCACTGACATATTCCGATCTTGAAATAGAATGCAATGAGCCCTGAGAAAAAAAGAAAATAAACTTAAGTTAAAATAAGCTGTAGTAACTAGAGAAGAATTAGAAAATTTGAAATCAAGCAAAAGCAAAAAAGAAAATCGTATACTCTGAATTTTAACCAAAGAGATATATGAAACAACTCACTGTTGAGAGGATAAATCACTGTGCAATAAAAAATCATTGAGTTTGCCTCCAAGGTATATGCAAACGAAATCGAAATTCACTTGAAAAACCATTGATTATACTTGTGATTCTTTGAACAGAAAAGAGGTGATTTAGGAGGAAGATCTAAGACTAGTGAATCTGAGAAAGAGACTAGAGGTATTATATGATAAGATATAACGAAATGACGGCAAGGTTTCGAGATTTTATATGATAAGTTAGAGACTAGAGAGCAAGTGAAACCCTAATCAAGAGCTTGCTCTGGACGACAAGTTGGCAACATAAAATGAAGCCCAGATTGAGCCCAATAGGAGGAACAGACTCTTACTAAGTGCCTGACTAGTACACATTGATAAGACTGTAGTAAGTAAGTAAAGTTTCCTAATCTTAAATTAAAATAAAATTTCTTGGATCAAAACTTTCTTAAGAATTTGGCTTCAAATTGCGCTTTCATTTCATTGTTGTTTCGTATACAACATATCTCCATCCCATAATTGATGCCCAATGCATAAGCATCGCAAGAATATGTACTCTGGAAAGTTGATTTGCATTTTTACACGTTATTGACTTGGCGAGACTGGGAATCATCTGCTTGAAATTTGTAAACAAAGAACCTTTACTCCCACATTGGAAAGACGTATTCCTAAGATACACCCACCAGTTGAGACCAAAACAAATTCCAGTTTTCAGTTTTACTTGACCAGGTAAACAACTTTATTTGGCCAGAAACATCCATTACAGACCTTGAAAGTATCGAATTGTTATAAAAATTATAGCTAGGTAAAGTAACTCTCATTTTTCATATGAAATTGTTTGTACCCAAAATTACTTTTTGGCACGAAACACAATGAATGGATAATTTAATGAATAATTAGGGTTAGGAGAGATGATGAAGATCAAATTAGAGACAAAGATAGACACAAGTTTTACATGGTTCAGCATAGTTGCCTACATCCACGGGTGAATCCCCTTTGGGAATAATTTTTCATTGATCATTGTATTACGGCGTATGTTTTTTCCCCTATTGGCTACCCCCCCGACCTATGCTCCTTCCAATTTATATAGGTTTACATCTAATTTTCAATATCCCCTTAAATGGCATGAAGCTTCCTATTTATGCTCCCATCATGAAACCGCCCATTTATGCTCCCATCGTGAATTCTGCATTAAAGTGCCCCTTTATGCCTTCATCATAAATTCTGCATGAAAGTGCCCCTTTATGTCTCTATGATAAATTATGCATGGATGAAACTGCTGGAATTCAATTGATGAAACTGCTGGAATTCAATGGCTGAAACTTCACATTTATGCTTTCATGATAAATTATGCATAAATGATGGCTGGTAGTATTGGCAGACATTTGCTGGCGGAACAGCTGACTGCACAGGTAGGGACTGGTATGATGGTTGACAGGCATGATGGTTGGCCGTGTGGACGGAATATGGTTGGAAGCATGGTTGGAGACTGGTTGGCAGTGTGGAAGGATGCTGGTTGGCAGACTGGTTTGGCTGCATGGGTAGAAAACTGGTTGGCAGTATGAGTGGAGGCTGGCTGGCAGTGCGGATGAGTTTTCGGCTGAGAATTGGTTAGTAGCATTTCCGGCTACAAGACTGAAAATTAGGGATGCGACTGACTTCGATAGTTGACCGACGATTGACTTTGACCATTGACCGGCCGTTAACTTTGACCATTGACTTTGATCAGATGTTGACTTTGATAGTTGACCGAATTTGACCATTGACCGGTCTGTGCATACTGGTGGTCTGCCTTGGTTGACTGGTTAGCGGGCTTAGATGAGGAACAAAAGATGATTCTAGTGTCGGTTCGGCCCATTAAGTGGTATTTATACTTATGGTACAAACATAAATATAACTAAAATTTCATCTCAGGAATTGAGATAAAGGAATAATATGTTGTTCATTCCATTCTCGGCTTTTCCAAACTCTATGGACTTGTTCCATTTTAGTACAAACTGGTTGAAATCAAATTTGATTATATTACTTAATACGAATCAGTTTAGGAGAAAAAATAGAAACAAAAAGAAGATCTAATCTTCTCCTTTCTGTTGCTAGTTGAGAGAAGAAGCCATAATGGAAATAAATCTCTTGTATAATATGCCAAGGTATGGGTTTGAGTAAGGAAAGGCTCATCATACCCATACCCAAAATTCTATTCTTTTTGTTGAGAGGACTGACGAGAATTTCTTCTTCCTCTGAAGAAGGAGAAGAAGAGAAGTCTGAATGGCAGCAAATAACTAAGAAATCGAAAAATAGATAACAGGACATAACTACACTCATAGTGCACCTTAAAAAACTGAATAGACACTAAAATGAAGCCATGAAAACTAAAAGAGATATTGAAATACTGAAATAGCTAATAAAATAAATTTATTGAAACCATAAATTAGTCACAAAGGAGTGAGATTTATTCTAAGAAATCCACATCACTAATTTATACATCTTCAGTTTACTAATTTTGCAAAAATCTTCAAAAATTTAAAATTTACAGTGACCCAAACACACACTACTTTACTCAAATTTACTATTTGAAATCAATCTTTTTAGTAGTAATTCATAGTACAAAATAATAGCTATAATCAGAATCAATGATAAACTTCGGTGCGTCCATCAGCAAGTCTGCAATAGATATTCTTGTTCTTCTGCCCCCATCTGATTGTTTTTTTGAATTAAACACATCATCATCCTCCGATAATCCACACCCACTGTTCCTGATAGCATAATCATTTCAAAAGGACGTCTTATGACAACCTGATTCGCTTCTGTTTTCTTTCAAATAAAACTACGAATTCTTTCTCAACTAAGACCCTGTAAACTTCTGTATTATCCTCATTATCAATCAAAAAACTAATACCAAAAACCTTTGATTTGTTAGTTTTGAATCTTAAGATGATTTGCTTTCTTCTTGTTCAGATTGGGACTATCGGTCAATTTCAGGTGAGAAAACATCTTTACTCCCACACTGAGGGAGAACGATTAACTAAACCTCCCTTTACTAGATACCTTTGAGAGGAGAAATCGTAATGCTAGTATCTTCTTGTTGTTGGAAGTGATCATACACATCAAAAGCCACAAACTGAAGTTTGGATCTGAAATTGTTGTGTGTTTGAGACGGCGTGAAACAGAGGAAGAGAAGAGAGAAAGGCAGTAAAGTGTGGGCTATATTTAAGAGAAGCCATAAGAAACCCTAGGAAAACACAAATGTCGTAAATATTTTGTAGAGAGATTTATACGGTGAGAAAATTTATTACACTTTGGTTACATCAACAGTATTTATACAAATTACGATTGTGGAGCAGATTTAGGCCAGGTTATTCCATTAAAAGAGAGATTATGAACTTAGAAGCAGATTATAGGTTTTCATGTGCCATAGATTTTGGATGATGAGACATTTTCTATAGGGTCATTTTTGGAGAATTCAGCTCACGGTAGTACTCTCTAGGTGGATGGATGTTGGGTTATAATGAAATCCAGTACAATTTTTTTGAGTGAAGACTTTCCTAAGAAGTTGGCCTCAAAATGCATGTGATTGATGTTTGGTAATCAAGTTCAACATATCTCCCTCCCATAATTGATACCCAGTACATAAGCATCACAAGAACATGTTCTCTGGCAAGCTGATTTGCATTTGTTAAGACACTTTTGTGTTGTATATTTTCAATAACTTAGAAAATAAAACTGTTTTCGTTTTTGGTTTGTCACTATGATGGGGAAGTGTTCTGTGTTGGATAAACACAATGGATGTTAGTTGGAGATGAAGGGACACCTCTAATAGGTGTGATGGTTCATAAAGGACACAACCATTCCTAACAGACACCTTATGTGTCTTTTGGAAATGAAGAGGCATCTCCAATAGGCATGAATAACCCTATAAGTAGTGAAGGAATTCTCTCATTCTTGAAAATGAATTCAACCTGTTTTCTCTCCATCTAAAGCATCATCAGAAATCTCTCTCATGTGTTCTTGGTTGGGTCAAGGGGTGCAAACCTTGAATCCAATTTCCTGTTGTAGGGCTTTCATTGTATTCCGAAGGCATTATTTCGCATACCTGTTGCAATCTCCAATTTATATTGGGAGGGTAGAAATAATCGTCTAAAAGAAATCACCCGAGCCTTGAAAGCTTTTGAGTACAACAACAATTTCTTTTAGTGTTATCATCCTCTGTTTTTACCCAAATTATCCAACAGTTTTAGACGATTATTTCTAGAGAATAGAGGATGAAACTTCATGTGAGTTTCCTAAGGACGACTTCCGGGAAGAGTCTTCAAGAAATATAATAGAGAGTTGAACCGTTCTTCTGAAATACTATGAATACAGGCGTGAACAATTTGTACAGGCGTGGACAATTTGTCAACTTGGGATTTTATTGTATTTCCGGAAATTGGGCTTTAAGTAGAGGCCACCAACCTGATCATATGCTACGGAATTCAGAAGAAAATGATTTGGTGTTTCGCAGTTGATTTGCATCCTGATCAATTGTTTCCTGTAAATTGGGAATTCCTGGTAATCCTGGTAATAAAAAGTAAGATGGAAATCGCAACTCTAACCATCATCTGGCCATCACAAAATCAATTGAGATTCTCCGATATTATGATAATTGGATTAAAAGGCGCCACATCCAAATCCACAACTAATTTGGATTTGAAGATTTCTACTCAGGAAATTTTGTGGGGAGGAAGATGCGAGTATTTGTGATGATGATATTTGGTCTTAACAAGGGAGTCGAAAACTAGATGGTTCTGACTAAGCAGGGTATAGTACCATACGTACTAACTCCGGAACCATCATAATTACGAGATAAGTAACCAATTGCTCTGTCTTATTCGTAGATTTTGAACGTTAGTTAAGACAAATTTTTTGTGCTTTTGATTCCATGGTTCATGCATTTTGGAATGGCCAATTATTTGGTTAATGAATTTCTGATTAGTAATTATCATAACAAATGCATAAGACACATTTGTGTTGAAATTTGAGAACTGCCCATGGTGTTCCAGGCATTGTGATGCATGCTGGCATTGACAGAAATGTTGTCAAAAGAGAGCCGGACCCAAAACACTAGTAACAGAAATTGCTATATGGGTTTGAAGATTTCCTTTATTTAGGAATTATGTGCAGGCATCGATTGGAATGTTTGAAAAGCAAAACCAAATCCATAAAGATAGTATCCATACTAGTATGGATTTGAGGATTTCTACTTAGAAACCATGAGTGTCATGTGCTTGACACAAATCAATAGTGGTGTTTTATGCCTGTACGGACACATAAGATAATTTGTAAACAATCAAATTGTGTACAGGGGATAAAGACATGAGTATCTATTTTTCATGTGTACAAGAGCCAAGTCCAAAGAATGGTATTTGTACCAATGCATTGGATTTGAAGATTTCTATTTAGAAATTATGGGTGTACGCAAGTCCGCAAGCAATTGTGCTTCATGACGGTTAAGAAATTATTTGCTTTTATGCATTTAAGAATTATCGCGAACGGGGGGAGAAATTTTATGACAATGTCATAATATTTTCGGTTGTTAATTTTACAACCGAGATCGTCATTATTGTCGATATACCAATTGCGCGATATGAGCATAGTTCAATAAGAATTTTAGGTTCCAAAATTTGGAAAATGGGATGTCTTAAATGATATCAAAAGAAGTGCAATACCGGTTGATACGTAACGTATTGGAAGATTGGGCGCGCGACCAAATATCCAACGATGAGGTGTTACGATGTTACCGATGCATAAATTATGAACATTTGCATTACATAATGTAGAATGTTAAATAGACATTGTCTATGTTTTTTGGGTATGAATTTGTAGAGGATTGGGCATGAGTAAAAGAGTTACTCATCAAGGTATTATATTTGTTGAGATAGCAAATATATAAGTTGCCTACAAATTTTCTATGCCTCTAGTGTATGCAAGTCTATAATGACTTCTTGTGAATTAACCGTAAATGTTAATTAGGATCACTAGAGAAGTTACAATTATTTTGTAAAATCAAAGAGGAACATTTTTAGTAATGTTTTCAGAATTGATTGCATTAGTAGATGCAATTAATGAGAAGAAATGGCTTAAAACCTAACTTGTAGAGATCCTATTTTGGAAGAAGCCATCTCAGGAGGTCTTGATTAATTGTGAATCAGGATATGATCTATAACTTCTTTAACAAGACTTATAATGAAAATTCAAGACATACAAGTCTTATACAAGGAACGGTAAGTCAAATACTCAAGAAAGGATTAATTGCAGTTAACCATTGAAACGGAGAAAATCTTGGTAGACCTACTTATGAAGAGTCTCCCAAAGGAATTAATTTCAATGAAGTATATAGAAATGGGACTAAGGTCTGTGAAGGAAGGTTGATCTCCCATAGCAAGAGACCCAACCTATGTTTTGAAAAAGATAAACAAGGTTCAATGTGGTACCAACAAGTTATGGCTGTAGATTATGGAGCACTAACATAAAACTTCCCATTTCAAGTTAGTGCTGGTTTTTTCAATAAGAAAATAGGATGGATGTAAATCCTTAATGAGTCTGTGATTAGTAAAAGGTGTCTCGCAGAAACACCTTCGAGACTTACCTATATGAGTATGGAAATGTGGGCCGTTTCCTAAGAGAAGAAGATCGTTCTCTAAAGAAGACTCATGAATAAGGATATAAGCACAAGGCCTTTGTAGTGCTTGGCTACAGAACACATGATTTATGAAATCAATATGTATGGAGACTCCGATTTTATCATAAGGGATACTTGGTTCAAGACTGGTTTCACCATAGAATCTCGATAAGGCTTTGAGTTTCTTACACTAAGTGAAGGTTCAAACCCAGAAGGTACCTATCATTTATGTATTGATTTCAGCGATGATGCTTAGTCTCTAATTGTGCTTGAACTACGTTGGCTTGATCCCACTCGGGTACGTAGGCAGTCACTTGAGTGATGCGGCCACTCTCGGTTTTATAAGTTTTATTTTATTTTATGTTTTTGGTTTTTGAAAATAGGGGGAGATTGTTGGATATTTTCAATAACTTAGAAAATAAAACCTGTTTCGTTTTTGGTTTGTCACTATGATGGGGAAGTGTTCTGTGTTGGATAAACACAATGGATGTTAGTTGGAGATGAAGGGACACCTCTAATAGGTGTGATGGTTCATAAAGGACACAACCATTCCTAACAGACACCTTATGTGTCTTTTGGAAGTGAAGAGGCATCTCCAACATGCATGAATAACCCTATAAGTAGTGAAGGAATTCTCCCATTCTTGAGAATGAATTCAACCTTTTTTCTCTCCATCTAAAGCATCATCAGAAATCTCTCTCATGTGTTCTTGGTTGGGTCAAGGGGTGCAAACCTTGAATCCAATTTCCTGTTGTAGGGCTTTCATTGTATCCTGAAGGAATTATTTCGCATACCTGTTGCAATCGCCAATTTATATTGGGAGGGTAGAAATAATCGTCTAAAAGAAATCACCCGAGCCTTGAAAGCTTTTGAGTACAACAACAATTTCTTTTAGTGTTATCATCCTCTGTTTTTACCCAAATTATCCAACATTTTGTTTGTTCCATTCCCCACTTTCCCAAAACTCTATGGTTCAACTCAAGTCGGAGTAGATGGATCTTCTTGCTTTCTCTCCATGAATATAAGTAACTGATTTTCATAAGTATCAGTAGGATAATTTATTTATTTCAAAGCAATTAACAAATTGATGAATATCAAAACAAAATCATGTTGAATGAGCATTTAGTCTTTCCTTGACTCTCTTAACTGTGTAAGCTATCGGCAATCTTTGGGAAAAATGGAAGTGTCGGTAAACTAGTATACAGTTACAAGATTGAATTCCATATTGCAATGAAGACCCAAATTTTAATCATAACTCATACTCTTTGTAGAGCAGAATTGCTTCACAAGAAGTAGAAAAACTTTGAAAGCCAGGAGAAGTCTGAATGACACCAAACAAATAATAAATTAAATAACGGATACCCAGGACAGAATACATTTAAAATCATCGATGGATTAAGGAAATTCAACTTCACCACTGATTTACAGATCTTCCCTACATTGATTTTAGAAAAAACTTCATAAATATAAATTTACAGTGACCCAAACACAATACTTTACTCAAATTTATTAATTCAATATCTTTTCCATGCTATTGAATTTCCTTACTGCAATCAAATTGTTGGGACTGATAACCATCAAGCAATTTTAAGGTTAGAACTGTGGAAAAGACGTTTACAGGTTATACACTTAAGCCTACTAAAGCGTGAGAACGTCTCTACTGCAAATCGGTCTAAGCTAGAGAAGAAATCATTATGCTAATATCTTGTTAGTGATTAACTGATTATACACATCAAAAGACATGATCTGATTCTGAAGTTGTTGTGGGGTTGCGGCGGCATGAAACAGTGGAAGAGACGGATAGAGGCAGTTTGAGTGAGAAATGAGAATAACAAACCCTAGGCCAAAACAGATATGTTTAAATAGTAGGGTAACTTACCCTAAAGAAATGAAAAAGTTTACACTTTTGTTACATTACTTGTATTTACAACCGTGGAGTAGATCTTGCATAATCTGTACATTTTCGATTTACAATAACAAATTTTTGCTGCTTAAAGGTAATTTGTGGATTAAAAGACAGATTTTATATCAACGGTGATTTGTATTAGTAACAAAGCAGTAGTCATGTGGCAGATTGTGGACTATAGTGGTAGATTTATGGTAACATTGATCATTTTGGCTCATATACATTTTCTGGTTCATGGAGTTGATTTAGGTACTGGGAGATTTTAGCTCACCATACGAATTGTAAGTCTACAGGCGAGTTAGGTAAAATGGGTCATTGGACAATGTTTGGGTAAGCGGGCATATCTGGGCAAATTGTAGGTTATAAAGAAAGTTTTTAACAAGGTCGCAAGAGGCGTTAGTAAAATTTGAAGATACATGCTAAATTTTGGGTCACACAGACCGCTTTTTGGCCAGCTTATAGTTCTTAGATCACAACAAAAATTGGGTAACTTGGTGGATTTTTAGGTTTGCAAGCCGTTGCTCACAATAAAATTCAAACAATGACCAGAAAACAACTCACATCACAAGATATGAGGTTAGGATTTTGGCAAACGAATACAAGGGGAAGTTACAAACCTTATCACCTCCATTGTTAATTTGTTCAATTTTACTTTGCAATGTTCACAAGAGATTTTAACATTACATGCCGTGCCGCAGTATGGGAATTCGCTAACATGTCTGGATTATTCCAATACATTTCATAAACCAGATACTTTTGGATCAATGAAAACTTCACTAATTTATAATTGATCTTCATATCACTGATTTTTGGTTCCAAAACTTAAAGTTTACTGTGACCCAAACACAGTACTTCACTAAAATTTACTCAATCAATCTCATTAGTAGGTTTGATTGCACATCTAGTAGCTCCAGATTTTCCTCACTATCCAATATTAACTTTCAGCGCCATCTTCAAGTCTGAAATAGAGATTCCCATACTACGTTTTATGGAACAAGTCAACGGTCTTGACCCAATGCGTCACTCATGCTTATTTGGCATATATGATCCTTTGTACGGGTCAAGTCACATCAAATGAATGAATGCCATTCTCTTTTCAGCTCATACAACAGTCACATCAATGACCCTAGCAAGATTTGTTGCCATAATTCCCTTGGTTGTATATTGACATTCACTGCTGGTCTTGATCATCTTGATTTCACACAAAACAAAAGTTGGACTATATAACCAGATTTAGGATTTTGCAGCATTATTTGTAGATATATAGCTTATAGATATGGAAGGGAATGCCACTTTAAGAAATGTGCTTGTTAGCCAAGGATCGAACTATAAAGATAATTTAGAAGCCTCATGAGGAAAGCACTCTCCATAAACACTTCAGAAGTGAAATTCAAATACCCTCAAATTGAAATCATAAACCAATTCATCATCTGATTAATTTCATGGTTCAGGTTTGAAGAGTCTCTGCATTTTAACCAAATGGATGTATGAAACGACTTACAATTGAGAGGAGAAATCATTGTGCGATCTAAAATCATTGAGGTTGCCTCCAAGGTATAAGCAAATATTCATAAACAAAGTGAAACTTCCCTTCAAATTCCATTAGGATTACTTGTGTGTTTTGGATCAGAAAGAGGTGATTTACAAAGATTGTATCAGGGGAGAGAGATATAGCAAAATGACGGCAGGAAGTGAGGTTTTGAGAATTTATATGGAAAGGTCTTACCTACTAGAGAGCACATAAAACCCTAATGAAGAGCTCTAGAATGAGCATTCAAAATAAAATCAACTGGAATGAGCATTTACTTGTTCAACTGTCGATTTAATTTGTGGTTGTGTTAAATTTAGGCTTACACATAAACGAAAGAGGGTCTTAGTAGATACAAGATTAAGTTGCATAATTCAACAAGAGTACATTCCAAAAAAGTCTTTAGTTCGCTCATTGCTTTTGGCTTCTTTCCTTCATTTGTGTTTACTTCTTATTAGCTAACTAAGAAAACCTAACTAAGAGACAAGGAGAAGGAGATGTAGATATTCAAATACGGAAATAGTAAAAAAATATGTATTTTATTCAAAGAAAAATAAAACACAATTATCGTTGGATTAACGAAATTTACAGATCTTCAGTTCACTGATTTTGCAACCAAAAGAATTCCCAATTTTAGAATTTGTAGTGACCTAAAAAACACAATGCTTCACTCAGATTTACTAATTCCCTGTTCTGACTCTTCCACGTAATAGACTCTTTTTGGAACTGAGGATCTTTTAATTAAATTTAGAAGATGCATTCGAAAGACAGCCACAACCACTTAAATCTTGAAGATTGAGATGCATTTTGAACGGTGGCGGAGCCAGACTTGGAAAAAGAGGGGGACTAAAAAAATATTAAACACACATTAGTGGGCTAAATTTTAAAATTAGGTGGACTAAATGTAAAATGTATTAATGGTTTTGGACTAAATAGCTGAAACAACTTACATTTGAGAGGAGAAATCATTGTGCTATCTAAGTTCATTGAGTTTGCCTCCAAGGTATATGTAGAGATTCATGAACAGAGTGAAAATTCACTTCAAACCCCATAATACTTTTGTGTGTTTAGGATCAGAAAGAGGTGATTTGGGAAGATCTGAGATCGGATCAGGGAGAGAAATATGGGAATTTTTTTTTTTTTTTTTTGAAAAATGGAAGGATATATTGAGAAAAAAAGATATTTACAGTTCATATACACAGACAATGACCATCTCTAAGAAGAACTAAAGCAACTATGAGGCGACAATTTCCTCCCATTGATGCAACATTTGCACTGCTGAATAGTGTCTAAAAATGTCAACATTAGAGCTCCACAGGTGAATCACAAGCTTAATAGCGCATTGAAGCTCATAAATTGTTTTTGGTTTTCCTCCATGAACTCTGCTATTGCGTTCATTCCAAACTTCAACACCATACTGACCTTTGCATTTGCACCTCCAAATCTCAAACTATGTAGCAAAGAACTGAAGTTAAAAGGCATCACCCAACAGATCTTCAGCGTGGACAAAAAATACTGCCAAAGCTCCATAATTCTTGGACAATGAATAAAGAGATGCTCCAAAGTTTCCACTTCCGTACCACAAAATAAGCACAAATTGGATTGAATAACAACCCTCCGCTGCTGCAACATATACCTAGTCGGAAGAGAGTTATGCAGAGACGCCCAGGTCATAAACATCACTTTAGGTGGCACATGTTTGCTTTCCAAAATAATATGATCACCCCAGTCCGACTCTCATTCTGTTAAACTATTATAAATAGTTTTCGACGAAACTTCACCCTCCAGACCGTCATATCCATCCTGAGTAAGCGCAACACTCCTTAAGTCGAATTTCATCTCAAGCAAATCAATGCTTTCAGCCGGGTTTAAATTCCTGTTAAAAGTGAACGTCCATCCATCATTATACAACTCTCCCACCAATGCCGCTTTCTGTGTACTGATCTTATACAATCTAGAATATTTCTCCCTGAAAGTCTTCTTGTTTAGCCAACAGTCTTGCCAGAATCTAATCGATAAACCGTTCTTCACCTGCACGTTTACAGCTTCTATAAAAACCTTATCTTCTCTTAGAATGTCAAACCACATGCTTCTCTTAATCGGATCCTTGACCTGCAAAGGAAGTAAACCGTCTGCATCAGCATTAGGTTTTTCATTAAGAATTTGCCTCCATAAAGCCGTTTTCTCCTTGCAGTATCTAATATGCCATTTAGGTAGCAATGATTTATTCACCATCCTCAAGCTGCGAATTCCTAATCCTCCCTTCCTCTTTGGCTTGCATATTTTCTTGAAAGAAACCCAACTCATCTTCTTCTTCTCATCATCTTCTCCCCAAAGAAAACGTCTCATGATCGTATCTAGTCTCTTTTCGACAGAAACCGGTAGATGATGCAATGACATAAAATACACAGTCAAACTCTCAAGAGTACTCATGATTAAAACAACCCAACCTGCCTTATTCAAATACCTCCTTTTCCAAGAAACAAGCTTTTTCTGCATCCGTTGAATGATAACTTCCCAGATAATCTCACTTCTCCTATTTGCTCCAATCGGCATACCTAAATAAATAATAGGTAAAGACTCCACTATGCACCCTAGTTCCATCGCTAAATCATCCACTAATAAATCTGCGCCTATGCTCACCATAGTACTTTTCTCCAAATTCAAACGAAGTCCTATTAAAATCTCAAAGACAACTATAATCATTAGTAATCTTCTCACCTCCACCGTTGTTGCATCCAAGAATATAATTGTGTCATCTGCGAATTGAAGATGAGACACAAGTGTTCCTCCCTCTTTCACTCTGAAACCTGTAAGTTAACCTTGAGCTACTGCGCTATTAATGAGAAAAGATAACACCTCCACTACCAACAAAAAGAGAAAGGGGGATAAAGGATCCCCTTGGCGAATTCCTTTTGAAGGTTTTATCAGCTGAGTTGTTTCTCCATTAACAAGGATCGAAAATTGAGCATCCATCACACACCACTTCATCCACTGTATCCACTTTACCCCAAAGCCATTCTTTGACAAAATCGAGAAAACAGCTGGCCAACTTACATTATCAAAAGCTTTCTGCATATCAATTTTACACAAAATCCCCAGAGTTTGCTGCCTCAACCTACTGTCAATTAATTCATTAGCGATAAGGATACCATCTAGAATTTGCCTATTCTTCACAAAATCTCCTTGTGCATTAGAGATAAACCCTGGCATGACTACTTTCAATCTTTCCGCTAACAACTTGCAAAGGATGTAAAAGCTACTAATCAAGCTCAACGGCCGAAAATCCCTCACTGTCGCATAGTCCTCCTTTTTTGGAATTAACTTCAAAAACGAGACATTTAATCTCCTATCCAGATTCCTAGTGGAATGAAACTCATTCATAGTAGCCAAAACATCCTTTTTCAACACCTCCCAACACACTTTGAAAAACTACAAATTAAACCCATCTGGCCCTGGTGCTTTATTTGCGCCGCACATCTTAACTGCCTTATAAACCTCTCCTTCCTCAAACTTCCTCTCAAGCCAAGCCCGCTCCACCGAGTCTAAAGACCTAAAATTCATATTATCAAAAGACGGACTTATGTTCGATTCTGTTGAAAACAAACCTGAATAGTACTCGTGTATCTCTCTTTTTATGATTTCCTGATTAAAAATATCCACCCCGTTCACCTCCAGTTTTGTTATATAGTTTCTCTTCCTCTTACCACTAGATATCCTATGAAAGTACCTAGTATTCTTATCTCCGTCCTGAAAACCTTTAACCTTCGCCATTTGGAAATCCATTCTTGCTCTCGTACACTTAACCTCGTTCATAGATTTTAGCAAATAAGCTCTTTCTCCAAGCTGAGTATAGTTTAAAGCCGCCACTTCCTCTGCCATATTGAAAACATTTATTTTCTTCTTAAGCTTCTCTTCCTTTTTCTGCACACTACCAAACGTATTTCTTCTCCAAGCTTTAATGAAAAATTTCAGGTTTTGAATCTTCTTAAAATGCACATAACCTGGCGCACCCACAAAATCCATTGAATTACACCACCCCTCCACCAGTTTTAAAAAAATCCGGATGTTCTAACCAGTAATTCTCAATCTTAAAGATGTAATGTGTTTTTGTTGACGGTATTAAATCCAGAAGAAGCGCTTTATGATCAGAAATTGTACGAATCAAAGCTGTTTGAGTGACGTTATTGAATCTGGCATCAGACAAAGGGAAAATTAAACATCTATCCAGCCTACATAGCAACAGATCATCCTGTTTATTGCTCCACGTAAAATCTCCTCCATGCAACGGGAGATCAATAAGTTCTTGGTCAGAAATAAAATCATTGAGTAACTTCATATTTCTCACGTCTCCTCCCGGTTTATTCCTCTCAGAGTCATTTCTCACTGCATTTACATCCCCAACCAAACACCATGCCTCCATTGACCAACTCCTTACCTCCTCCAGATCTTTCCAAAAAATCTCCCTACTATGGTTTTGGCAAGGCGAATAAAAATTCGTCAATACAAATTTGAAACCAGAGTTACGAAATCGAAAAAGACAGTTAATTGAATTTAATCCGAATTTTCTATCCAGCAGCTCCAACTGAGAGTTATCCCATATTGTTACCAACCCTCCACTGTTCCCTGCCATCCCTTGAGAAGAAATATATTCCATCCCAAAATCAGAATCATACCACAATTGACGAACAAACCAGTGAGACATATATGAAATCTTAGTTTCCTGAATGCAGCACACTACACATTTATGCTCCTCAATTATGTCTCGTACCGCAATTTGTTTCCCATAATCATTCATTCCCCTTAAGTTCCAAGAAACAATTTTAGTTTCCATCAATGCTATTGTTATCCCTTGAACTAACCTCATCATTCTCCTCTTCTGAATTGGAAGATTTGGAGCCAAAAGAATCACAACTATCCACAATTCTACGACCTTCAGCAATGGATTTATACATGTCCCTATATTTGAACAATATCTCATCAATGACAGCTCTGGCCTGAACTCCGTCCTTCTCAGAGATACCACCCACCTTGCAACATAATTCCACTACAAGTTTTGAAGTAGAAAAAATTACCTCATTCGAGTCTATATTCACCTTCTGAAGATCACCTAGGTTAATGACGATTTGATCATCAACCACATTAAAAAACTCCTTACTGTTATCAGTCTGCGAGTTTGGAACTAATGATGGAGTTTCCAACACAAAGTTCTCCTCTCCCTAACTATTTTACTGAGACCCAACGTCAGTACCCTCCTTCAATACTTCCACACCCTCACCACCTCCACTTTGGACAATTTCATTATTGACTGAGCATTTAGGAAACCCAGGAGTACTGGGTACATCAATTATGTGAAGCCTATCTGATGTAGGTATTTCCCCTTCCCTTCTACCATCCTCTAGCGCCTAAAAACTATTGAAAGTGGAAACTTTGAAATTTGTCCGAGAAATTAATCTATTCCCCAGAGAAGAATTCAAAGGCAGTCTTGCAGCAGGTTGAGTATATCTCCCATTACCCTGAAACTTATTCACTTCGTCCTCCACCTCATCCTCCACCTCAACCGCCACATCATTAATCGTGCCACCTGACAAAACAGTATTGGACTTGTTGCCCAATCCAACGTCTATGTCAACACCATGTTTACTCCCCTCACCCGTTAAAAAACCCCCAGTAATTTCCTTTGACAGCAAAGATTTAGATCCCTTAATACCGGAAATAAAATATTTTTGTTGCGTCATTCTGTTGCCAAAATCCTCAATTAGTCGGTTGTCCTCCTCCAATGATGCCCTGATTTTTGGATCGAAATTAAAATCCCATTCTACTGTAACTGCCCATTGAATGTCATCATCTTCCACCATGAACACCGCCGGAATAATAGAAAAATCGCCCTTGACCTTGATCCTGAAGAAATTATGTTTCCCCATTCGCAGAGAACTTGTTGCAATCTCAATTAGGCCCCCTAATTTGTCTCCCACCTTCTTGAACAGGTTCGAACTCCAGAATTTTTGTGGAATGCCCCTAATATTCAACCACTTTCCATACCTTGACAACGCCTGTAATGGAATCATATTATCACTACCGCCCTTCTCCACCTGCTTTTCCTTAGCTGGATAAATACTGCCACTCTCCACCTCCTTGTGTTTTGTTTGAGTTAGATGCACCATTTCCATATCTACAAAGATTTTTTGGGGTTTCCAAAGATCAAGCCAATAATCCTTGTCCAACACAATCTTAGCAGTATAATCGTCCATGATCTCCATATCAATGAAAGAATGCCACTCCATTTGCCTTCTGATTTCCCTAGCAACTCTTTTCCAACGCACCTCTCCTTCTACACGAACAAAACCTTCATAAGTCTGTTGCATAGAGAGCTTCCTTGGTAATTCTGCTGAAAAATCTGACCTTGCAGGCACCTGTGGAATCTTCTTCGCAATTAAATTCCTCTCCTTCAACAACCTTTTGATTTCTTTACACAGTACTGCCCAATAATAACCGCCATCCCCACAAGGGAAACAGAGAGCATAGGCCCTATTATCATCATCTCTTCTTGTTCTGGAGATTCTAAAATATCTCCCTGCATCATTATCTCGAATCTCGCATAAAAACGCTGACTCTCCTTCTCTTCTCGGCCATTTCTTCTTCATTCCTCCCAAACCTATAGCCTCCTCCAAAACAGTCACCAGCCAATTAGTGATCTCAATAGAAAATTCCATCCATGATTTGAAACCTCCCCTTTTCCGCTCCTCCAATCGCATTCTCTGATCATTCAAAGAGATCAAGATTGTTTTCCTCTCAAGATACAGTGGTTTTTCCGCTGTTTCTCTCTCCATTCTCTTCTCAGAGACTTGTACAATAAATGGTGTAGAAACATGGGAAATTGACGGCAGGAAATGAGGGTTTGAGACTTTATATGGTAAGGTCATTCTTTGCTAGAGACTAGAGAGAAAGTAAAACCCTAACCTAAGGTTAACAATGTCAAGAGCTTTAGATGGCAAGTTGGCAACATGAAATGAAGCCCGGATTGAGCCAAATAGGAGGAAGAGACTCTTACTGACTTCTTCTGGTTAGCTACTACTATTACCAAATGAATACTAGTACGAAGTCTGGTACCAAAGGGCTGAACATTAATCACCCAATCCCAGTGAGATAACTGCCACATAGGACTTTGAATGGCCGTCAGCAAACTTAGTTATACTATATGATTTTGCAAAAAGAACTGGGATACACCTACAGATTACTAACTCAAATGTGGGTACTTTATAAAATTACCCATTTTGTTTTTGTGTGCAAATTTCCTAGTATTTTTTCACGCGAAAAGTATAGGATCTTATAACATTTTCCTTCATTAGCATGACTGGAAAATATTCCAAACTATCGGGTTTATGAAAAGTATCGGAATAATCCAAACATGTTTGCGAGTTGCCAGACTATGTCATATAATGTTAAAATCATTTGTGAACTTTGCAGAATAAAAAAGAACAAACAATAGAGGTGATGAAGCTTGTAAGTATCTTTTTCCTCATTTTCACCCAAATCCTAACCTCGTAACTTCAGATATGAGTCGTCTTTAATCATTATTTAGAAGTTTATTGTGTGCAGTGGCTTGCAACCTAAATATTCACCAACTAACCCAATTTTTATTGTGATCTAAGGATTTAGCTTGTAACTTAAAATTTGAATTATGGAACATGTTTGTCAATAATCTTTTTTCTTTTGGTTATCAATGACATTTTGACTAGGAAGCATCGTCTCGGAGATGGAAAAAACACTAAAGGATTTTGACTGCATCATCTCGTATAACTAATAATACACTACAATCATTCAAACATTCGATTCAAACAGACATTCGATTCAAACAGACATTCATTCATTCGTTATAAACAGCTTATAATTAAATAATTAATTCCTTTTTTTTAGGGAAAATTAAAATTAAGAATACCAAAAATAAAAAAACTTCATTATGCTATTCGTTGGAACATCCTTCATTATGCTATCTCTACCAAAAAGATAGAGATAGAACTGATTTCACTACGGCTGGGAATCTTATTTGGAACATCCTTCCTTATGCTATTTGTTGGAATATCCGGAGAGAACACAATCAACGGATGTTTGTTGTAGAGGCAAAAGAGATAGACGCTCAAAAGATCCTATTAGACATTAAGACAAATATTATGTATTGGTCTCATCCCTCCAAAGCTCTTAGGATATTAGATTTGAAATGTTAGTCTTCAAATGGGAAGAGTTAGTCAGGATATAGTCGCTATATTGTTGAATCTTTTACCTTTTCCTTCACCTTGATTCATTACGGTTTTGAGGTATTGTAACTATTCCATTCTTTATTCCTTTATATATAAAAATTATATCATTTTATTGAACAAAAAAACAAGGAAAAAAAAAACTTCATTAATGTGACTTCAAGAGAAAATCACAATCTAGTAACTTCAAAATTGAATGCTGTAGCCATCGCTGTACTCTTATACTTTTGAGCAATTAACAGTGAACAACATACCTAAGCCTGCTTATTCTTCCGATTACTAGTTAGAAACTACTCCCTCCGTCCCACTATTAAGTGACCTAGTTCAAGTTTGCACAATTTTTAAGGCAAGCAAGTGAAGAGAGCACTTTTAAGCATTTTTTACAATTATAACCTTATGGATAATAATTAGTGAAATTTTGAAATGATTTATCTCTCAAACTACACCATGGATGTTAGAAAACTTGATACAATTGAAAAGCATTTTAAAACACCTACGTAACGAATATAAACATGCCTATTAAATTATGTAAATTTCTTATATTTCTTATAATCAACTAAAAGGATAATTTTAGAAATATCTTCTTGTTTAGTGATATAGGTCACTTATTAGTGGGACAAAATCAAAAATCAAATAGGTCACTTAATAGTGGGACGGAGGGAGTAAATATAATGGATCATTGAAATTACAGAAAATTCCAAAAGTATTAAAAAAGATATTTGCTTTCATATCAATTACCTTTTCATCTGCATCTATCGCATATCCTTTCACCCGTAGATCTATAATTTCTTTGGAAGATCTTGAAATAGAATGCAGTGATCCCCGAAGAAAAAGAAAATTTGAAATAAATCAAAAAAAAAAAACATATACTCTGAATTCTAAGAAAGAGAAACGGAAAAAATATATATGAAACAACTTACATTTGAGAGGAGAAATCATTGTGCGATCTAAAAATCATTGAGTTTTTCTCCAAGGTATATACAACGATTCATAAACGAAATCAAAATTCACTTGAAAAACCATTGATTATACTTGTGTTTCTTTGAGAACAGAAAAGAGGTGATTTAGGAGGAAGATCTAGGACTACTGGAGTTGAGAAAGAGACTTCAGATTTTATAACGGCAAGAAATGAGGTTTCGATATTTTATATGAGAAGGTCTTCCTTGCTAGAGAATAGAGGGCAAGTAAAAACCTAAGCTAAGGGTAACAATGTCAAGAGCTCTGGATGGCAACATGAAATGAAGCCCAGCTTGGGCCCAATGGGAGGGAGAGACTCTTACTGGTTACCGACTGGCTACAGCTATTACCTAACGAATGATCGTACGGGTGAGCAGTTATCCGGCACATCCGCCTATTTCCGTCTAGGTGCCTGACTAGTACATTGGTAAGACTAGATGCGGGATGGATGTGCCTGAACCATGGTTATTTTTCCAGTATTAGTATCAGACACTTCCTGTGTTCCCCTGGATGCTGTAGTAAAATGTAAGAACCATGGGATGCAAGAATCTTAAATTTGTTAAAAATGTGTATCAAGTCAGTGAAGTTTCCTAATAAATTATAGTACATAATTTTTTGGGTCCAAACTTTCTTAAGAAATTGGCCGCAAAATGCACTTCTATTTGATTGTTTTTTGGTATTCAACATTATTTCCCTCCCAAGTGACACACCGGAGAGATTTTCAGGGTGGAAGGAGCTGTGTGATAACCCATTATGTCCATCATGAACCTTTAGAGAACAAAATCATTCCAAGATTGTGGAAAAGTTATACGTGTTTGACGGTAAATAACAAGTGGAATATTGAAGTGAACATAATATCGTTCATCCATTGCCAAAGTTTCAAATTCTAGTTCTCCGAGACATACTTATTTACTCAATTGTTTCTTTAGAAATAGTGGGGGAATAGAAAGACATGGTCTGAAACTAGTTTATGATTAAAAAAATAATCATAAATCACATCCTACCTATCGTTGAAAAGATTGGTGCAAGAACGAATCATTCGAGCAAGTGGGTGAAGTTTTCAGTAGTAAGAGCAATTCCTATGGCAATGGCCAAAAACCAAAGTTTGTTGAGCCATGTGGATGGTCAAATACGATTCTCCACTATGGAAAACTATTGGGCTACCGAATAGTAAACGCGCGACAGGTGTGATGACGCGGGCAATTTCTATCCAAACGCTGGCGTTGTGAATGACGGCGCGGGCGAATGCTTACTGAACGCCAGCGTTTGGCAAAAACTCGCCATCGGAAATGGAAGGTTTCCAACGGCTTCTTCCCACTTCTATAAATAGACTGGAATTTGATCTCACAAATACACAACAATCTTTCATCCGATCAATATTTTTTTAATTCAATTACTCTCAAAATTCCAATCATGAATTCTGATTCTTCTGAGGAGGATATGGAGATGGATGACATGTTGTATGAAGAAGATGAAGAAATGTGTATAGAGTTTTTGAACCAAATGGATGAAGATGCAGATCAAGATAGAAAAAGACGAAATTTGATTATGCAATTACAAACCGGGATAATACTAAAGCCTTTGGAGCCAAATGAAGTTGAAAGTAGTAGATGGACATGGCGGAATCGACATTTTTACCACGAAAAGATGTTCATATACTAAGATAATAATATGATGAACAGATATTATGATAATAATATGATGAACAAAAAAAATCAAATTACGAAACATAAATTATTGAAATTAATAGTAAAACAGATATATTCACACACTAAAATTGGTCCTGCGAGAGCTAGATTTACTCTAAGAGATGCATGATATTTGCAATCATCTTTGGATCAAAGAAATCCACCTGAACTAATTTATACATCTTTCACTTCACTGATTTTGCAAAAACTTTATTTAAAATTTACAATGACCAATACACAATACTTCACTCAAATTTGCTAATCCTAATTGATAGTACGTGTAGTAGATCAAAACTTTCATCACAATCCACCATTAATCTGAGTCTCAGACAGAGATTCCCTGTTCTTCTGTTACCAGCTGAGATGATTTCTAAGTAAAATGGAGGTTCGAATCATTGAAAACCATCTTTACTCCCACATTGCTAGACACGAATCTGATCTGAAGTAGGCAAATAGCTTCGGTCAGCAACTTCATTTCAGCAGAATCTCTGGACGTAAAATCAATGAATGAGTAAAACCTAGGAAAAGAAAGAAAAAAAAAAACGATTTGAGAAGCAAGATATACTACTTACCATTTGAGAGGAGATATCATTATGCTTAGTTTCTTCTTGTTGTTGGTGGTGGTGTCATGCACATCCGAAGCCATGATCGGAGGTCGTTGTGTTTTGATCCGAAGCCAAGATCTGCCGAGGAAGAGAGGCAGTAAAGAGTAAAGAGTGATGAAATGAAACCCTAGGCTAACATGTTTAAATAGTAGTTGTAAATTAACACAAGTGGAACCGTTTTTGGTACACTTTGGTTCCGTCACTGAACTTAATAAACAATGTGGAGCAGATCTTGCACAACATGTAGATTTTGGATAGTAAACCCAAATATTTTGGTTGCTCAAACGGTAATTTTTGGATGAAGAGACTAATTTTGTGCCACTTGTAATATGTGTTAAAACAATGATCATGGCTTAACAAGCAGCAGATTATAGGTCGAATCAGAATGAACAAATATAAGCAATCAATCCATTGAATGATCCATAGTACCCAATCAGGAAAAAATGAAGCCCAAGAAACTGAAATAAGACATGCTTGAGCAAGCAAGTCGGTGAAGTTCGTCAGAAATATCTAAGCATAAGCATTTGAAAAACATGTCTTCTGAAAATCCCGAGTGTTGAAGAATAAACCAAGATACTATGAAGACAACAGAAGGGATCAACATTGGTTGTTGATCCATTATGAAGAAAGCAGTGTGGATCAACTATGAGAGTTGATCCAATATGGTCGGGTCAACTGATATGGTTGACATGAAGTGAATGGATCAACAAGAGTTGTTGATCCATGGTACAGTTTATGGAAGTTTACTTGAGTTGCAAGTATTACGTGTTTTAAGAGTTTGTTTACATGAGAATTGTCTAGAAGTTTCTTTTTAGAGTTTGGTTAAGTTAGGAAAGTGTTTATTAATTCAGAGTCAAGTTTGTAAACATATAAATAGGCTGTTAAGCCGTGAGTTTGAAATACATCAATTAAGAGAAGCTTGTTGAAGCTTGTTTGAGTTTTAGTCCTGTGTTATTTTATTAAGTCTTTGATATCAGATTTTCTACATCTGGTATCAGAGCACTGGTATCAGGTTCTAGGGCTGTGGGAATAAGTTGTTCAGTTGAAGATAATGACGAGTTTAAGTTCGATCAAGGTACTTGTGTTTGAAGGTAAAAACTTTGAGCACTGGATGTTGCAGATGGAAAATATTTTCACATACCAAGAGGTATGGGAAATTGTGAAAGATGGTTATATAGAACCAGCAGAAGGAGCTGTAGTTGAAGGAGCTGTGCTAACTCAATTGAATGACAACAGAAAGAAGAATTCTAAAGCCACTTATATTCTTCATCAGGGTATTCATGAATCTCTCATGGATAGAGTTATCTACATCAAATAAGTTAAAAGAGAATGGGATGGTTCGGTTAGCTATTATACAGGATCTGACAAGGTCAAGAAGGTTAGGTTGCAAATCTAAAGAGAAAGTATGAATTACTACTGATGGAGAGTACTGAAACAATATCAGATTTTTTCTCAAAGATTTTAAATCTTGTCAATGAGATGAAAGCTAATGGTGATACTGTAGAAGATTCAACAGTTGTTGAGAAGATATTAAGAAGCTTACATGAGAAATTTGAATCAAAAGTTATTGCTATAGGAGAATGCAACACAGTTGCAACAATGACTCTTAATGAGTTGTTGGGTTCATTACAAGCTTATGAAATAAGGTTGTTGGAGAAAACAGTTGCTGCAAAACAAGTTTAAGAAACTCTTAAAAGTCAAGTTAGCTGGAGAAACAATCAAGGAAAACCTAATGCTGGAGTTTTTCAAAGAGCAGGAAGATCAAATAATGGGAGTTATAGAAAGCCATTTGATAGATCAAAAATACAGTGTTATAATTGTGGAAACTTTGGACATATTGCTACTGAATGTTCACAACCAAGAAATATTGTTGGCAATAACTACAAAGAAAATTTCAAGGCTAATATTGTTGAAAGTCAAAAACTAGAAGTAGAAGAGCAGAAGACTGAAAACATGCTTCTAGCATGTCATACAGCAGAAGAACAACCACAACTGAAGTGGTATTTAGATACAGGTTGCAGTAACCATATGTCTGGAAGAAAAGATCTGTTTGATAAACTTGATGAGTCTGTCAGATCAACAGTGAAGTTTGGTGGCAGTTTTACAATTCCAGTTATGGGAAAAGGAAGAATTGGAATTGTTCTCAAGAATGGTTCTAAAGCATACATCACGGATGTATTTTATGTTCCTGGTTTACATCAAAATTTGTTGAGAATGGGTCAGTTGTCTGAAAGAGGATATTCTATGAATACTTACAGTGGTTTGTACTTCATTAGAGATAAAAGAAGAAGGCTGATAGCTAAAGTTCAGATGACAAAGAACAGGTTATTTCCTTTGAATATTCAACATAAGAAGGAAACTTGTTACAGTACCAGTATGAATAATGATTCTCGGTTGTGGCATAAAAGAATGGGGCATGTGAACTTTAACAGTTTACAGTTTTTAGCTAAGAAGGAGATGGTGTCAGGTTTACCCATTATTGAAGTACCAGAATCAAGATGTGAAAATTACATCTTTGGCAAGGAACACAAAGATCCATTTCCAATTAACAAAGCTAGAAGAGCTGAGCAACAGTTGGAGATTATTCATAGTGACTTGTGTGGTCCTATAGAAGTTACATCACATGGAGGTAATAACTATTCACTAGGCCAAATATTGGATTTGGTGACGGTTCAAAATGAAATACTATGACAGTTCTTACGAAAAGTGTCACAGTAGATCGCTGGCAAAGTATAGGTGACGGTTGCTCAAAGAACCGACATTAATTGTTGATCAAAATGGTGACGGTTGGCTAAAATGTCAAAGAAACACACTATTGTGACGGTGGTTGGTAGAAAATGTTAGAGTAGACCTACCATACGGTGGCATTTATGGATTGTCAGGTTCTTTTGATATATTGTGACAGTCTTTTTGTTAAACTGTTAAGTTTGCACATGGGTTACACTTATGTGGCGGTTAAGATAGACAACTGTCAGTCATATTTCATACATATTATGACGGTCATGTTTAAAACCGTAACAGTAGCTCATATTCCAAGAGACCAGTTGTAAAGTAAGCACTGGCATAGGAGGATTTTCGGGAGATAACTCTCCTTTTGAAAGTTCTACCGATCCATGAACATTGGCGTGATTGGTTGAAACAAATTTCGTAGAAAGGGGTACTTTTTGACCCATTGAATTCGACATCATGATCGCAGATTTTAGTTTTTTTGTGTGGATAGGATCAGTAAGTAATCCTTCTTAGATCCATTCAATGCTTAGCCAGATTCCTTGGAAATTTACCGCAGCAGGGATTTTACTAAGATCACAGTGAACCTTAACCTCACTACTATTAATTTTTGAACGATTTATAGTGGATTGATGAATATGAACCACTTTACCCCATGGATGACAGATTGAATTTTTCTTAAAAGTACTACTTTTTTCCAAAAGATGCAAAGGCAATCCCCTTATTCCTATCCAGTGATGGTTTACTGATGATAATGCCCCGTGATATAAGCATCTTCTTTTTTCCAATGACGCATAATGATGTATACCCACTTTAATAAGCATCTTCTTTTTTCCAATGAACTATCCACTTTAATAAGTTTTGTTTAACGAAAATTAGAAAAGTATTCCTCTGGAACTTTGCAAAAAGCTATATTTCCATTGATATTAAAAAGAACACGCTTTCCCCATTTGAAATGCTTTGTAATACCTTTTTCTATTTTCTTCCACCCAATATTAATGTTCTGAATAATTACTGCTAAACTACCATCACAGTGATCATCCTTTGTAGAGAGATTTGGAAAATCTTCTAATTCAGCGATAGTAGAAGAAATTGGATTCCATCTATTCGTCAAATCGATAGAAGGTGATGTTGGAATTGTTGATGATGCTGGTAATATTGGATTTTTTGGAAGATTTGTTTTCTCTTTAGTCACAGATGACCAAAAACTGCTCCAAACTGCACCCTCCAAGCCGCTTGGTATGCACACAAACCTTTGGATAAAATCACTTGTTGTTCGAGTAATCTTCAAATAAGAACCATGTTTATTTGATAACACATCTAATAGCTTCTGTTCACATCTTCGAATTGGACCTCGATTCAGCGAAATCTTAAATGAAGGATACAGAGCGCGATGCTGCAGCAAAGGGTCATGCATTAAGTTTTGATCATTTTCGTGATAATTAATAAGTTGCCTGATTTTTTTCCCTTTGTTATTGTTTTTAATGGAAAGTGAATGATTGGGTGTATGAACGCCAGTTATAGAAATCAGTGAAGAAATACGTGAAAGATCAATCGGTGGAAAAATACATGAAAGGTCTCAGTTGACGAACAAACTCTGATAATTTCTTGGCACATCTTGGAACGGATGCTACAGAAAGGGATCTCACTAATCATTGATAGGTAAACGCAGATTACATTTCTCCATTTCAATTCCTCAATCCTTGTGCGTACAAAACATCTTTATGGAACTACTGACTATCTCTTGTACAGACAAAGCAAGCAGATAGAAGTTAATTTCATTAAAGATTGCAACTAGATTTTAACTCTATTCAATCAGCTTCACACTCCTCCACAATTCCTAAGTTCGTTGATGATGTATTGAGGGTTGTAAGATTGCAGTACTAATTGAAGGCGTTGGCAACCAATGCAGAATAAAATCTAGAGATAAAATTATGTGTGCTTAATGAAAAAATTATATGTACTCAGTGAAAGAATACGAATAGTTGCAAATTAACATGCTAGGAATGTAATTATTTTTTTCTTAAAATATCAGAATGTAAATTGAAGCCAGCAATATAATATACAAATTCATTATGTGGTCACTTTGGTTTCGTATGTAAATTTAAAAAGTCACCTAAGTAATGCCATGATGATTATCAAAGGAAAACGTCACCTAAGTAACAGATGCCATGACAGTTTTCCATAGAACAGTCACTGTAAGAGTGCAAAAGTGACTGTTTTTAAAGAAAAACGTCAGAAAAATGTACTTAAATTGACGGTTGTTTAAGAAAACCGTTGGAAATAATATTTATGCTGGCGCTTTTCAACATTATATTGACGGTTTCTTGGGAAAACAGTCACCATAACATCGTTAAGGTGACGTTTTCAATAAAAAACCGTCGTGGATGTCTGTTACAATGACGGTTTAATATACTTCATGACAGTTTTGAAGGCTAATTGGTGACGGTTATGTGACAGTTCATAAGCGTCAGTATAAGAGAACCCCTACGGTGACATCGACATTGGTGACACTTTCAAATTTCACCAGAACCGTCATGGAATTGATATAGTGACAGTTTTGAAATGTCACCTATGTTGATATTTGGCCTAGTGATTTCATAACTTTTATTGATGATTATAGTAGGAAAACATGGGTATATTTTCTTAAACAAATGAGTGATGCTTTTTATGCTTTTAGAAGTTTCAAATCTTATGCTGAGAAACAAATTGCTAAGAATATCAAGATTCTGAGAACTGATAGAGGCCAAGAATATATACTGTTGTTGACAAGTTTATGGAAGAGCATGGCATTCAACATCAATTAACTGCAAGATATACACCACAACAGAATGGAGTTGCAGAGAGGAAGAATAGAACCATAATGGAGATGGCAAGAACAATAAGAAGAACAACAGATTTACCAAAACATTTTTGGGGTTATGCAGTTGACACAGTTGTGTATTTACTCAACATATGTCCTACAAATAGTTTGAACAACATAACACCTGAAGAATCCTAGAGAGGTGTAAGACCAAGTGTAAGACATATGAGAATTTTTGGTTGTATTGCATATGCACATATACCCAAAGAACTAAGAAAGAAGTTGGATGACAAAAGTGAGAAGTGCATTCTTGTTGGTTACAGTTCAGTAACCAAAGGATATAAATTATACAACCCAGAAGCTGGAAAAGTATTTACAAGTAAAGATGTGATCTTTGATGAAGATTCACAATGGAATTGGAGTAATGGATCAACAATCAGTGTTGACCCTCATAACAATGTATCAAAAATTAATGTTGATCCACATAATATTGGATCAACTAGGAATGTTGATCCACCTGCTACTGTCAGAACAATTCAAATTGAAGTTGAGGAAGAAGTGCAAGATCAAGACAATGTGGAATAACAATATGAAGAAGCAAGAACTAAAGCAATAACACAAAAAGAAAATACAAGATCAAGAAGAAAATATATCATACCTCCTAGGTTGAATGATTATGTTTTAACAAGAGATGATGAAGATGATGATAATGTGGTAAACTTTGCATTGTTTGGAGATTGTGATCCTGTAGGTTATGAAGAAGCTTCCAAAGAAGAAGGTTGGATTCAAGCCATGAATGAATAACTGAAGTCAATTGAGAATAATGACAGATGGGAATTAACAGAACTTCCACCAGGAAAGAAATCCATTGGTGTTAAGTGGGTTTATAAAACAAAGTATAAGGCAAATGGAGAAATTGAGAGAAAGAAAGCAAGGCTAGTTGCTAAGGGATATAGACAAATAATAGGGGTAGATTACTCAGAAGTGTTTGCACCAGTTGCAAGACTTGATACAGTAAGGATGATCATTGCTTTAGCTGCACAAAAGGAATGGAAGATATTTCAGATGGATGTGAAGTCAGCATTCTTGAATGGAGATTGGAAGAAGAAGTTTATGTAGAGAAACCAGCTGGATACATTATGGAGTGGAAGGAGAATGAAGTATACAAGATTAAAAAAGCTTTGTATGGTTTGAAACAAGCTCCAAGAGATCCGGTGAATGAAGTAAATTAAATCCTTACAAGATGTCCACATGAGCATGCTTTGTATTTGAAAGATGATGGTCTTGACAATCATATCATAGTATGTCTGTATGTGGATGATCTCATATTTTCTGGAAATAGCACTGAGATGATCAATGAATTCAGGGAAGCTATGGTGAAGGAGTTTGAGATGACAGATCTTGGTTTAATGTCATATTTTCTTGGTATTGAAGTGAAGCAAACTGAAAGAGGAATTTTTATTAATCAACAAAGATATGCTGAAAAAAAATTAAAGCGTTTTAAGATGGATAATTGCAATCCAATCTTAGCACCAGTAGAAGAGAGGTTGAAGTTGACAAAAGATGGATCAGGAGAGCTTGTGAATTCAAAAGATTTTAAAGGTCTTGTTGGATGTTTAAGATATCTGACTGCTACAGGACCTGACATCATGTATGCAGTTGGTATGGTTAGTAGGTTCATGGAAGCTCCTAGACAATCACATTTACAGGATGCAAAACGTATTCTGAGGTATGTAAAAGGAACAACAAGTATGGGAATATTTTATACTATCTCAAAAGATCCAAAGTTGGTTGGTTTCACAGATAGTGATTGAGCTGGAGATACAGAAGGAAGAAAGAGTACATCAGGTTATGGATTTCACTTGGGAACTGGTTTTTTCTCTTAGTCATCTAAGAAGAAACAAGTTGTTGCATTGTCTACAACAGAAGCTGAATATATAGATGCTAGCAACTGTGCTACACAAGCTGTATGGTTAAGAATGATGCTGAAGTCTTTGTTTGAAGAACAGAAGACACCAACAACAATAGTTTGTGATAACAAGTCTACAATATCACTAACTAAGAATCCAGTGTTTCATAGGAGAATTAAACACATTGATGTTAAGTATCATTATATTAGAGAACTAGTCAGTAACAAGTTGCATATATTTTCAGTTAGTCTTTGAAGTCTAACACTTTCATTTACTTGCGTGGAAAGCTTGGTGTGATTGGCAAAGAGTATCTTGGTTTAAGGGAGGATGTTGAAGAATAAACCAAGATAGTATGAAGACAACAGAAGGGATCAACATTGGTTGTTGAATCATTATGACGAAATCAGTGTGGATCAACTATGAGAGTTGATCCAATATGGTCGGGTCAACTAGTATGGTTGACATGAAGTGAATGGATCAACAAGAGTTGTTGATCCATGGTACATTTTATGGAAGTTTACTTGAGTTGCAAGTATTACGTGTTTTAAGAGTTTGTTTACATGAGAATTGTCTTGAAGTTTCTTGTTAGAGTTTGGTTAAGTTAGGAAAGTGTTTAATTCAGAGTCAAGTTTGTAAACATATAAATAGGCTGTTAAGCCGTGAGTTTGAAATACATCAATTAATAGAAGCTTGTTTGAATTTTAGTCCTGTGTTCTTTTATTAAGTCTTTGATATCAGATTTTCTACACCGAGTATCTTGTTGTTGGTGGTGGTGATCATCAACATCCGAAGTATCGTCTTTTAATCTGATCTTAATGTGCTTTGAGATCAGCATGGAAAGGATAGAGAGAGTAAAGGAACTACTTAGGTTTGAGAGGAGATATCATTATGGTACTACCTTGTTGTTGTTGGTGGTGATTATCCACATCCGAAGCCATGATCTGATCATGAGTTTGTGTGAATGAGAAGTCGTGAAATAGAGGAAGAGAGGGAAAAGGCAATAAGAATGAGAGATGAGAATAACAAACCCTAGATGTTATTTCGGCCCGTCTGTGCCTGGTTTAACACGTGAAAGACTCAACTCACTGGATCAGTAGTGAGGTATTTGTTTTTGATATTTATAACATGAAAAATCACATATTCCCACTGGTAAACGATGTCACTACATTTCCACTGCTCAGTTGAGTCGTCAATGGTCAATGGTTGCAGCAGAACAACCCTCAGTAGCCTCTTTCAAGTATTTAATTTACAAGAAATTTAGAGGCCCTAGATTTGTTTCCTTCTCTTGGTTGGTTGTGTATTGACAGTCAGTGTTGGTCTTGATCATATTGATTTGGAAGTGAAGGCCCATTATCATTTGTGACTTTGAAGCTTCATAATAGGGTTTTAAAAGAGACATGTTTTTGGGCATACCAAAAAATTACCTGGCATACTCAAGGTTTGGCTCACAACTTTTTTTTCCCTAGGTTCGCAAGGTTCGGCGGATAACTTTTAAGCCAAACTTAGACAAAATGTATGCCCGGTAATATTTTGGTATTGCCCAAAAACAACTTTCTTTTAAAATGAGTCCTTTGAGGAGGGGTTCCAGATTATTTGGTCTTGATCGAGCATTAGCATTGGTGGAGGAGTTGGGAGCACAGAGAGCAGTTGTTCTGCTGAATTAACTTTTACATCTTTTGGTCTTCTTTTGAAGTGGATCAACAATCCCTCATTGCAAGACTGCTTGTTTGTAGATGGATCTTGGAAGGGTAACCATTTGCAGGTAGGATTACATTTTTTATTTATTTTTTGTTAGTTAGGAACCTATGTAAAGATGAATGTCATCTGTTGGTTTTGTTTTGTCTTTGAATCATGACGGGTAACCATTTACAGGTCGATATACACAGCTAAGGATGTCATGAATCTTTTTTTTTTCCATTATGAAGTTTGATGGCATTAATTGTCCTCCTCTAATATGAATAACATTTTGATCTATGCAGTTGAGCGCTAAGAAAGTGGGGAATTGTTGGGCTAGGAAGCATTGGCTCGCAGGCGACAGAAGACTAGAAGTATTTGAGTGCATCATCTCATACAACTCAGTAAGACGCCATCCCTTATGATCCAAAAACATTATTGATGTTTCATAAACAATAGTTGCCATCTTTAGTTGAGAAAGAATCAAGATACCAATGTGCATGTAAATCAATTTACAAGCCTCCTGAGAAAGCAACCTCCATAAACACTTCAGTAGTGAAATTGAAATGTTGGTCTGTTTTTCGTCTTAAAAAATTAAAGTTTGTATTATTAACCTATAAAATTAAGCTTGATGCCTTGCAATCAAATACCCTTAAATTGAAATCTTAAATCAATCAATGAAACTGATAATATCGTGGTTCACAATGAGCCAATCCATCAGGAAAACTCAAACCAAACCTTGAAAATCATCTTCCTTTTGAGAGCATATCAATCGGAACTGATTGACACCAATACGGGCATTCAAACATTGAATTCTTATATGCATTCATTCAGTACTTCCAAATCGAACCAACACAGTATGTATTCATCTTCTAATAAATTCCTTAGTTTTCTAGAAAAAAGTGCAGTCACGAACACCAATATGAAAAAGAAGCTTGATTAACGGGACCAAAAAATAGATCCAAATTGGTGATGCTCCTGTCCAGAGCCCTTACTACTTTTTAAATCAGTTGTCATCGTGGCATATTTCGTTGTACTTCAGAAATTTGCACTGGAAGGAGATCCTTTGAGTGAACATTTACTCTTAATGAAAATAACTTAGAGAATTTCTTATCGTATCTTAGATCTTCTTTAGGTTATTACTTGGGTGTGACTGTGGGATTTTCCGTAATTACAAAAGTAGAGGCAGTAAATAGTAGGGTAAATAAACATGAGTAAGTTTTACTGCATTTCCTCTACGTCAAAAGTACATTATTTACAAAATGAAAGAGGGTATTTACTCTTTAGTAGATGCAAGATTGAATTTTGGTAACTAAAATGTAACTAAAATGCAAGAGCGTCTCATTTTTATTTAAAAATGTAACTAAAATTTCATCTCAAGGTTTTATTTTGTTCATTCCATTCCCCGCTTTACCAAACTCTATGGACTTGTTTCATTTTAGTACAAACTGGTTGAAATCAAATTTGAGTACCATGACAGGAGGAAAAATTGGAATAGTAAGAAGATTGAATCTTCTTCTTTCTACTGCTTAGTTGAGAGGAAAAGCCATAATGGAAATCAATCTATTGTATAATGCCAGGGTATGGGTATGATTAAGGAAAGGCTCCGCCGCAAACCCAAAATTCCATTCTGAGGAGAAGTCTGAATGGCAGCAAACAACTAATAAATCTAAAAATGGATATCAAGACAGAATTACAATAAAATTAAACCATGAAAACTAAAAGAGATTCAATTAAACCATGAAAACTAAAAGAGATTTAAATGTATCTTATTACCTTTTTCCGTATTCAAAGAATTTAATTGAGAAAGAAAGAGTGAAAGAAATTTATTGAAACAACCCGGATAAATAAATTAGTCACAGTATGTCACAAGAATTAATAGACCTTCATGGATGGAAGAGATTTATTCTAAGGTAAAACAAAGTACCTTTCATCTCAAGGTTTTATTTTGTTCATTCCATTCCCGCTTTAACTGAGCCTACATTATTTTGAAATTTGAGAGGAAAAGCCATAATGGAAATCAATCTATTGAAATATAATGAATCCTCCGTTATTTGAAAGGGTATTTTTTATAAACCAATTTTGGTCGGTTTTGATTAAGGAAAGACGAGCATCGGATATGCTTTTATGTTTGGGTCTGGAGTCATATCATGGTGTTCAAAGAAGCAAAAGACCTATCAAAAATTCCATTCTGATGGTTGAGAAGTCTGCTTTTCCTCAAGATGATCTAATCAGCAAACAACTAATAAATCTAAAAATGGATATCAAGACAGAATTACAATAAAATTAAACCATGCAACTAATCTTTAAACTACCGTGAGTTCAAAAGAGATTCTTTTGAATAAGTCTTTTAAACCATGAAAACTAAAAGAGATTTAAGGTGTTTGTTTTTCCGGAAACTGTATTGAAGATTAAGCAATAAATAGAAAGAGGTTCTTCAATATCCAAAACTATGGAATTTTAGTACAAATTGAAATCAAATTTGAAACAATGAGAGGAAAAAAATGGAAAAATTAGTCACAGTAGTGAGATTTATTCTAAAAATGGATATCAAGACAGAATTACAATAAAATTAAACCATGAAAACTAAAAGAGATTCAATTAAACCATGAAAACTAAAAGAGATTTAAATACCGAAAGAGTGAAAGAAATTTATTGAAACAATAAAATAAATTAGTCACAGTAGTGAGATTTATTCTAAGGTTAATTTGCGTTACCTCCTCAGGTGAAGATTATAATTTGAGTTACCTCCCTTACATAAATAATATTAGCATAACCTCGCTTTTTTAATGATTCCGTCCAGGACATTTGTAATTTAAATTACATAAAAGAGATTCAATTAAACCATGAAAAACTAAAAGAAATTTAAATACCATCAGTCAGTTAACAACTTCATGAAATTTCCAAATAACATCAATTGGCAGCGAGCATTTACTTCCGCAATTGAAAGGGTCTCTAGTAGATAGAGGATTGGATTTCACAATAATTAAAACATACTACTACTACTCAATCTCTAGAATAATAATAATAAATAAATAAATAAACTTTTGCTGGGACAAAACCTATGCATAAGAATGCTGGGGTAGTCAGTTGTTAATGGATAAAGATGAACAAAATACTTGGCATTCCATCCGGAATAACATCCCACCTCAGATTTCCCTTTTCCAAGAGATTGTTGAAGGACCATTGATCAAAGCAATGTTTTTAAGCATGTACAAGTGTTTGGACATATTGAAAACCGTTTACTCAGTCATCCCGTCTAACATCATATACGCCAAAACTGCTCAAAACATATACGCCAGACACATCTACCAGCAATAATTGGAGTATTGAAGTGAACTTAATCGTTACCATTTCGTTCATCCATGACCAATGTTCCAAAGTTTGATTATTTCTGACGTCTTGCCAATCTTTTTGTTCATAAATAGCGCCGCATCCAAAGGCGATGACTACGACTATGAAGATTGTAGTTCCTTTCAAAGTATGTCTACTAAAAGATTACCATTATGATGTTAAGCCTTTGTTGCTCAACTTCTTACAGGAAACTGAAACCATCTTGGAAAAAAAAAATTCTTACCTGATGTTGAAATTCACGTCTTTATAAAACTTAATAAATTTCAATACATAAATTAGGAATAGACTATGAAATTCGGAATCCGTTTCAACCAGGGTAATTTGTATAGATGGTCAATTTCTATTTTCCCACAAACCAATATTTACCTTCTTTAGTTGCGAAGGAATGAAGATACCATCTAATGAAAGTATTCATTAAACTAAACAATGCTTCAAAAAAAAAAAAAAATTAAACTAAACTAAACTAAACAATTAAGCCTGATGCCTTAAATTAATTCATCATCTGTAACTGATAAATTTCATGGTTCAGATTTGAAGATTCTCCGTGCTCAACAAGTATCCATCAGGAAAACTAATTAACCACTTCCTAGATCATATAGATTGGAACTGATTCAGTTCTATATATTCATTTATTCAATATGCATTCTTCATTTATTGAATGCTGACATACCAAATTTGTTTAAACCAACACACTCCTATGTATTCTTTTCTAATAAAATTCCTTTGTTTTCTTGAGAATAGTACAATTAACAACACAAAAATAAAAAACTTTGTTTGACCAAAAATAGAATCAAATTACACCGGAAACTGTACTTTAGCAGTTTGGACTTGATGAGGTAAAAGACCCTATTACAACAGATTTTGTTAAGAATTAAAAAAAAAAACTGGTCTTAATATGGATCTTGTCTTCAACTATATCTACCCAATATCTTCCGATCCATTGAATCCTTATGTTCTTCGGAGATCTTGAAATAGAATACAATGAACCCTGAAGATTAAAGAAAAATAAATTAAGGTCAAATAAGCTGTAACAACAAGAGAACAAATTAAAAATTGAAATCAAACCAAACAAAACATACATTCTGAATTTTAACCAAAGAGAAATTAAGGTACCAAACAACTTACATTCGAGAGGAGAAATCATTGTGCTATCTAAATTCACTAAGTTTGACTCCAAGGTATATGAAAAGATTCATAAACAATATGAAAATTCACGTCAAAACCCATTAGATTATATTTGTGTTTGTTTCAGAACAAAAAGAGGTGATTTAAGAGGAAGATATGAGCCTACTGGATCAGGGAGCGAAACAGATACACAAAGAAGACGGCAAAGATAGAGAGAGAGATAGCAAAATGACGGCAAGAAATGAGATTATATACGAAAAGCTAGAGACAATTGAAACCCTAATCAAGAGATATGGCAAGTTGGCAACACGAAATGAAGCCCACCAGATTGAGCCCAATGGGAGGAACAGACTCTTACCGAGTTACTGAGTTCTGCTTCTGCTTTAGCTACTATCACTTGTATAGTTGTATGGCTGTGCTTGAACCATTGTTATTTTTCCAGTATTAGAATCAGACACTTCCCGTCTTCCCCTAGATGCTGTAGTCAGAGTCGTCGTTGGATGCAAGATTGCGGAGTGACTACTGGAATATCATATTCAGTGAATTTAAAAAAAAATGCATATTAAGTCAGTGAAGTTTCCTAATAAATTACAGAACAAATATTTGTGTCAAAATGCGCTTGAGTTTCATGTTGTTTGGTATTCAACATATCTCCCACCTATAATTGACACCAAGTGCATAAGCATCGCAAGATCATCTCATAAAACTCAAGGAGTAAGAAATGAAGCCATATATGTCCTTAATATTCAGATATCATTGCTCTTGGATAAGAGATTAACGTTTAAACCAATTAAGAAGTCTCATGAGGAGAAGCAGTCTCCATAAATAAACAATCAGTAGTGAAATTGAAATGTTGTCAAATTTCCTGGTACAGAATCAAAGTTCAACCTAAACAATGAAGCTTGATATCTTACAATTCATCAAACTGATAAATTTCATGGTTGACATTTGAAGATTCTCAATGTTCAACAAGTATACAATTTCATCAAACTGATCAATTTCATAGTTCACATTTGAATCCATCGGGAAAACAATCCTAGAACTAGAAGACTCAAACCAAACTTTGAGAATCATCTTTCCTTGGTAGTACCAATTGACCACTGCCCAGATCATATATATTCTTCTAATAAATTCGTTTGTTTTCCAAAGAAAAGTAAAGTGAATAACAAAATTGATCCAAATTAGTGATATTCCATTGTACCTTAGCAATCTGAAATCAAAGGAGATACTTTCCCCTGCTTCAGATTTTTCCGAAAATTCTCCAAGTATAATGTAACTGCAAATTATCCCACAGCCACACCCAAGCGTTGTATTTCAAGATCTAAACTCATTTCAACTTCAAAACTCAAAACAATTTTCAGATCTAACTTTTGAATACTAAAATGATAATTTGAAGTGTTAAAATCATAAAAGAGACTCGAAAATTTTACGTGGTTCGATCCATAAAGGGATCTACATCCACGGATATCACTAAATATTTTGTGGTTACATAAATAATTGATTTACAAGGTGAGACTCAATTGATGAGTTTTGGAGCTCTTCTAGCTCTAGTTTTGGGGGAGAAGATGAAGTTAAGGGAGAACGAAATCTGAAAGATACAATTAAATTTGAACAGTAAAATTACACCACAAATCATAAAATACAATATCGAGTATCTATCTTCTCGTCCGCATCTACCCCTTATCTTTTCATCCGGAGATCTTATGCTTCTTCCAGAGATCTTGAAATAGAATGCAATGTGCCCTGAAGAAAAAAAAATTATGAACAAATAAGCTGTAACAACTAGACAAGAAATAGAAAACATGAATCAACCAAAAACAGAACATATACTTTGAATTTTAACCACAGAAAGGAAAAAAAAAACATATGAACCAACTTACGTTTGAGAATTGGGAGAAGAAATCATTGTGCGATCTAAAATCATTGAGTTTGCTTCCAAATTATATGCAAAGATTCTGATTTAAACCAGAAAGGATCTGATCTAGGCGGAAGATCTGAGCCTACCGGATCAGGGAGCGAAAGAGATACAGAGAGAAGACGGGAAAGAGAGAGAGAGAGATAGCAAAATGACGGCAAGAAATGAGATTTTATACGAAAAGCTAGAGACAGATGAATTCCTAATCAAGAGATAAGGCAAGTTGGCAACATGAAATGAATCCCACCAGATTGATCCCAGTGGGACGAAGAGACTCTTACCGAGTTCTGCTTCTATTTAGCTACTAGCTAGTAATACCAAATGACGGAATGAGTAGTAATAGACTATTAATTACTTGTATGGATGATCATTTATCACCTAATCAGCAGACCCTATCCGGCACATCCGCCTATTTACGGTTAAATAGAGGCATGATGGGTGTGCTTAGAATCAGACACTTCCCGTGTTCCCCTGGATGTTTTAGTCAAGGACCAAGGTCGTCGTTGGATGCAAGAATGTGGAGGGACTACTGGAAGTTCATATTAAGTATTCAAACATTCAGTTCATTCACTCATTATAAATAAGCTAAACCCAAAACCAATTTCTTTTTGAATTATAAAGAGCTTAATCAATCAGTAAGACATTATGTGAAAATAAAAATAAAAATAAAAATAAAAATTCCAAATATCATTCATGTTACTTCAAGAGAAAATTACAATCAGTGTCTTCAAACATGAAAGCTTCAGCCCCTATCTACTTTTTAAATCTGAGTGGAAAAGTCATTGTGGCATATTACATTGTACTTTAGCATTTTGAACTTGAAGAAGGCATTACCCAAGATGCTGGCACTCATATCGATTATCTTCTCATCTGCATCTAACATTTATGTTTTGGTCCGTTCAATCCTTACAACTTTGGGAGATCTTGAAATAGAATGCAGTGAGATCTGAAGAAAAAGAAAAAAAGTGTTCAGATAAGCTGTAACAATAAGAGAAGATATAGAAAATTCAATATCAAGGAAAACAAATATATAGTCTGAGAATTTTAACCAAAGATATACAAAACAAATTACGTTTGAGAGGAGAAATCATTGTGCGATCTAAAAATCCTTGAGTTTTGCTCGAAAGTATATGCAAAGATTCATAAACAAGATGAAAATTAACTTCAAAAACCATTGTACTTGTGTTTCTTTCGGATCACAAAGAGCTGATAATTTAAATAGTAGTAGTAGTCGACTGATACGCTTAAATAGTAGTAGTAGACTAGTAAGCAGGGAGGGACCCAAATTTCAAAAATGGGCAGGGCTGGAATGTCATCAGATTGCAAAGTGGCGAAGGCCGATTTTTTTTATTTCTGAAACCAGCCGCGCAGTTAAGAAATACTAGATAGGTAGATAACTAAAACTAAAATGAACAAAATCACAGACGAAAAGATAGCCATTGAAAGAAATTTATAGTTTACCGAAAAAATGGGCTAAGTAGTGCCCTACTATCAATTTAGACCGGGCTACAAATACCATTTCAATCAAATATGTATGCTGAAAAAATTTCTCCACCTGTGAGGGGGTGGGCTAAAGCCCCACTTAGCCCCCTCATAGGTTCGTCCGTGCTAGTAAGGAAAATAAAGACTAGAAGACAACTCAGGAAGCCAAAATGCCCGAATTTGGGAGGCATGGTTGCAGAAATACCCCGTTGTTTATGGGTAAAAATCGTTTCCGCCGATTTTGGTAAATTCGGTAGGTGAGTGAGAAACTGGTTTAAACCCTAAACAAATGTTCTGCACGTGAGCACTTTATAGATTCGAGAGATCAATCTGTACAAGTCCGGCCTAAACCAAAAAATGGCCGTTCCAGACTTGCTTCGGTCACAAAGTGGAGGAGAAGGGTTGATTTGGGGAGGGAAGCAAAGAAAGGTGTTGAGACCAGAATAATTATGGGAGAGTAGTGCCTCGACTTGTATCAGAAAGTGAAAGCTTAGGAAGCTTGCAAGAGATGAAAGCTTTTTGGAGAGCTTGCAAAGTTGCCTTTTCTGAGAGTGTTGTATTTTTGTCCTGACCGAGACTTGTTGTCTGGCGGAAATAGGTAAGACCTATTTATACAAGTCGAGATTGAAACGTACCCTGGCTTCATGAAGGAAGAGAGTAAAGGGTGAAATAATGGGAGGAGGTGGTAACCGCAAGGTGTTTATGGTTGAAAACGTTTTCACCATTATTTTCTCATTCATTTGACCGCTTTATTCCTATTCACACTTTCTTAATGTGAGCGTAGTGTACGCTGCAAGCTGTGACCGCCAAACCAAGACCCTGGAAAGCATCTCCCAGTTTGTGTTGATGTCTCGAGTGTTGGTTGCACCTTGAGTGCAAGTGCCGCTGCTAGGGGCGCGTGTGGCATGTTCCAATGGCATGTGCGGAATGCCTTTGTTGTGGGTTGCACCTCGAGCGCAAGTAGTAGTGCCAGAGCTGCTAGTGGCATGTGTGGCATGTGCCAATGGCATGTGTGGAATGCCTTGGTGGTAGGATGTACGTTGAGTGCAAGTGGCAGTTCCAGAGCTACTAGTGGCGTTTGTGGCATGTGCCAATGGCATGTGTGGAATTCCTTGGTGGTAGGTTGCACAGTTTGCAAGTTAGGCTACCACCGTGGGTTTTGTCATGTGCCAATGGCATGCGTGTTCATTAGGACCACGGCTTGGTAAGAAAAGCTACCAGCGAGCGTGTTGGAATGTGCCAATGGAATTCTTGGCCATTAGGGCCACGGTTTGGTAAGAAATGCTACCATCGACCGTGTTGGCATGTGCCAATGGCATGCTCAGCTATTAGGGCCACAGTTTGGTAAGAAAAGCTACTAGCGAGCATGTTGGCATGTGCTAATGGCATGCTTGGCCATTAGGGCCACAGTTTCGTAAGAAAAGCTACCAGCGAGCGTGTTGGAATGTGCTAATGGCATGATAGGACATTAGGGCCAAGGTTTGGTAAGAAAAGTTATCAGCGAGCGTGTTGGCATGTGCCAATGGGATGCTCGGCCATTAGGGCCACGGTTTGGTAAGAAAAGCTACCAGCGAGCGTGTTGGCATGTGCCAATGGCATGCTTGGCCATTGGGGCCACGGTTTGGTAAGAAAAGCTACCAGCGAGCGTTTTGGCATGTGCCATTGGCATGCGCCAATGGCATGCTTGGACATTAGGGCCACGGTTTGGTAAGAAAATCTACCAGCGAGCATGTTGGCATGTGCCAATGGCATGCGTGACCAATTGGGCCTAGGTTGCATGGTTTGCAAGCCTAGGTGCGGGCGCTACTTTTGCATGGCGTGTCTAGTGCCAAGGTAGGGGTGTTTGGCTTGGCGTGACCAGCGTAGCTCGGGCCAAGGAAGAGTGTATTTAGCATGGCGCGGATAGCTTGAACTAGGTGTGGCTGGCATGATTTTCCATTGGCACGGAGGTTAGGCTCGCATGGTTAGCATGCTTTGGCGCGTTTGGTGTGACTAGCGTATCTAGGGCCAAGGCAGAGTGTGTTTGGCAGGGCGCGGCTAGCTTGATCTAGGTGTGGCTGGCAGGATTTTCCATTTGCACGGAGGTGCGGCTAGCATGGTTCGCATGCTTTGGCGCATTTGGTGTGGCTGGCATGATTTTCCATTGGCACGGAGGTGCGTCTAGGTGTGGCTGGCATGATTTGCCATTGGCACGGAGGTGCGGCTAGCATGGTTGGCATGCTTTGTTGCGTTTTGAGAGACTAGCATAGATAGGTCCAAGGCAGAGTGCGTTTGGCATGGCGCGCCTAGCTTGGGATAGGTGTGGCTAGCATGATTTTCCATTGGCACAGAGGGGAATTAGGGTTTTGTTCGTTGTAACCCTAATTTGAAAAAAATACCCCCTATTAATTGCTGACTACATGCATTAAATGTCCTAATAAATGTATCACCGGTGACATTAGGTTATTTGGGGTTTTACAATTTTACCCTTTGTTTAAAAAACCACCATCAACATTAAGTCCCTTGCTTAGCTCGGAACAAGAGCTTTGTTGCGAGGTAAGCATAAGATGGTGACAAACTATCAACAAAAAATCGTAAAGAGAATTGAGGAGGCTTTTCTCACCTTGTTATAAATAGGATTTGGAATCCTTGCCTCTGGAAGATTTGCACAAATCGGGAGGCTGGCACAATTGGGAAGTCAGCATCATTGATAGACAGGAAGCTGGGCGGTATTGAGAAGTTGACGCGAGTTGGGAAACTGAGCGTGCTAGATGGTGGGACCGGCGCAAAGTGGGAAGATGATCGCGCTAGCTGGCGGGACTTGGACGGCGTTGGGAAGTTGGGCGTGAGTTGGGAAACTGAGCGTGCTAGCTGGCGTGACTTGGGCAACGTTGGGAAGTTGGGCGCCCTTGTGGGACCGTTCCTTATATGCACGATTTTTGGTATAAGGAAATCCTTCCCTATTTCAGAATCTCCACGCCTATATATATAAAATCCCTTTTTGTCATCTTTGTTCTTTCATCTTTTCATACTAGCGGCAGAGTCACAAAGAAAACCGGCTTCCAGGTATGTCTTCCAGTACTTCTCTTATTTCCCTTTTAATGTCGGTGCAAACCCTAAAAGTAGGCGTTTTTTTTGTAATCCTTGCAATGCCATTGCGCATATGATTTCTTTCCGTGCTTCTTGTAGAAAATATTGTATATATGCACCCAAGGGAAATACTGCATATATGATTCGAACACGTAGAAAAGTGCTCCATATATAATTTTGAACCCGAAGAAGGATACCATAGACGCATTCGAGCCCGTAGAAAATAATGCATATATAGTTTTGAACCCGAAGAAGGATACTGCAGACACACTTGAGCCCGTATAAAACACTACGTATATAATTTTGAACCCTGAAGAAGATACTGCGTGTGCATTTTCGAACCCGTAGAGAATACTGTATATGTGCTTCATATGACTTCGAACCCATAGGAAATATTGCCTATATGAATTTCAGACCTGAAGAAAATACTGCGCGTGCAGTTTTGACCCCGAAGAAAAATGCTCCATATATAATTTTAAACCTAAAAAAGGATACCATAGACGTATTCGAGCCCGTAGAAAATACTGCATATATAACTTTGAACCCTGAAGGAAATACTGCGTGCGCAGTTTTGAACCCGTTAGAGAATACACCTTTTTTTTTCCAGGTTTTCCTTTTGTTGTCTGCGGTTATGTGTCAGGAAGATAATTTCGTCTTTCTCCGTGTGCAGATATCTTGTTACTAAGTTGTTATGAAGAAATCCGACAAGATGTTACCTGAACAAAATTTCGCCTCATCGAAGGATGTTCATAGTTCCAAACCAAACACGGATGATGAATTCTCTCTGCCAAACCCTCGCCTTATTCGGAAGAATCACCCAGTTTCGTTCCAATTTTGTTAACCGGTGGTGAAGATGAAAAGAAGACACGTTCGGTTCGCCCAGCAGAACACCATACGTTTTAAATCTTCATAAAGGGGTATATTCTTCTTCCAACATTGATTTCAGGATGTGTCAAATCCCATTGCGTTCTTTTGATAGATGGGTTGATTTCATAGTGAGTAAGGAGCACATAAATACCAACTTAACTCGGGAGCAGATTATTGATGCTGTCAGAGCTTCAGTAAATCTCCAGATTAGGAAGGATATCCCGGGATTGGTTGCTTTCATCTCCAGATGGTGTTCGGACACCAATACGATCATATGTAGATGGGGTGAAATAACTTTCTCCTTGGAGAGTCTGGATCACTTCCTAAATCTTCCGATACCCAGGAATCTCAATATCAGATTGTATGAAGGTGAGGAGAAGATGCGGGATGACCTTGCCGCTAAGTTGGGAGATTTCGCTCGAAAAGAATCCACTGCGAAGTCGAAGGATTCTGTTCGGAAAGAGGATGAAAGGTGCTTTTACAGCTGGTGCATATCTCAATGGTTTCTGGACGAGCTGAAACCTAAACAGAAAAGCAGTGATCTTCATGTTGCGGCATTTTTGGCTCTCTGGTTGTCTAGAGACATTTTTGATGATGGTTCTATCAAGAAGGAAATAAGACCAGAGTTGCTAGTGATTGCTGTGAAGTGAGCAAAAGGTGAAGTTCTTCCCATTGGCAAGATATTCCTTGGTTCCCTGTATGAGCATATGGATCACCTAGTTGCGAACATGCGAGTTTCGAATGGTTTCATGAAAGTGGATTCATATGTGCACGTTGCTTTTCTGCAAGCCTGGTTATGGGAGCACTTTGAGAAGTATGATCCGAAACCGTTGCCTTCGATTCTCGCGAGTTGGGGAGGCTCCCGAATTCTTAAATGGGTGAACAGGCGTCCAAGAGTTGGCATGAGCTTGGTTATTTTTCTCGATAAGTCGCATGAAATCAGTTTTCGCCCATGGGAGCCGGTATATAGGTCGGTGACTCAAATTGACACCTTTTCTTCTACTCCGATCATGTCTTTGTCTTCTGACAGCAACTTGAGTGTTGGTGAAAACTTGTTTATTCAAATCTGCATGCCCGTCTATATACCGTCTTTCTTCATGGGGTCTTTCCGAATAGCTGCTTACAATATTGACTGTGCTGCTCGTCACATGGGTTTCGATCAAGGGGTGCCTCTTGCTTACCAGCTGGTGGTTCTTAAGGATTCATTACATGCCACCCTCAATGTCAATCGCCCTTGAGCCGGGTATCCTCCTTCCCTTCTTTCAAACGGGAAGAGTAACTCCGACGACCTTTGGCTATAATGCGTTCTGGTACGATGAGTTCATTATGATCCAAGATTTTGCAAATAACGTGGTGGAGAATGTTCGTTGTAAACCTTCCCCAGCAGTTTTGAAGAAGTATCCAATGTTGAGAGATCCCAAGCGAAAGTTTCCTGGCAACTCGAAAAGTCCACAGGCAAAGGAACAGAGAACGAAGAATCGTGTTGACGGGTTCCGGGAGATTTCAAAAGATCCTCCCACAGCTCTCGTGTCTTTCAGTTCTTCCAATAACCAGGTATGTGTCGCCTCCTTGTTGGTTTGTCTCAAACACGTGAATTTCTGCTGAAAACATGTGTCTTGTTTCTTCCAGGACTTCGGTAGTGTTAATGCTTTCGCTGCCCTTGCACGTTGCCAGGAGACGACAATTTTTTCGAAGAATTCCGGTGGCACTGAGCCTTCTCTTAGCGGTGATGAGTCAGATAAAGGAGAAATTTCAGCAAGTGAGAGTGATTCCTCTGGCAGCACTGGTTCTTTTTCGGGAAGTAGTTCGGTGAGTTTCGCGCTTCTTTTCTTTCTTCTTCCGTTTCTTCTTTTGGAAAATGTCTAACTCAAGTTCGCAGGGGGGATCCGGTTCGACGGACAATTCTGGGGTGTAGTGACACGAAAACTTTCCCTTGGTGACCACCGCCGGTGACTTGGAGATGGGAGTTAGCCAATTGCCGGGCACCGATGTGGTTCAAACGATGGATGATTCCCTGACAGTTGCTACCGTAGATATGGAAAAAAACTCTTTGCGAGTCGTGAGGCCAGTTGCAGGCGCCATTTTCGATGCCCCGTACTTGGTTCCTTATCCATGTCATGTGCTGGTTGGCGGTTTCAGCGTGCTGGCTAAGTATGAGGAGTTATATACCAGAATTAAGGAGAAGTATGGATATAGGGCCACAACCAAGAAGATCACTAGTCGATTTTCACTGGTTAAGCGTGTGGAAGAGGCTTTATCTTCCATCGAGGACATGCGTGAGGTGACTGTCCACACTGTTTCTGAAGACGTTATTGCCAACTGGGAGCACCATCGTGACGTGTGTGTAGAAAATGAGTTCAATGCTTCGTGGTTTGTTGAAGTCCTTGCTGAGATTCAGAAGTCGAAAGATGTAGCATTCGAAAACATTTCTGCAGAGGAGATTACACGACAGGACGTAGAACTCGAAAAGCTTTCCGATATGTTGATTATGAAGAGAGCGGCTCTTGAAGATGCAAAGTTTACTTTCTCCAAGAAGAGAAGACCTCTGCTGGATTATTTTCCTTGAATGTTTCTCTGTTAAACTTTCATTTAGGTTTTTTTTTTTTTTTTTTTGAAAAACATACCGGATGTCTGTTTCAAAGTTCGCCGATTTTGATAAACAACTGGTAGGTTTTGAGGATATTGGATTATTTCTGGGATGAATGGTTTTGATAATATAACTCTGATTATGTTTTGTGAAAGGAATATTGCTTTTATGAAAGTGTGTGCTAGCAATAGGCACAAGACGCAGTAGTATGACAAGTCTTATTAAGAACCTAAAAACAGATCGCATATCTTAGCTTGTCTAAATTTACTCACTACATAGGTTTTTGCGAACACTCCCCCCTCCATGTAAAAGGCGGATTTGCTGGTAGCATCGCCAGTGAGTCCATAATCTCTGGTAGCATCTTCAGCGAGTCCCCAGTTTTCTAGTGTAGTTTTTACAACTGGTAACCGGGTCGTACGGAAGTTGATTCTGATTGAGTCTCCTTCCCCTACCATCTTGACATCTTGGTCGAAGAACGATATCTACAGTCTGACATTGTAGCCGATAGATCAATCCTCCCGCTGTGGTCGCCAATTTTTTATGGGTAAAAATCGTTTCCGCCGATTTTGGTAAATTCTCAGAAGGGTGATCGAGAAACTGGTTTAAACCCTAAATAAATGTGCTGCACGTGAGCACTTTATAGATTCGAGAGATCAATATGTACAAGTCCGGCCTAAACCAAGAAATGGCCATTCCAGAGTTGCTTCGGTCACAAACTGGAGGAGAATGGTTGATTTGGGGAGGGAAGCAAAGAAAGGTATTGAGACAAGAATAATTCTGGGAGAGTAGTGTCTCGACTTATATCAGAAAGTGAAATCTTATGAAGCTTGCAAGAGATGAAAGCTTTTTGGAGAGCTTGCAAAGTTTCCTTTTCTGAGAGTGTTGTATTTTTCTCCTGACTGAGACTTGTTGTCTGGTGGAAATAGGTAAGACCTATTTATACAAGTCGAGATTGAAAAGTACCCTGGCCTCATGAAGGAATAGAGTAAAGGGTGAAATAATGGGAGGAGGTGGTAACCGCAAGGTGTTTATGGGTGAAAACGTTTTCACCATTATTTCCTCATTTATTTGACCGCTTTATTCCTATTCACGCTTTCTTAATGTGAGCGTAGTGTATGTCGCAAGTCGTGACACGCCAAACCAAGACTGGAAATCATCCCCCAGTTTGGGTTGATGTCTCGAGTGTTGGTTGCACCTTGAGTGCAAGTGGCGCTTCTAAGGGAACGTGTGGCATGTGCCAATGGCATGTGCGGAATTCCTTTCTTGCGGGTTGCACCTAGAGCACAAGTGGCAGTGCCAAATCTACTAGTGGCTTGTGTGGCATGTGCCAATGGAATGTGTGGAATGCCTTAGTGCTAGGTTGTATGTTGAGTGCAAGTGGCAGTGCCAGAGCTGCTAGTGGCGTGTGTGGCATGTGCCAATGGCATGTGGAATGCCTTGGTGGTAGGTTGCAAGGTTTGAAAGTTAGGCCACCAGCGTGGGTTTTGGCATGTGCCAATGGCATGCGTGGCCATTAGAACCACGGCTTGGTAAGAAAAGCTACCAGCGAGCGTGTTGGCATGGGCCAATGGCATGCTTGGCCATTAGGGCCACGGTTTGGTAAGAAAAGCTACTAGCGAGTGTGTTGGCATGTGCCAATGGCATGCTCGGCCATTAGGGCCACGGTTTGGTAGGAAAAGCTACCAGCGAGCGTGTTGGCATGTGCCAATGGCATGCTTGTCCATTAGGGCCAAAGTTTGGTAAGAAAAGATACCAGCGAGCGTGTTGGCATGTGCCAATGGCATGCTCGGCCATTAAGGCCACGGTTTGGTAAGAAAATCTACCAGCGAGCGTGTTGGCATGTGCCAATGGCATGCTTTGCCATTAGGGCCAAGGTTGGTAAGAAAAGCTACCAGCGAGCATGTTAGCATATGCCAATGGCATGTGTGACCAATTCGGCCTAGATTGCATGGTTTGCAAGCGTAGGTGCGGGCGTTACTTTGGCATGGGGTGGCTAGGGTGTTAGGCTTGGCGTGATCAGCGTAGCTAGGACCAAGGCAGAGTGTATTTGGCATGGTGCGGCTAGCTTGAGCTAGGTGTGGATGGAATGATTTGACATTGGCACCGAGGTGCAGCTAGCATGGTTGTCATGCTTTGGCGCGTTTGGTGTGACTAGCGTAGTTAGAGCCAAGGCAGAGTTTGTTTGGCAGGGCGCGACTAGCTTGAAATAGGTGTGGCTGGCAGGATTTTCCATTGGCACGGAGGTACGGCTAGCATGGTTCGCATGCTTTGGCACGTTTGGTGTGGCTGGCATGATTTGCCATTGGCACGGAGGTGCGGATAGCATGGTTGGCATGCTTTTGCACGTTTGGTGTGACTAACATAGCTAGGGCCAAGGAAGAGTGTGTTTGGCATGGCGCGGCTAGCTTGGGCTAGGTGTGGTTGTCATGATTTTCCATTGGCACGAAGGGGAATTAGGGTTTTGTTCGTTGTAACCCTAATTTGAAAAAATACCCCCTATTAATTATTGACTACATGCATTAAATGTCCTAATAAATGTGTCACCGGTGACATTAGGTTATTTGGGGTTTTACAATTTTACCCTTTGTTTAAAAAACCACCATCAACACCCGTATTTTCAAAAAGAGTTAAAATGCCCCAATCCGTTAACTTTTCCATCCAAGATAGTTAAATGGTGAATTTGGCACACATGTGACTTCACACATGCGAGATGAAGACAATAATAACCCTTCAGGGTCAAGGGTTTTAGGTTTCAGGGTGTGGTGGTGGTGGTGGAGGCGCAGTGGTGGTTGCGGCGGCGGCGGTGGTGGCAACGGTGGTTGTGGCGGCAACGACGACGATGATGACGGTAACAACGACGAAGGTGGTGTTGGAGACAATGGTGGTGGCGGTGGTGGTGGCGATGGTGTGTCGGCGGCGGTAGCGGCGGTGGTTGTGGCGGCGCTGTTGGTGGTGGTGGCGGTGGTTGTGACAACAACAATGGTAGTGGTTTTCAGTGGTGGTGGTTGTCGGCGGTGGTTTTGGTTGTGACACGACGGTGGTGGTGGTCGACGTCGGTGGGGTGGTATCGGCAGCGGAGGTGGTGGTGGTGAGGATATGACATGTGTAGCAATACTAAAGGTGGTCATTTTCTAAGAAGAAAGGTAAATATTTAATACAAATCAGGGATAAAAATGTTTTTTTGTCACATGCGAGAATTCACATGTATGCAAAATTGACAACTTAACTAGCTTGGATAGGAAAACTAAAGGACGGGGCATTTTAACTTTTTTTCAAAACTCAAGGCATTTTCACTAACAAAACCCTCAAATTGGGGCATTTCAACTCTTAGCCCTTAACACAATGTAAACAACTCAACTCTTAGACTCACTTAGTAGAAAAGCAGAAGAAAAATCACCTACTCCCCACTAGTAAGGAATTTCCTGCTCATTTTAGTAATCAATTCGATGGTCAGTGGCTGGCACAACAACAACTCCCAGTAGTTCTTATTCTCAGACGTTTGTCGTTCATTTCTACTTTCAACGAAAGGTTTTACAAGAAATTTCGGCCACTAATAATCTCCTAATTAATTCCGTTAAATCAATACTTACCATTAATACAAGCAAAATCTCATTCACTAAAATCCATTATCAGCTCATACACATATCTTAGACCCTAGATTTGTTGCCTTCTCTTGGTTGTGTATTGACATTCAGTGCTGGTTTTGATCAGATAATATTGATTTGGTTGTAATCGGAAATGCTGGTCGTATCTATTCACAAGATAATGCTGATCTTGTTGTTGGTCTTTTTATTCCCGTTCTTCCTAGAATAGCACCATCAGCATTTGAATGATGTGGTTTATCGCACAGGAGAAGAACAATAATGTTGAAATTTTTGATAGTTTGATGACTTCGGAGATATTTGAGCATAGAATTAGAATTGCTCATACAGAGCTCCTAGCAAATAGAAGTGGAAGCAAGATTATTTCTCTAACTCACTGTTTATTTTTATGTTCTTTCTCAAGTTCACATTAACAATAGGACTTGCCTATTTTTAAGCTGCATTTACCGACTAGAACATATCCTAGAACTCTGTAGAGAAGGTTTATACGTACTAAAATACAATTTCTAACCTTATCTTTTCTGGATTTCTCTTTAACCTCTTTGACTGGTCTTTTTCCAGTATCCAGAGAATTTACTCTCCATCTTTTCTACAACCATTTCACATTAGTTCATATTCAAAGACTCTACAAAACAATAAACACACCAGACAATTCCAGACTCATCTACACTTACAAATTATTTTCCAACAAAAAAGCAGAATCGCAAAATAACTCATTTTAATATCCAGATGTATCTGGACACAAGCGAATTTCAGGCATACTCAGTAATTAATTTGTTTCAAAACCAGTTTAACCTGATGAAATATAAAATTAAGACCAACATGAATGATGAGCATTTAGTCTTTCCTTAACTCACTTAAGTCAATATCTGTGGTTGTGTGAATATATATGAAAGGGTCTCTAGTAGATAAAAGATAGAACTCGATAATACAATGAAGACCCGATCCATGTGTGCAGCAACTCGATGAAATTTCAAATGGAATGAGCACTTGGTTGTGTTTCATTAATTTATGGTTACACATAAATCAAATATGGTCTCTAGTGAATGCAATATTGAATTTCATAATTCAAAGAATAGATAAAGTAATAGACATAGGCATAAGCATAAGCAAAGTCATTCTCTTTGTTGAGTGGATAATTGTACTGCTTCTGAAGAAGGAAAAGAACGTCTCGGAAGTTAAAAGCCAAGACAAGTCTGAATTGGCAAATATTAGGAAAGAAAATCGAATAATACGATGAACAAAAAAATCAAATTATGCAACATAAATCACTAAAATTGGTTATACAAGAGCTAAGAGATGCATGATCATCTTTGAATCAATGAAATCCACCTTAACTAATTTATACATCTTTCGCTTCACTGATTTTGCAAAAAATCTTCCACAATTGAAAATTCAAAGTGACGCAAACACTATACTTTACTCAAATATATATATATATATATACTAGTTCAATGTTCTAGTAGTTTTAATAGTAGCTAAAAAAATTCATCAGAATCCACGATTAACCTTACAACGGAGTTAGATATTCCATGTTCTTCTGTCACCATCACAAATTTCCAGGAAAATCCGATGTTGGAGTTATTGAAAACCATTTCTACTCCCACATTTCAAGACAGCCACTAGATCAAGAATCTGATCTGAACCATTGCCGCTCAGCAGCTTCATTAGAGGGGAATCTCTTGAAAGAATTATGCTTACGATTTGAGAGGAGATATCAATATGCTAGAATCTTCTTCTTGTTGTTGGTGGTGGTTTTCATGCACATCGGAAGCCATGATCCGAGGTTGATGTGTTTTGAGGCGGCGGCGTGAAACACAGGAAGACTGGGAGAGTGGCAGTAAAGATGATAAAATCAAACCCTAGGCTAGAACATAAGATGTTTAAATAGTATTGTGAATAAACATAAGAGGAACCGTTTTTTTGTTAGACTTGGGTTCCGTCACTGGACTTACTATTTCCAAATGTGGAGCAGATCTTGCACAATATGTAGATTTTGGATAATAAACCCAAATATTTTGGTTGCTCACACGGCAATTTTTGGATTAAGAGACAATTTTTTATGTCACCTGTATGTGTTAAGAGAAAGATTATGGGTCAAGAAGTAGCAGATTATTGGTAGAATCAGAATAAACATAATACAATGATCTACCGGATAATGATATGCACCCAGTACCATAATGTGACTGACTTCTCGATGGAGGTCATATTCTCAAGCAATGATGAGTTGCTCCTTTTCGATTGCCAGCTTCTTATGCCTTCGATACTGATTCAGATGATTATGGCGACAAGAAAACTAAAAGTATTTAACTTGATCATCCAGTACAACTCAAGGAGTAAGAAGAAATAAGTTCCATCCCCCATTCCCTTATTATCCAATGTCATTGGTCTTGCATAAACAACAATACCATCTAATAACGTGTAAACCAATTTAGAAGCATGTAAGGAAAGCACTCTCCATGAACACATCTTGGTCTGGTTTTCATGAAAGTTTGTATGTATTAACCTAAAAAATTAAGCTTCATACTTTACTACCAAATAACCTCAAATTGAAATATTAAATTAATTCAGCAAACCGACCAATTTCATGATTCACATTTGAAAATTATCCAAGATGAACAAGTATACAATGATCCAATCCATCAGGAAAAAAAAAACCCAAAAAAAACCCTACAAAACTCAAAACCACTGCCTAGATCATATTCAAACACACTACAAGCATTCAATCAGACATCCTTCCATTCATAATAAAACAAGCTGAACCCAAAATATTTTTTTTTTTCAAATTATAAAGAGCTTAATCAACACAATATGTATTCTTCTGTTAATTTCTTTATTTTTCTCGAGAAAAATTAAAATTAATGAAATCCAATTTCAGTAATTTACAATTGATAGATATCTTCACATCACTGATTTTGGTTTCAAAACTAATATTTTACTGTATGTTGTAGCTACAAATTTTCCTCAGTATTCAATATTAACCTTGAGCGCTATCGGCAAGTCTGAAATAGAAATTCCCTGTTTTTTTCACAATCCGATTGTTGTTTTGAATTAAACATTTCATCATCTCATAATCCAAACCCACCGTTCCTCTACGAGTATTTCAAAAATATGCCTTCGAAAAAGATGATTTGCATTCTTATTGTCGAGATTGGGGAATATGAGACAATTTAGAGGTTGGAATTAGTGAGCAAAACATCTTTACTCCCAGACTGCAAAGCTGAATTCCTAAAGACACACAGGAAATTCAATTCATAGGGAGATCGATCGACTAAACCAGACAAAAAATTATCCTTGCTGATTCATGCATTTGAGCATAACAGCTACCACCCTTGTTGATATCCAAACAAAAAAAAAACGAATCATTGAAACACAGAGGAAAAAAAAAAAAAAAAAATTCTCAGATTCTTTAAAAAATTGAACTGCAAAAAAGTAAGATATAGTACTTACGTTTGAGAGGAGAGATCATTGTGCTAGTATCTCCTTGTTATTGGTGGTGATCATACACATCAAAATCCATGATCTGAAATTGGATCTGAAGTTGTTGACAGTTTGAGACGGAGGGCGTGAAAGAGCAGAGGGAGAGGCAGTAAAGTAAAGAGTGATGAGAATAAGAAACCCTAGGCAAATGTTGATGTGCTTAAATAGTGAGAAAAGAGAATAATAAATCCCAGGCCAACACAGATACACTTAAATAGTAGTAGTAAATAAAAAGAGAAGTGAAAAAGGTTTTGTTACAGTTTGATGACATTGCTGGTTTTTACAATTATGGAGTACATTTGGGACCTATACGTATTTTGGGTTATACCGACAAATTTTTGTTGCTGAAGCAGTAGATTTTGGGTTCAGTGACAGATTTTGTGTCATGTGTAATCTGTATTAAAAGAGAGATTATAGGTCAAGAAGCATATTGTAGATTAAATGACAGATTTAGGACCACAATGGCAGATTTATGCTGGTGGGAGCTTTCATCAGCTCACGATACGAATTGTGGATTTTGGATCATAGAGAGCAAATTTTGAGTCGCATGCCAAATTTGATTCACAATTCTTTGATAGCAACAAAATATTGGGTCACTTTGTGGGTTTTTGGTTAAAAGCCATTGCATACCAAAATGAAGCTTGATCAGTTCGTACAAATCTACCTCAAAGACAATCAAAATCAAATACATAATTTTCCAGTTACTCGGATTTCCTTTTGCTGACAACTTGAAGAGACATTCATAACCACTGCCTAGTTCATAAATCAAACAGACATTCATTCGCTCATTATAAATAAAGCTAACCCCAAAACCAAATTTGCTTAAACTACAAAGAGCTTAACCAATCAGTAACACAGTATGCATTCTTCCTTAATTTGTTTTCTCGGCAAAATTAAAATTAAGAAAACCAAAAATAATTTTTTTATTAATGTGACTTGAAGAGAAATTTTTTTTATTAATGTGACTTGGAAAGCTTTAGCCATTGCTACCTTATCTGAGATGAAAATTCATTGTAAATTATACGACTACAAGTAATTTGCACTTGAAGGAAATTATACGACAAGTAAGATATAGAACTGAATCTGATTGTAAAAATTACACGAATTACTATTCCATCGGATAAAAAGGTGTTATTCCATATCGATTCCGTTCCATAATCTACGGGAGATCTTGAAATACAGTGCAGTGAGCCCCGAAGATTAAAGAAAAATAAATTAAGTTCAAATAAGCTGTAACATCTAGAGAACAAACGGAAAATTTGAAATCAAACAAAAGAAAAACATATACTCTTAACTTTAATCAAATAGCTAAAACAACTTGTAATTGAGAGGAGAAATCATTGTGCGATCTAAGTTCATTGAGTTTGCCTCACGATATATGAGAAATCAAATCAGAGATCAGAGTTTAGAACAAGAGATATCAAAGTTTACCAATGATATTAAATTGGATGCTTAAGATGAAATAATTTTACCACAAAAAGAGTTTACCGGTTAAGAAAAGCTTACGTATAGTCGGAGTAAGAATAATGATCCACTGAAATAAAAAAGCACTCACTGTACAAAAAAGTACTCAGCAGCTTCACCATGGAAGCTCTCTGATACCAACTCAAACTCAAGGTTCTCACTTAATATCGTTATGTATTCATCTCACCAATAGGAATTGAACTCTTATGAAGATTATAAGTAAAGTAAAACTCATTTTCATTTGAATGTAACTAAAGCTGTAAATGTAAGTTAATCTCATGATCCTCATCTATGAAACTAAACTAAAGATTTTTAATCATTCACTCCATTCCCCACTAAGAGTAAATAGTTATAGAGAATCATTCGAACACTAAAATTAGTCACATACGAGTGAGATTTATTCTAAGAAATACACAATATTTGCAATCATTCTTTCGATCAACGTAATCCACCTTCACTAATTTACATATCTATAATTCACTGATTTTGCTTCTAAAAAATTTAGAATTTACAATGACTACTTCACTAAAATTTACTAAATCAATCTCTTCAGTAGTAGCTCCAGATTTTCCTCAGTATCCAATATTAACTTTCAGCGCGATCTGCATTTCTGAGATAGAGATTCCCTGTTTTTTCACCATCTCATTGTTGTTTTGATTTAAACATATCAGCATCCTCCCATAATCCGCACCCACTGTTCCTATTAAAGTATTTCAAAACCATAATTCCTGTCCAGATTGGGGACTATCAGGCAATTTGGAGGTTGGAATTGGTGAGCAAACATATTTACCTCCACACTGCAAAGAAGTGCTCCTTCACACACCACTGTTTTATCTCGAAGATTCAAATCTGAGGGAGATAGATCGGCCAAACCAGATCATATATTACACTTGATGGTTCATGCATTTGAGCCGAAACAATATCAACCCTTGTTGCTATAAAAAAAAAAAAAAAAACAGAAGAATCATTGAAATGAGAAAAACACACAGGAATTTTAAATTCTTTTTTCAAATTGTAAAAGAAATTCAAGTGTAAAGAAGTAAGATTTACTGCTTACATTTGAGAGGAGAAATCACCATGCTAGTATCTTGTTGTTGTTGGTGGTGATTATGCACATCAAAAGCCATGATCTAAAGTTGTTGTGTGTTTCAGACGGCGTGAAAGAGGAAGAAAAGGAGGCAGTAAGAGTGAGAAGAGAATAATAAACCCTAGGCAACACAGATGCGCTTAAATAGTAGGTGTAAGTAGAAAGAGAAGTGAGAAAGGTTTAGTTACACTTTGATGACACTCCTAATTTTTACGATCATGGAGCAGATCTTGTACATTTTGGATCTATAAATATCATTTGGGGTTATACCGACAAATTTTTGTTGCTTAAGCAGTAGATTTTGTGTCATGTGTAATCCATATTACAAGAGAGATCATTGTTCAAGAAGCATATTGTAGGTTAAATGAAAGTGACATATTTATGTTGGCGTGAATGATTTTGAATCAAGGGACATTTTCTGGTTCATGGAACAGATTTAAGATCATATTGGGAGCTTTCATCAGCTACGATACCGAATTGTGTATTTTGGATTATAGAGAACATTTTCCCTATTTGAGTAAAGTGGAGACCCGATCACAAGGCGACTATGCAAATTTTGAGTCGCTTGCCAAATTTTGGTCATAATTCTTTGATAACAGCAAAACATTGGGTCACAAAGAGCTTAATCAATCAGTAACACAGAATGTATTTTTCTAATAAATTCCTTTGTTTTCTAGGAAAAACTAAAATTAAGAAAAAAATAAAAATTTCACTAATGTTACTTGAAGAGAAAATTACAATCAATAAGTTCAAACCGGAAAGCTTTAGCCATTGCTACTTTATCTGAGATGAAAATTCATTGTGCCATATTTTATTCTACTTTAGCAATTTACACTTGAAGCAGATAATTTGCTGTAACAGATTTTCCTAAAATTATACGATTACAAGTAAGATATAGAACTGAATCTGATTGTAAAAATTACAAGAAGGACTGTTCCATTACAAAAAAGGTGTTATTCCATATCGATTCCGTTCCATAATCTTCGAGAGATCTTGAAATAGAATGCAGTGAGCCCTGAAGATTAAAAAGAAAGAGAAAATAAGTTCAAATACGCTGTAACAACTAGAGAAGAAATATCAAATTTGAAATCAAACAAAAGAAAAACACATACTCTGAATTTTGACCAAAGAAATATATGAAACAACTTACATTTGAGAGGAGAAATCATTGTGCGATCTAAGTTCATTGAGTTTGCCTCCAAGGTATATGAAGAGATTCATGAACAGAGTGAAAATTCACTTCAAACCCGTAATACTTTTGTGTGTTTAGGATCAGAAAGAGGTGATTTGGGAAGATCTGAGATCGGATCAGGGAGAGAAACATGGGAAATTGACGGAAAGAAATAAAGGTTTGAGACTTTATATAGTAAGGTCATCCTTTGCTAGAGACTAGAGAGCAAGTGAAACCCTAACCTAAGGTCAACAATGTCAAGAGCTCTAGATGGCAAGTTGGCAACCTGAAATGGTGCCCGGATTGAGCCCAATAGGAGGATGAGACTCTTACTGACTTCTTCTGGTTAGCTACTACTATTACCAAATGAATACTAGTACGAAGTATGGCACCAGAGGGCTGAACATTTATCACCCAATCCCCTAACTTAATCAGGCACATCTGCCTATTTTCGGGTATGTGCCTGATTCATACATCGATATGACTAAATGTGGTTAGGTGGTGCATGCATTGATAAGAGACGGCCGGACTGGATAGTCACTCCCATGAACCTCTCATGGTTATCATTAGAATATTAGAATCTGACTGGGTAGTCACTTCCTGTGTTAGTGTTATCCTTGATGGTGTAGTAAGAGTTGTCTAATGCAATAATCCGTAATGACTAATCCAGCCAGTTGAATTTGCTAAATAAAATACAGTGCAGTACAGTTTGCTAATCCGGCCAGTTGAATAAAATATAATACAGTACAGTTGAATTGACTAAAGCGGCCAGTTGAATTTGTATCAAGTCATTGTAGTTTTCTTATAAAAAAACTGAACAAATTAACACTAAAATGAAACCATGAAAACTAAGAGAGACTAGGAGTATTCAAATATTGAAATAGTAAAACAGATTATTGAAGCAATAAATTAGTCGTATAGAGACTGGAAATACATTTAAAACTTCCCAAATATAAAATTTACAGTGACCCAAACACAATACTTTACTCAAATTTACTAATTCAATATCTTTAGCAATCGAGAGTACAAAATAGTAACTCCAAATTTTCATTCCACGATCATCTTCTGTGATCCGAAAGTCCGAGATAGATATCGTTGACTGATAACATCTTTCTCCCCTAGACACCCAGTGTGGCAGTGTTCCTTAAGCATAAGAATAAGATTCATGAAGAGCTGATTTGAATTCTTCTTCCATGCTATTGAATTTCCTCAATGATATTAAGTTGTTGGGACTGAGAACCATCAAGCAATTTTAAGGCTAGAACTGTGGAAAAGAAGACTTTACACACACATTTGTAAAGACCCACAAATTCTAATCACATTACTTGAGCCCGAGAGGAGAAATCATTATGCTAGTTGCTTGTTCTTGTTAGTGATTAACTGATTATACACATCAAAAGCCATGATCTGATTTTCTGAAGTTGTTGTGAGGTTGCGGCGGCTTGAAACAGTGTAAGAGAGGGAGAGAGGAAGTTAGAGTGAGAAATGAGAATACCAAACCCTAGGCCAAAGCAGATATGCTTAAATAGCAGGGTAACTTACCCTAAAGAAGTGAAAAAGTTTACACTTTGGCTGCTTAAAAAGTAATTTACAACAGTGGAGCAGATCTTGCACAATTTGTGCATTTTCGAGTTACACTAACAAATTTTGGCGGCTTAAAAACTAATTTTTGGAATAAAAGACAGGTTTTATATCAACGGTGATTTGTATTAGTAAAAGAGCATTACATTAGTCATGTGCAGATTTTGGACAACAATGGTAGATTATGGTAACATTGATGATTTTGGTTCATGCACATTTTCTGATTCATGCAGTTGATTTAGGTACCGAGAGTTTTTAGCTCACGATACAAATTGTAAGTCTACAGACGAGTGGGACAATGTTTGGGTAAGTGGGCATATTTTAAAGCCTCCGGGCATCCAACTTAAAACCCGTGAGTGGAGTGGCCCTTCCGTATTATATTTAAGTTATAATTAATGGGATATTAGCAATGTGGGACTATTGTCCTCCCCCCACCTAACACGTGGACCTACATACGTAATGACCAAAGTCGGGTCATGGGTGACAAATTGGGTCACATAAAAATAAGTAATGGCCAAAATCGGGCTTGACTCTGATACCATGTTAAAGTGTGCGGGCATCATACTCAAAACCAATTGGCAATGATTGGAGTGGCCCTTCCATATTATATTTAAGTTAATTAAGGGGATATTAACAATCTTCTTCTTATGCTCCTTTATTGAGAGGAGAAGTCATAATGGAAATCAATCTATTATATAATGCCAGGGTACGGATATGTAAGGTTCCATTCTCTTCGTTGAGAGGAGAATTGCTTTTACTTCCCAAGCCCATGAAGTAGAAGAACTTTGAAATCCAAGGGTGGGAATTGTTGTGTTAGGAAGTATCAACTTCGAAGTGGCAAAAAAGACTATAAAGATTTGGTGGCATCATCTCTGGAATGGGTATCATTGTACTGTCTAATTTTATACGTATGCTACTGTTAGAATTAGAAAAGAAGGAACCGGAAAAGAAAAGGCAAAGGGAAAAAAAAAATTATCTGTTTAAAACTCGGAAGAAACTAACGAGTTTAAGAATATTCATCATTAAGCCCCCAAATATTAATATCTTCTGCCCCAAATATTTATGTAACAGAAAATGGGCTATATAGCCAAAAGGGAATGTTTTCTGGGCCATATAGACCGGTAGGAATTAGTCTTAGGTCAAATGTCCAAAGGAATTTTTTAATGGAGAGAGACTAAATTACCCTTACCTTCCTCCAATTCAAAAAGAAAAACATGTCTGAAGAACATCGATCTTCTTCTTCACCATCTTTATCTTCCTCCACCATCCCCAGTTCCATAAAATACCAGCGCCACCATAAAAAAACATAACCCTTTTCCGCCTTCATCATCGACACCACCAATATCGTCTCCTCTACCACAAACATCAACACCATTATCGATAACATAAATTTTCTCTATTACCAACATCGACACCACTGCCACCATCTCCACCACATCAAACTTCGTCGTCGTCGACCATATCGCGTTTCCCCCAAAACCATCATCGACACCTTAACCACCACCATCATCCAAAAAGAAATTTTTCTAATGCCCTAATTTAATTGAATTTTCTCAAATTCATAAATTAAGAGAGTTGAGGTTTTGTGTTAATTGATGAATTTCCTCAAATTGGTATGTATCCAGACCCTGATGTTAGATTTCTTTCAAAATGGTTTCATCTTAATTAGTAAATTTGATGCATATTTGTACATATGTTTTAGCTTTGTTTGTAAATGTGCAATGTGAATGTAATGCTTTAATTGTAAGTGTACCATGTTCTCAATTGGGTTTAACATGATTTCACCCAATTTTAAACTGAGTTGAACTTAGTATCATCATATTTTAAATGTCTAAATTTATTGATTGATTTATATACTCATCGTGTGTTATTATTGGATGAAAATTGGTTTCATCATGTGTTGCCACTTGATGGAATCTTTGTACATTCAATGCTATTACTGAATGAAATTGGTTTCATCATGTCTTTCCACTAAATTAAACATATGCACATTTTATGTTATCACTAGATGAAACTGGTTTCATCATGTGTTACTAATGGATGATACTAGTTTCATCTAGGTTTAGAGTGGTCACTTTGAATGAAATAATGTTTAATTTTTGTAGGAATCAAAAGCGGGACAAGACTGTTGGTGGATCAAGAAAACTAAAATAGCAAGTGTAAAGGTTGTTGCTTAATCAAATTGTAAACTAGACACAAGGTGAACTTTGTTGCTGAATCAAGAACGCAAAATTGACATGATGTGATTAACTGCAAGAACTAAGACTATTTGGATCCGTTGATTTTTTTAGCACAAGGTTGCCAAAAAAAAGAAAAACCTTGTAGTTTTTTTTTTTTTTTTTGCTTGTAAACTATTATCTTTGCATTTTTTATTTATATGCATCTCAATTGCAGTGGAAATATGAACTTCAGTTTCATGGTTGCTACTATTTTCAAAGTATTTGTCAGGTTACAGGTTGAAAATATTCTTTCTTGACAGAATATACATGATGAAACCAGTTTCACCCTGGCCAAAAATCTCTTTTTTTCCCCAGAATATGCAGGATGAAACCCGGTTACATCCTAAATTGTACAAAACTGCAATTTTTTGTCGAGAATGTAACCGGGCTTGGATGAAACCGGTTACCTCTAGCCAATTTTTTGTACAAAACGCAATTTTTGTCGGAATGTAGCCAGGCTTGGATGAAACCCAGTTACATCCTAGCACTGTGCAAAACGCATTTTTTGTCAGAATGTCAACAGGCTTGGATGAAACCCGGTTACATCCAGTTTGCATAAAAGCGCAATTTTTGTCGAATGTAACTGAGGATTGGATGAAACCCAGTTACATCCTAGACTGTATAAAACTGCAATTTTTTGTCTGAATGTAACCAGGCTTGGATGAAACCCAGTTATATCCTAGCCTATAAAAACTGATTCCATTCAAGTCAATGAAAACTGAAAAAAGAATGCACAATGAAAACTGAAAAAGATTCATAATACAATTAAAAAACCAACATAAGAATATAAGATATATGTTTTTATGAAGAAAAACAAAAAACAATTCAAATGTAAATGTAAATACTAGTTGCAAAAATATAATTCTAGCTAAAAGAATCTTAAATGGGCACTCCTATTCAATACCGGGTATATTACACTCCCCTTGAAAACATCCTTGTCCTCAAGGATGAGAAATGAGTCTCCACACCCTTAACCACGACATGTACATAATGACCACTAAATTCCCTTGTGTGGCCCATAATTATCATAAGGGAAATCCCAATAAACCAATGACCAACTTGGTAGCTGGTATGTACTACTAGCAGTACCTCTTCCTGTAGTTGAATTCCAGAAATCACCAAGTCTTCACTTTCCTGTAGCTTATGCAACGTGTGGTCGTATAGAAATTGAGATGTATAGCTTAACAGAGCCTTCCCGTTGCTAAAAGCTGGGGCTTGAAAATATTCCTTGTGGACAGTATGAAGAATGCAGTCTCCTTTGCTATCTTTTATAGAACTAACACATCTTGGGGACTTTCTTTATCGATCAAAAAAAAAAAAAAAACACATTTTGGGGACTGTAGTACCTGGAACCTTTTGGTAGTCCGGAGTCGACTCTCTCCAAGGTAATAATGAACTGACATACAAATAATAGTAGTCGCTGCAACATAATGTTCAGGATACGTGGCATTGATCACCTTGTAGTTTGGCATGACATCCGCTGGTATTACTTCGTAATCTCTGGCGTTATACATTCCTTGAATGCAGTTATGAAACAGTACACCATGTACTTGCTCTTGGAGGTTTTGCATGAACTTGTAATAATCGTTAACCTTTTGATACGCCCTATGCTTGACAACCCATTTAAGTCTCCCATCCACTACTTGGTTGCAACAAGAAGTAACCTGTTGAGTATAGCAAGACAATTTCCAACCGCTCCAGGTGGGATATGAAACTGCAAGAGAGGGCCTCACCTCATAGATGGACAATATGACGAAAATGACATAAAAAAAATTAGTGAAAAATGAACTTGGTGTATAACCCTTTGAGATGTCTAGCGGATGAAACAAAATACTAAAAAGGAGCTGAATTCGCACATTCTGTATCTCAGAAGAGCACCAATCATTGTCCCCTCTCAAGGAGATCAACAAATGTAATGAAATAATTGTGTAAACAGTTGTGACAAAAATTCTTACTCGTGGAGAACTCCACACACCAGTTTCATGGTTGCTACTAACCCATTCTGTTGCCCTCTCAATCGCATGATAATCTTTTAAGAACTGAATTACCACTGAATTCCAGAAAAGCTGTATCCCATTGAAGCCTTGTACACACCACTGAGAGAATATTGTTAGCAACCCCTCGAACATTTCTCATACTCGACAACCCAGGTGGAAATATCTTTAACTAAACTCAACAAAGTTAAAAGAAAGATACGAACTTTTATTTCTTCCTCATAGGTGTTTTTTTATTAATGGAGAGTTAAGCATTTGTTGTTCTGTTTTTCCTCTTATATAGCTTCTCTTCAACCTTCACACTCAAGTTGGATAAGAACCCAACATTTCCCATTGAAAAAATCTAAAAATACTCAAAATCACAACCATTCATCACCATAAACCATCGGCAACAACACCACCCTATTTCTAGTTTTGAAACAACCGTTTCCTTGAAAATTTTCCTACCAACGAAACAAATTTCATATTGAACTCTAACCCAATCTCATGTTCTGGGTTAATCAATGAAATCTTTGTTAATCTCTCTTACAAGACAATAAATATACATGGCAGAAAATTAGTTCCTTCCACAGTATTTTTATCTCCCCAGATTTCCTCCAAGCATAATTACTATCTTCATCAAAATTTCGTATGAACTGCATATGGTTTTTCTTAAATTGGTTTCTCACCTTCTTCCTCAAGAAGCAAACAGAGTGAACAATCTCTTAAGGGCAATATAGTGAGTTGTTATAAAAAATAAAATAAAATGTTGGATGAAATATCCATTTTGGCTAAATGAACAGTATATTTCTGATTTTTGGCTTTATAAACAGTATCAAAAGTTAGAAATCCATTTCACCCAGGAATTATTTGTTTTGGTCTTTTTGACCAATTTTGTGTTTATGTAATTTATTCAATAAGTCCCTAACAACATTTTATCTGTTGTAGTACAAGCATTCAATAATTAAATTCTAACATACATCCAATCAAAATCAAGCAAAACCTAATACCATATTTTTTTTAAACAACACAGTATGCATTCATCTTCTAATAAATTCCTTTGTTTTCTATGGAAATATAATTAGGAACACCAAAATGAAAAACTTGATTAATGTGACCAAAAACTGATCCAAATTAGTGATGATGCTGTCTAGACTTGAAATCTTATAAGAGAAAAATTACACAGATCTGTTTTTATCTGCATCTACCACAGTCTGTTTTCCTGAGATTTTGGAAATAGAATGTAGTGAGCCCTGGAAAAAAAAAACGAAAAAAATCAAGTCAAAAAATAAGCTTGAACAACTAGATCTGAAATCAAACAAAAAATAAAACATATACTCTTAATTTAACCAAAGAAAAAACAAGGAAAAATGAAACACTAACTTACATTTGAGAAGAGAAATCATTGTGCGATCTAAAATTATTGGATTTTCCTCCAATGTATATGCAAAGATTCATAAACAAAGTGAAAATTCACTTCGAAACCCATAATACTTGTGTGTGTTTCGGATCAGAAAGAGGTGACTTAAGAAGATCTGAGACTACTGGATCAAGAAAAGGAGAGCTAACAAAATGACGGAAACAAATAGGGTTTTGTTTGTGACTTTATATAGTAAGGTCTTCCTTGTTAAAGATTAGACAGCTTTCAAAAAAAAAACAAAAAAAAAAAGACAGCAACTAAAACCCTAAGCTAAGGGTAACAATGTCAAGGGCTCTAGATGTCAACATGAATTGAAGCCCAGAATGACCCAATAGGAAGGAGAGACTCTTACTGACTTCTATATGATGTATGGAATTTTCAATGAGGAAGAGTAGGACCTTCAACCAGCCCAGACCATAAAGAAGCAGTAGGAGTGCTCCAGGCATCTACTTAGGCTAAGGAGATAAATATCAGAGATTTCAGTGTCGAGGAGGACTGTGAAAGCTTGTTCAATTTTATGAATGGAAAAAATTCAAAAGTTATATGGCGAAGCAAAGCTCTCGTGGAAGTGTTGGAATATTTTCAATTGCGTTGCGAAGGGGGGTCCTGGGGGGCGTAGACCCCCAGAAATTTTTGGATATGCAATTGTTTGGACAGTTGGAAAAGTTTCCAGAAAATTCTAAATTCAACAGACAGTGTCTGTTGATGAAAAGACGCATCTCTTTGTGAAGAGAAACCTGTTGGTGAAAAGACATGTATTTTCCCAACAGATGCAAAAACCCCTATAAGTAGCATCTCCCAATAACACTTCGAAATCATCTCTTGAAAAACCCTTTCTGTTTTCTCTCTTCTTAAAGCATCATCGAACCTTCTTTTCATGTGTTCTTGATTGGGTCAAGGTGCAAACCTTGAATCAATTTCCGGTTGTAGGCTTTCATTGTATCCTCAAGGCGATTTCACATACCTGTTGCAATTGCCAATTCGTTGGAAGGGTAGAAATATTTGTCTAAAAGAAATCACCAGAGCCTTGAAAGCTTTTGAGTACAACCACAGTCTGTTTGTGTTTCATCTCCATTGCAGCCCAGTATTTCCAACAGATTTAGACAAATATTTCTAGCAATGGAGGGTGAATATTCAACTTCGAATGCTACTGCACAATCCCTACAAGTGATGAACCAAACCCTGACTCGACTGGAACGTTTTTATGGTGAAAATTTTACTCGTTGGCAAGAGCCTGTGAATTTTTTCCTTATGACCATCAAATTGTGGTACATACTTGAAGATGGATTGGAGGAGATTCTGCAATGTCACCGTCGGACAAAGATACTCCTGATTTGATTACCAAACGAAAGAAGCGTCAGGAAGATGATTTCATGTGTCGTGGACATATTTTGAATGCCCCTGGAAACTTCATTTACAATGCACATCTGGAGTATTGCAACTATAAAAGGATTGTGGACTGCGCTTGACAACAAATACAAGATTTAGGCAAGCAACAAGAAATTCTGACTTGCAACTTCATGGATTTTAAGATGGTTGATGTAAATCAGTCATTTCCCAGGTCAGTGAATTTTTACTCATTGTTAATCATCTTAAGGATCTTTGGATATGAACTTCCTCCTGGGATTATTGTTGGTGTTATTATTTATCGTCTTCCCCCTTCCTGGAATGGTTATAAGAAGAAACTTAAGCATGCTGAGACTGACTATGATTTAGAGGCCTTACAGCGTCATCTTTGCATAGAAGAGGACTCTCGTAAACTAGAATTTAAGGATAGTCCACAGTCTGGAAACCATTCTAAGGTAAATAGCGTAGAGACACCAAATCCTTTGAAACCTAAGAATGATACCCAATTTAAGAAGAAGAATCATCCCAACAAGAAGAGTAAGAAGAAGGGCAATTGCTACTTCTGTGACAAACATGGCCATTTTTCTCGTGACTGTCGTCTCAAAATGAAACAACAGCAGAACCAGTAAAAGGAGGCAAATATGGTCGATGACAATCTTCTGATTGTAGTGCAAGCCGCCAATGCTGTTGCTGAAACTGGGAGTGGATGGTGGTACGACAATGGTGAAAATTTCCACATCTGTAAGGATAGAAATCTTTACAAGACTTATGAACCGGTCAGTGGAGAAGGAAACGAAGTTGTCTCCGCAAACGGCCAACACATCAAAGTCATTGGGAAAGGCACTGTTGAACTCTCGTTTACTTCGGGAAAGACCGTTACTCTTACTAATGTATTACATGTACCTAACATGATAAAGAACCTTGTTTCCGGTGACCTTGTTATGAAGGCTGGATTCAAGACGACCTATGAGTCTAATAAGTTTGTATTATCCAAAAATGGTGTGTATATTGGACAAGGATATTCTTGTAATGGGATGATTAAGCTTAATATAATAAATAATGGTTCTACTTATATTGTTGACTCTGTTAATCTATGGCATCGTAGATTTGGTCATGTAAATTATGGTTCCCTTAGAAACATGAATCGATTAGGTTTGATTTCTGATTGCAATTTTGATCATGCTTCTAAATGTGAAATATGTGTGCAAGCAAAGAAAACTAGAATTTCCCATAAGTCTGTAGTACGAAATTCTTCCTTACTTGAATTAGTACATAGTGATGTGGGTGATTTGCATGGTTCTGCCACTCGTGGTGGAAATAAGTATTATGTCACTTTTATAGAGGATAGTACTATATATGCTTACACATATTTGATGAAATCTAAGGATGATGCTTTTGACATGTTCAAAATATATAAAGCAGAAGTAGAGACACAATTAGGACTGAAAATTAAGATTTTACGTTCTGATCGTGGTGGTGAGTATTTTCCTATTGAATTTAAATTCTTTTGTCAAGAGCATGGTTTAATTCATCAATTTACTGCACCTTATACACCTCAACAAAATGGTATGGCTGAAAGAAAAAATAGAACTTTGATTGATATGGTTAATTGCATGCTTATAAGTTCTAGTTTGCCTAATTCTTTGTGGGGTGAAGCTATGTTGTCTGCATGTTATATTTTGAATAGGGTTCTTTTGAAAAATAAATATGTTTCTCCTTATGAGTTGTGGTTTAAAAGGAAACCAAACTTGAAGAGACTTAAAGTCTGGGGTTGTTTGGCATATGTTCGAAAGCCTGATCCTAAAAGACCAAAACTAGGAAACAGGGCTTATAAATGTGCTTTTGTGGGATACTCTCTTAATAGTATCACCTACAGATTTTTAATCCTTGATACTTTCGAGATTATAGAATCTGTAGATGTGGAATTCTTTGAGAACTTAAATAGGAACAGTTCTCAAATGCAACCCATGGAGAATTCATTGTTACCTAGTCTAGAATCTGAAGAGACTAATGAGAATGATGATCATTCTATTCCTACTCAAGACATAGAGGATATTTCTGAACCCATAGAAGATATTGAACCTAGAAGGAGTAAGAGAGCAAGAAAAGAGACAAGTTTTGGTCCAGACTTTATAACATATCTTGTAGAAGGTGATAAGAATACAATTCTTAATATTACCAAATATGTTGCACATGTTGATGATGACCCTAAAACTTATGCTGAGGCTATGAGTTCCAAATATGCTAGTTTTTGGAAAGAGGCTATCAATGATGAAAAGAATTCTCTTGTGACCAACGGTACTTGGATATATTGTGATTTACCTCCAGGCGTAAAGCCTATTGGATGTAAATGGATTTTCAAGAGAAAGATGAATGTCGATGGTTCCATTGATAAGTTCAAATCCAGATTAGTTGCTAAGGGTTATAGGAAAAGACATGGAATTGATTATTTTGATACATATGCTCTGTTGCATGATCTCATCTATTCGTTGTTTAATTGCACTTGCTTCTATTCACAAGTTAATTATTCATCAAATGGATGTCAAAACTGCCTTCCTAAATGGAGATTTGGAAGAAGAGATATATATGGAACAACTTTGAAGGTTTCATATTGCCAGAGCCAAGAAAAGAAGGTTTGAAAGTTGGTTAAATCTCTTTATGGATTGAAGCAAGCTCCCATGCAATGGCATGAGAAGTTTGACTGAAGTGGTTTTGTCATATGGTTTTGTGGTGAATGATGCAGATAAATGTATCTATAGTAAGCATGATAGTTCGGATGTGTGATTCTCTATTTATATGTTGATGATATGCTTATTTTTGGATCGACATATCATGGTGGAAGAAACAAAAAGGTTTCTTGGCTCTAACTTTGATATGAAGGATTTAGGAGAGGCTGATGTAATCTTGGGAATTAAGATCCTAAGAAATGGGAATGAGTTGGATTTAACCCAATCTCATTATATTGAGAAATTTCTCAAAAGGTATGATCATTTTGATGACGATCCAGCACCTACTCCTTTAGACCATACTATCAAGTTAACGAAGAACAGGTCGTACTCATGCACAACTTGAGTATTCCAGTGTTATTGGGAGTCTTATGTATGCTATGCATTGCACAAGACCGGACATAGCCCATGCGGTGGGGTATTATGTCGTTTCTCAAGTAATCAGTTGAACAACTGGAAAGAGGTTTCCAGAGTTATGGCTTACTTGAAAGGAACAATTTATTTTGGTTTGCATTACCAAGGCTATCCCGCTGTATTGGAAGGTTATGTAATGCTAATGGAACAAAGTAGAATCCAAGTCCAAGTCGACATCTGGATGGATTTTTACTTTAGGGGTCTTCTTTGTGTCTTGGAGTTCCAAGAAGCAGACTTGTATACTGATTCAACAATGTTGTCAGAATTGATAGCCTTAACAAATGCATGTAAAGAGGCGAGAATGGCTTAGGGACCTTCTTATGGAAATTCCACTTTGGAAGAAGCCATCTCCGGGAGTTTTGATTAATTGTGATAATCAAGCTACAATCTATAATGTCTCTAATAAGACTTATAATGGAAAGTGTAGACATGCGAGTCCGAGACACCAAATGGTTAGGCAACTACTCAAGAGGGAGTAGTTACGGTTAACTTTATTGAATCAAGAGGAATTGGCAGACCCATTCACAAAAAGTCTACCATATTCAGTTGCTTCAATAAAATGTAATGAAATGGGACTAAGGTCTATGAAGGAAGGTTGATCTCCCATAGTAGAAACCCAACCTATGTTTTGAAAAGGATAAACAAGGTTCAATGTGGTAACAACAAGTTATGGTTGTAGATTATGGAGCATTAACATAAAACTTCCCATTTCAAGTTAGTGCTGGTTTTTCTGCAAGAAAATAGGATGGATGTAAATCCTTAATGAGTCTGTGATTAGTAAAAGGTGATTCGCAGAAACACCTTCGAGACTTACCTATATGAGTATGGAAATGTGGGTCGTTTCCTAAGAGAAGAAGACCGTTCTCTAAAGAAGACTCATAAATAAGGATATAAGCACAAGTCCTTTATAGTGCTTGGCTACACAACACATGTCTTATGGAATCAATATGTGTGGAGACTCCGGTTTTGTCATAAGGGATTCTTGGTTCAAGACTAGTTTCACCATAGAATACCGATAAAGCTTTGAGTTTCTTGCACTAAGTGAAAGTTCAAACCCAGAAGGTACCTATCATTTATGTATTGGTTTCAACGATGATGCTTAGTCTCAATCGTGCTAGAACTACGTTGGCTTGATCCCACTCGGAGTACGTGGCGATCACTTCGGTGATGCAGTCGCTCCGATTTAAAAGTTTTTAACTTTGTTTTATGGTTTTTGAAAATAGGGGGAAAATGATGGAATATTTTCAATTGCGCTGCGAAGGGGGGTCCTGGGGGGCGTAGACCCCCAGAAATTTTTGGATATGCAATTGTTTGGACAGTTGGAAAAGTTTCCAGAAAATTCTAAATTCACAGACAGAATCATTGATGAAAGCGCATCTCTTTGTGAAGAGAAACCTGTTGGTGAAAAGACATGTCTTTTCCCAACAGATGCAAAAACCCCTATAAGTAGCATCTCCCAATAACACTTCGAAATCATCTCTTGAAAACCCTTTCTCTGTTTTCTCTCTTCTTCTAAAGCATCATCAGAACCTTATTTTCATGTGTTCTTGATTGGGTCAAGGGGTGCAAACCTTGAATCCAATTTCGGTTTAGGGATTTCATTGTATCTGAAGCGCAGTATTTCACATACATTGCAATTGCAAATTCGTTGGAAGGGTAGAAATATTTGTCTAAAAGAAATCACCAGAGCCTTGAAAGCTTTTGAGTACAACCACAGTTTGTTTGTGTTTCATCTCCATTGCAGCCCAGTATTTCCAACAGGAAGAACATACAAAGTGGCAAGAAATTGCCCAAACTTTATAGGTTTTTATTTTGTTGATAGACTAGGAAATGTTGTTGCAGATTGTCTCGCTAAATTTGCAAAAACGTTAAATTCAGTTACGGATTGTGAAGACATCTCTCCTTCTCTTATTCAGCACAAACTTGCCTTATTCAGAGTCTAATATAAGGAGAGTCCCTTCACATCACAGGCCTCCATATTAGATGGCTTTACTTCTGATATATTTAGGACTCTTTCAGAGCGAGCCGGCTACCATGGGAACGGGTTGCATATTCCAAGTATGCGCCCCCACTTCCCTATGAGACACCCCATCTCCGTAAAGGACTACAAACTGAGCATCCCATAAGAATTTGTTGGTTTACCATATTTCTCAAAAAAGATTATGTGACACCATAAGTTTTCGAAGTTTTGATTGCATCTCCAGACCCATTTTGTGAATAATGCTGCATTCATGTCCTTCAGGGTCTTGATACCCACACGTCCTTGTGTAGGGGTTCAAATTAGTGCATTACAGATTCACAAGGTGCAAGCCACACCTACAACTCTTCATCTACCGTATAAGAGAGCTCACATCTTTTTTTTTTCTTTCTAGTTTTTGAATGACAGACCCCCTACATCTCTGCCCCTTAACAAGGTGAATATATTCTGTATCAGACCCAGTATTTCTCCTCTGTACAAGTAACATTGTCAAGCAATGAGTTGTTCCTTTTCGATTGCCAGATTCTTGTGCCTACTATATCTATTATATATACTAATTTCAGATGATTCTGGTGGTTCATATCGTAATAAGCCCCTCGACTTGAAATGAGTGTTTTCTGTTGGTTTTGTTTTGTCTTTGAATTATGAAACATTTTTGTCAACAATATTTTTTCTTTTGATTATCAATGACATTTTGACTAGGAAGCATAGGCTCGGAGGTGGCATCTCGTATCACTCAAGGAGTAAGAAACCATATGTTCCATTCCCTTATCCATATGTCATCGATCTTGCAAAAACGACAGTTACCATCTCTAGTACTGATCAATTTCATGATTCAGATTTGAAAATTCTCCATGCTTAACAAGGAAAACAAACCCAAAACAGTCCTAGAAAACTCAATCCAAACCTTGAAAATCATCTTCCTTAGTGTATTACCGATTAATCACTCCCTATATCATATCGATTAGAACCAACTACAAGCATTCAAACAGACATTCATTGATTCGTTATAAATCAAGCTAAACCCGAAACCAAATGTGTATAAATGTGTACATATTCTTCTAATAATTACTTCCTTGTTTTCCCTGGAAAAATTAAAATTAAGAACACCAAAAATAAAAAACTTCATTAATGTGACTTCAAGAGAAAATTACAATCAGTAACTTCAAACTTGAATGCTGTAGCTCTTGCTACTCTTTGAATCTGAGAGGAAACGTCATTGTGGCATATTTCATTATACTTTAGAACAATTTACACTGAAGAACATACTTAGCCTTCTCATTGTTCCGAATACTAGTTAAAAACAAAACCGAATGGATTTTATATGATACGGTCTTCCTTCTAGAGACTAGAGAGCAACTAAAGAATTTCCAAGTAAAACCCTAAGCTAAGGGTAACAATGTCAGCAGCTCTGGATGGCAACATGAAATGAAGCCCTGCTTGGGCCCAATGGGAGGGAGAGACTCTTACTGGTTACCTACTGGCTACGGCTATTACCTAATGATCGTACGGGTGAGCATTTATTCGGCACATCCGCCTATTTATGGCTGGGTGCCAGACTAGTACATTGGTAAGACTAGATGGTTATTTTGCCAGTATTAGAATGGGACACTTCCTGTGTTCCCCTAGACCCTGTAGTAAGAGTCATGGGATGCATGAATCTTAAATTTGTTAAAAATGTGTACTATGTCGGTGAAGTTTCCTAGTAAACTATACTCTCTCCGTTTCAGTAGTACATAATTTTTTGGGTCCAAACTTTCTTAAGAAATTGGCCGCAAAATGCACTTCTATTTGATTGCTGTTTGGTATTCAACATTAGTTCCTTCCAAGTGACACACCGGAGAGATTTTCAGGGTGGAAGGAGCTGTGTGATAACCCATTATGTCCATCATGAACTTTAGAGAACAAAATCATTGCAAGATTGTGGAAAAGTTATACGTGTTTGACGGTAAATAACAAGTGGATGCAAGAATCTTAAATTTGTTTTTTTTATCGGTAAGAATCTTAAATTTGTTACGCTTTGTAAATTTGTATATATTGCTGAAAGGCTCCACCTATTTGTCACCTTCATTTTTCCTATTTGCCACTCTAATTAGAATTTCTAAAGTAATTTTAATTTTCAATTCCTCTTTTTCCTATTTACCACCTACATAAGTCAAATTAAATTTGACTATAATTATCACCACTCTAATTTGTCTTCTTCTCCATTAATCTCTATACTCATTAAAAATTATTAAAAAGTATTAATCCTAGGATAGAATTCTGTTCAGTTAGTTAACTCTTATGTATAAATTTATCATCTCTCTAACTCTTATCATTTAATTCGTAGAAATCAGCAAATAATCGGCAAATAATCCTTCTACTACGATTGAAAATCTAGGGCAAAAAATCTAAACCTTAGATGAACGGAACATCCAACAAAATTTTAAATCAACTGAAAATATATTCAGTAAGGAAGGTTTGGAGGTAATTAACTTATCCATTTTCGTTTGATTGGTGATTTCTTTTTCGTTTTTGTTATCTAATTTTCGTTGCACTGGTCACCAATTTCTGGGCGACCATAAGGTATTTCAGTCGTCCAAAGAAGGTCGACCATACGTGTTACTCGGTGTACATATTCAGGAGAGAAGTGATGACATATACATTCGAGTATAAAGCACTCATTCAGTTCATTTCGAGTCTTCGTGATTGTACTGTACATAAAACAATGCCTAGGTACTCGCATACCATAGATACTGTTCATAGGCTCCTACCTAGTGTAGTCTCCGTAGTAACTGTTTTCATTTTGTAGCCTAGTTAGTCTCTTCGGCGCCATATGTTCAGAGCAATAGAATATTCTCATAAATTTCCATCAAGTGCTAGTGTTGGTCAATTCGGTAAAGATACTAAACTTCGATATAACCTTAAAACCCATCATTATGAACCATTTTTTGAAAGGAAGAGGTGAGCAAAAGAACGGTGGAAGAGATGGATAACAATAAGGTGTCGGTCTAAGTAGGAGTTTTACTTTTACTTTTAACTAGTTTTTTTTTTTCTTAGAGTTTATTAATCGGTGTGGTTTTTTTGTTTGGTGTAAACAAAAAGTCAAAGACGTAGTATTTAGGATATATGAAAAATTATAGAGGTGGCAAATAGGAGAAATGAAGGTGGCAATTAATGAGTGTGGCAAATAGGAAAAATTAGGGTGACAAATGGGTGGAACTTAATTGAAATTCAGGCAAGCAGTTCAATAATGTTTCTGGCTGCTTCATAGCAATATTTTTTAGCATGAACAAGTGTTTCGAAATATTGAAATTCGTTTACGCAGACATCCCGACTAACATCATACAATAAATAGTATCAATAAAGCTTGACGCCTTACTTATAATCAAATACCCTCAAATTTAAATGATACATTAATTCATCATCTGTAACTAATGAATTTCATGCTTCGGATTTGAAAATTGTCCATGCTCAACAAGTATATACAATGAGCCAACCTTGAAAATCATCTTTCGTTGTACTAACTCTTAAAGCTGCCTAGATCTTAATCAATTGGCAACACAGTATGTATTTATTCATCTTCTAATAAATTCCTTTGTTTTCAACAGAAAAGCATAATTAGGAACACCAACAAAAAAACAAAAAAACTCTGTTAATGTGACAAAAACTGATCCAAATAGCCTTACAACTTTTTAGACGTGAGAGGAAAAGCTTCATTATACTTTTATTTGAAAACCACAAATCGGAAATACGAGTAAAATTACACCATATTTTTCAGCATAAAAAAGATAATGCTTTTCATATCAATATAATCACACTAAAATTGGTCATGCGAGCGAGATTTACTTTTAAAAGATGCATGATATTTGCAATCATCTTTGGATCAAAGAAATCCACCGTTACTAATTTTTACATCTTTCACTTGACTGATTTTTCAAAAACTTTCCCAAATTTAAAATTTACAGTGACCCAAACACACTACTTCACTCAAATTCGCTAATTCTAATTGATAGTATGTGTAGCAGCTCCAAATTATCATCACAATCCACCTGAGTCTGAGACAGAGATTCTCTGTTCTTCTGTCACAATCGGAGATGATTTTCAAGCAAATGTTCCGAACATTGAAAACCATCTTTACTCCCACATTTCTGGACACCCAATAGTTGAAGAATCTGATCTGAAGTAGTTTCGGTCAGCAACTTCATTTCAGCCGAATCTCTGGACGTAAATGTTGGAACATGTAATCTGTAATGGTAAATTAAGAAAAGAATTCTCAAGATATTCTAGAGAACAAGAATATGTGAGGTTAGTCAAATATAATGTAAAACATGTGAAAATCATGTTAGTAGGTAGAGTCTTCTAGAAGAATGAAATATTAGTGGCTAGAGTCTTCTAGAGAGAAGAAAAATAATGTTACTGTCTAGAGTCTTCTAGAGAGAAGAAAAACAATGTTAGTGGCTAGAGTTTTCTCTCTAGAATATCTAGAGAATTCTTTTCTTAATTTACCATTACAAATTACATGTTCCAACACCCCTCTTAATTTGTAATGACAATTGAAGTCTTAATTTGTAATGGTCTTTGATAGTGATCTTCACTGACCTTCAATTGCCATTAGCCTCTTGTCTTGGTGTTGGCAGAATCCTTTTATTCTGCCGCTCAGTCTTCTAACAGTGTCTCCATATCTTGTTTTAGAATTTCTTTAGAGTGAAAAATGGTGGATACTTGTCCAACATCAAAGGCTCCATCTTGTGCCGTTTTTCTCATCTCTTTCACGCCGGACTAAACTTGGCTTAGTCTTGAATTCAGAGGCTTTGCCTTCTGATGATATTCCTCGTATTTCACGAAACTTAACCTTTGTAGGTTCAGAGGTTCAGCCCACTCAACTTTGTGAGTAGAATAATTTTACAAGATGACTCTCTTTTTGCCATCATTGTTATTTGGGAAGGCATTCTTTGATGCTCACTTCCCTCAAAATTTTCTTTAGAAAATGCACTCTTTCGCATCTCTCTCTTGAGGGATGGAATTTTTTTTTATGTTTTCTTTTCTATATTTTAAATGGAAGGAGGAGATTTCACTTGAACAACAATTTTCTGAAGAAAATTTTGGTGTACCTCTTGGGCTATCACTCTTATAAGGAAGTCACTTGACTTGCTCTTATGCCTACTCACTTAGTTTTCTTACTTTCTTTCTTTTTTATGTTGTATGGAGACATTTTCATTTTTGACGTTTTAATTTTAAAAAAACCTCTTGAATCTTAAAATCTTAAATTGTGAAATTTCACGAGCAACAATTTTCTTTTTGAAATTTTCTAAGACTTGGTTGGGTGATAACTAGTTTTTAGTGGGGTTGTAAAAATGAACTTGGATAGTTGTGACGTACCTTGCGTCTTCTCATCTTCTTTGAACTTCATTTTAATCGGAATTATCACCTTGACTTGTAGTGGAAACTTTAACACCCATTTGGATCGAACCGCTCGATACCATATTCAAAAATTGAAATGTTCTAGCTCGATACCATGTTGAAAATTTATATTTTTATCAAGAACTTGGGACACTCGAGTAATATTTACGGAGGTATACGAGCATAGTGGTGTTGCTCGTATATAGCTCCTAGAACTCCAGTAGTGAAGGTGGAAGCAAGAACTTAGTTTATGAAATTTATCTTCTATTGATTGAATTGATTCTTGCTTCTTTTTTTTGATATAAATTGGTTCTTGCTTACAGATGAAATGGGTTGCATATTTATAGGCTTACACTAGTCTTCTAGCCACTAACATTCTTTCTCTCTAGAAGACTCTAGCCACCTAATATTTCTTTCTTCTAGAAGACTCTAGCTACTAACATTTTTTTTCATGTTTTACATTATATTTGACTAACCTCATATTCTTGTTCTCTAGAATATCTAAATTCTTTCTTAATTTACCATTACAAATTACATGTTCCAACACCCCCTCTTAATTTGTAATGACAATTGAACTCTTAATTTGTAATGGTCTTTGATAGTGATCTTCACCCATCCTTCAATTGCCATTAGCCTCTTGTGCTGGTGTTGGCGAATCCTTTTGTTCTGCCGCTCTCGTATTCTAACAGTGTCTCCATATCTTGTTTTAGAATTTCTTTGAGTGAAAACGGTGGATACTTGTCCAACATCAAAGGCTCCATCTTGTGCGCGTTTTTCATCTCTTTCAACGGACTAAACTTGACCGTCTTGAATTGAGAGATTTTCCTTCGAGTGATATTCCTCGCATTTCTGAAACTTAACCTTTGTAGGTTGGAGGTTCAACCCACTCAACTTTGTGAGTAGAATAATTTTACAAGATGACTCTCTTTTTTGCCATCATTGTTGTTGGGAAGGAATTCTTTGATGCTCACTTCCCTCAAAATTTTCTTTGAAAAATGCACTCTTTAGCGCATCTCTCTGCGAGGATGGAATTTTTTTTTATGTTTTTTTTCTATATTTTAAACGGAAGGAGGAGATTTCACTTGAACAACAATTTTACAGAAAATTTTGGTGTACCTCTTGGGCTATCACTCTTATAAGGAAGTCACTTGACTTGCTCTTATGCCTACTCACTTAGTTTTCTTACTTTCTTTCTTTTTTATGTTGTATGGAGACATTTTAATTTTGATGTTTTAATTTTAAAAAACCTCTTGAATCTTAAAATCTTAAATTGTGAAATTTCACGAGCAACAATTTTCTTTTTCTGAAATTTTTCTAAGACTTGGATTTGGGTGATAACTAGTTTTTAATGGGGGTTGTAAAAATGAACTTGGATAGTTGTGACGTACCTTGCGTCTTCTCATCTTCTTTGAACTTCATTTGTGCGGAATTATCACCTTCAGCTTGTAGTGGAAACTTTAACACCCATTTGGATCGAACCCGCTCTGATACCATGTTAAAAATTGAAATATTCTGCAGCTCTGATACCATGTTGAAAATTTCTATTTTTATGAGAATTTGGGACACTTGAGTAATATTTGCGGAGGTATACGAGCATAGTGGTGTTGCCTAAGTATAGAGGCTCTAGAGCTCTAGTAGTGAAGGTGGAAGCAAGAACTTAGTTTATAAAATTTGTATTCTATTGATTGAATTGGTTCTTGCTTCTTCTTTTTTTTTTGATGTAAATTGGTTCTTGCTTGCTTACAGAGATGAAATGGAGTTGCATATTTATAGGCTTACACTAGTCTTCTAGCCACTAACATTCTTTCTCTCTAGAAGACTCTAGCCACTAATATTTTTTCTTCTAGAAGACTCTAGCTACTAACATTTTTTTCACATGTTTTACATTATATTTGACTAACCTCATATTCTTGTTCTCTAGAATATCTAGAGAAATTCTTTCTTAATTTACCATTACAAATTACATGTTCCAACACCTCTTAATTTGTAATGACAATTGAACTCTTAATTTGTAATGGTCTTTGATAGTGATCTTCTTGACCTTCAATTGCCATTAGCCTCTTGTCTTTAGTGTTGGCGAATCCTTTTGTTCTGCGCTCTCGTCTTCTAACAGTGTCTCATATCTTGTTTTTAGAATTTCTTTAGAGTGAAAGCGGTGGATACTTGTCCAACATCAAGGCTCCATCTTGTGCAGCGTTTTCTCATCTCTTTCCGCCGGACTAAACTTGACCGTCTTGAATTCGGAGGCTTTGCCTTCTGATGATATTCCTCGCATTTCACGAAACTTAACCTTTGTAGGTTGAGATGTTCAGCCACTCAACTTTGTAGGTATAATAATTTTACAAGATGACTCTCTTTTTTTGCCATCATTGTTGGGAAGGCATTCTTTGATGCTCACTTCCCTCAAAAATTTTCTTTAGAAAATGCACTCTTTAAGCATCTTCTGCGAGGATGAAATTTTATTTTATTTTATGTTTTCTTTTCTATATTTTAAACGGAAGGAGGAGATTTCACTTGAACAACAATTTCTGAGAAAATTTTGGTGTACCTCTTGAGCTATCACTCTTATAAAAGTCACTTGACTTGCTCTTATACCTACTCACTTAGTTTTCTTACTTTCTTTCTTTTTTATGTTGTATGGAGACATTTTCATTTTGATGTTTTAATTTTAAAAAACCTCTTGAATCTTAAAATCTTAAATTGTGAAATTTCACGAGCAACAATTTTCTTTTTCTGAAATTTTTCTTAGACTTGGATTTGGGTGATAACTAGCTTTTAGTGGGGGTTGTAAAAATGAACTTGGATAGTTGTGACGTAACTTGCGTCTTCTCATCTTCTTTGAACTTCATTTGTGCGGAATTATCACCTTCAGCTTGTAGTGGAAACTTTAACACCCATTTGGATCAAGCGCTCGATACCATGTTAAAAATTGAAATATTCTGCAACTCGATACCATGTTGAAAATTTATATTTTTATGAGGAAGGACACTTGAGTAATATTTTGCGGGTATCGAGCATAGTGGTGTTGCTCGTATGGAAGCTCTAGAGGCTCTAGTAGTGAAGGTGGAAGCAAGAACTTAGTTTATGAAATTTGTATTCTATTGATTGAATTGGTTCTTGCTTCTTCTTTTTTTTTTGATGTAAATTGGTTCTTGCTTGCTTACAGATGAAATGGAGTTGCCTATTTATAGGCTTACACTAATCTTCTATCCACTAACATTCTTTCTCTCTGAAAACTCTAGCCACTAACATTTCTTTCTTCTAGAAGACTCTAGCTACTAACATTTTTACACATGTTTTTATATTTGACTAACCTCACATATTCTTGTTCTCTAGAATATCCGGAGAATTCTTTTCTTAATTTACCATTACAAATTACATGTTCCAACAGATAAAATCAATGAATGAGAAAAACCAGGAAAAGAAAAGGAAAACGATTGGAGAAGCAAGATATACTACTTACCATTTAGAGGAGATATCATTATGCTAGTTTGTATCATCTTCTTGTTACACTTTGGTTCATGCACATCCGAAGCCATGATCCGAAGGTCGATGTGTTTTGAGGCGGCGGCGTGAAACAAGGAAGACTGAAGAGAGGCAGTAAAAGTGATGAAATGAAACCCTAGGCTAACACGTTTAAATAGTAATTGTAAATAAACACAACTGGAACCGTTTTGTTACATCTTGGTTCCGTCACTGAACTTACTATTTCCAAATGTGGAGCAGATCTTGCACAACATGTAGATTTTGGATAACAACAACAAAATAAAAATAAAAAAGAAGTATAACAAACTCAAATATTTTGATTTTGCTCACACAGTAATTTTTTGGATTAAGAGATAAATTTTGTGCCGCTTGTAATATGTTTAAAAAACAATGATTATGGCTTAACAAGCAGCGAATTATAGGTCGAATCAGAATGAACAAATATAAGCAATGAATGATCCATACTACCCAATCAGGCAAAAATGAAGTCGAAGAAACTGAAAGACGACATGCTTAAGCAAGCAAGTCGTTTAAGTTCACCAGAAATATCTAGTCAGTTAAATTTGCTAATACAATAGTTATGCAATTTTCGGATCCAAACAAATTCATACAAATTCTTGGCTGTCTCAACCATCAAAGGGTTGATTCATTTTGAAAATAAGCAGCATAATTGCAAATAGCAATTGAAAATATCGACTGTTTTTGCTTGCAATACGATGACCAATTTCCTTTATTGTACTTGTGAATATGAAAGTTTGTATATTTTGACGACATGGATACTTAGGTGGATAGAGCGATTTTGTCTGGCCAATTGGAGTCGTGCATGCTGGATTTGTTGGATGTCCAAAGACTCCAAATAAAACAACTCCAGTAATTCTGATTCTCATAAATTTCCCATTCATTTCTTCATTCAAAATTTTACAAGATATTTAGAGCACTAAATGGATATAATTTCCCAGTTCCATCAAATCAATTCTTATCATCAATAGAAGCTGAATCCAATTCAGTGAAAACCATTATATGATATCATACACCAGTCACATATTTTCCATTCCCTTATTATTATTCAAATGTCATTAATCTTGAGAGGATCCCTGATTAATGAGAAGTAGCTTATTAGGAGAAAATTGGAGGGTAGGGCTAGATGGATTTGCGAAAGAGCCTCATGTGCCAGCAGAACTTGAACCTCGGGGTTCGGTTGTGAAGGAATTATGAAACTTGTCTAATGAAAAGGTGCCTTCCAACCAAAATATATTCCTTCTCTCTAATTATGAATTCCATGGTTTAGATTTGAAGATTCTTCATCGAGTATATACAATGAGCTAAAACTCAAACCAAACCTTGAAAATCATCTTCATTGGTGGTACCAATTAACCACCTAGATCATATGGATTGGAACCGATTCACACTACATGCATCCATACATTCAATTCTAACATACATTAATTCACCTAACACCAAATTTGTTTAAACCAATATGTAATTCATCTTCTAATAATTTCATTATTTTCTAGAAAAAAATATTGTTATAACCAATGGGCTCTTCCAAGCACAATCAATCAAGAATTGAAATAGAAATGAAATCAAAAAGTAAAAGAGAACACACACAACATAAGAATTTATAGTGGTTGATCAAGATGATATACCCACTTTGGAAGGCAACGATAATGATTTCACTGATTCAAACAACAAATTACAAGAGTATGATTCACTCCTTACACTCTCTCTTAGTTTCTTATGTTTCTCTTCTTCTCGGATGCCTTTCAAATGGAAACTAGGAAAGGCCTTATATAGGAGAAACATGACTAATTATGTCGACATATAGCACAAGAAGAGGACATAATGAGTGCTCCACTATGGTTAGCATCATGGGAGTTCCACCTAGATAGTGATTGATATCTACACATACACCACATTGAGAGTGATCATCTACACATACACCATATTAGAGTGATCATCTACACATCACCATATTGAGGAGAGGTCCACTTAGTGGTAGTCATGATGCTACTTTAATCATTCAAGGCCTTATATCTACTATAAATATAATTAAGAAAACCAAAAAATAAAAGAAACTTGATTAACGTGACCAAAAAATTTGATCCAACACCTGTTGGCACCAAGCAAGTCAAGCAATGCTTGAACTTGATACATAGGAGGCAAGCTCCATCAACATGTCCCGCAGGTTTATCATTTTGTGAAACCTTTAGCATCGCTATCGACCTTCCTCAACTGCATCCTTGATAAAATGATACACGACATTCATGTTAGCTTCGTTCTCTCATGATACATCTGGTTCTTGGTCAAGTGAATGGCACTTTGGTATCCACGAACAAGTTGCATTCTCTTGATTGAAACCAAACCCATCAACCATATACCTTCCTTCACTGCTTCCCGGCTGCCATGTACTCTGCCTCAGTTGTATACAATGCAAGTTTGTACTTTCAAAACTTGACCTCCAACTGATAGTACTACCCACAATGTAAAAGTATAACTTGTCGTGACCTTCTTCTATCAAGATCACCTGCATAATTAGAATCAACATAACCCACAACGTTAAGTCGAATCACCATAAGTGTTTATCAAACACTAAACCAACATCTTCACTTCCCCTTAGATGCTTCAAGTCCACTTCAGCTTATTGAGCCTTCGGGACTTCCCATGTCTACTTACCACGCTCATAACTTGTCGATATAGGCCTTGTACAAACCATAGCATACATGATTCACCAAGCTGGCTTGCGTATGGAACTCGAGACATATACTATGACTCATCTATTTAGTTTGAGGTGATTGCTTTCTAAGTTTAAAAATGAGCACCAAAGGAGTACTTATTCGTTTTGCATCTTTCATACAAAAAGCGGCGCCAACACATTCTCGATGTAAGCCTTAGGACAAATGCAACTTGCCTTATTCGGTTTCTATGAATCTCCATACCCAATATCTTATTTGATGTGCCCAAATCCTTCATCTCAAACTCACTACTCATTTTGCACCTTCATCTACCGTATCTATGACATTTCTTTGCAAGCAATCAACATATCATCAACATACAAAATAAATACAAATGAACCATCTTGGAGTTTCATGATATTTACAACTATCATACTTACTCTGTCATAGCCATTTGCCACCATAAGCGTATCAAAACATTTATGCCACGCCTTGGAATTACTTCAAACACGTCAAAGATTTCTTCAACAAACATACATGGTCTTCTTTGGCGGAACTTCAAACCCTTTTAGTTTGTTGCATATAAATATCTTTCTTCCAAATCACCATGAAGGAAAGCCGTCTTAACATGTAGTTGTTCAATTCTAGATCTTTCAAATCAACTATAATAAGCAATGTTCTAATAGAACTATGTTTAACAACTTGAGAGAATACCTCATTGTAGTCAATGCCTTCTCTTTCGTAAACCCCTTTACCCGCAAGACTTGCTTATACCTTGTTCCTTCACCATAAAAGTACCTTGTTTCTTCTTGAAGACCCATTTGCTTCCAACAATCTTCTACCTTTTGGTCTTCCATATCTCCCAAGTGCCATTCTTGTCGGACTCAATTTCTTCAATTAGAGATGCTCCCCATTCTGCTGATTATTCACCAGATTGCTTCTTCATAGGTTATTGGATCATCTATCTATGCTCTCACCTATTGAAAATTCATATACAGCAAATCAGCATGACCATTATCTACGGGGTGGTCTAACTTGCATCATCTCTCTGTCTCTTACAAGATTATGTTGATGACCTTGTGCTTCTTCTTCCAGGAAGGTTCTTGCACAATATATTGATCATCATCATCATCAGAAACAACAGTCTCATTTCTTCCTTGAACTTGCACCTCAGGTTCAACTTGTCACCAAGCTCCACCTTATCACTTTCCCTCTTCATCTTTTTCATCAAGTTATTCATTCTTTGGCTTCAACATCGATTGCTCATCAGATTTCACAACTCTACTGATAAGAAACTTGTTTGATCTTTCTGCAGGAGGACACCATAACATGAGCCCTTTACACCCTTTGCATACCAAAGAATATACACTTATTTGCTCTAGGTTCTAGCTTCCTCATTCACATGAGCATAGGCTGGACATCCAAAATATTCAATTCTTCATAGTTAGCATGTGAATTTGTCAAACTTCATTTGGAATCTTGCACTCAATGGAAGTCGATGGAGAATCTGTTCACTAAATAAGCTAATGTGTTTGCTGATTTTCCCAAAACTGCTTTGGTAAGGCGTTGGAGAGCATGCTGCCGTGCCTTCTCCATTATGGTTATGTTGTCCTTTCTGATACCATTTCTTTGTGGTGTTTTTCTGACTGTGCGGTGTCTCACAATCCCTTGCTCTTATAAGAACTCATTGAACTCTTCCCCCAAAATTTCCAAACCATTCTTGTCCTCAGCTTGATTTGTCTTTCATTTGCCTCTCAACCATAGTCTTCCATTGCTTGAACTTGAAAAAAGTTTTATCTTTGTGTATAAGTATGAATACATACTCCTTGAGAAATCATCAATGAACGTCAACACATATCTACCACCACCATGAATCGACCCGAAGGACCCCAAAGATGGAATGAATATAATCCAGAATACCCTTGGTGTTATGAATAGATGTACTAAACTTGACTCTACACTTTTCCAGACACGATGTTCAAAAAAATCAAGCTTGCATGTTTTATGACCCAAAGCAATCCTGATTGCTCAAACAACTCCAATCCTCTCGCTCATATGCCCTAGCCCATATTCCACAACTTGGTAGTATCATATCGAACTTGGAGAAAATGGCTACATCCGTGCGATAGTACCTTCTTCGTATAAAGACCATTAATTCTCTCGCCCTTAATAATTGTAAGACTTCACTCTTGAGATACGAATACTCCACCTTCACCTTGATTGCAGCCATTTGAATCAAGCGTACCCAAGAAATCAGATTTCTTCTGATCCGGAACATCCCTAACCTTAGTTGAAGTCCTACTTCATCTAGTCATACATCTTAATTTGAATTGTACCTACACACACCACTTTACAAGTGACATTGTTTCCCATAAAAATTCACCACCTTCTCTAGCTTGATAAGTAGTTAACCACTCTTTATGAGGACACATGTAGAAAAGTACACCCCGAATCAAGAAATCACTCATTCTCAGAAGCTTTAAGTGTCAGGCTGTAAGAACAGTTCCATTATCCACTTTCTTCTTCAACATTTGTTGTGGTGCCTTGGTTTGAATTCTTCTCAAGATTCTTCAATTTTGGACAATCCCTTCTTGAAATGCCCCTTTTCCTTACAATGAAAGCAATAGAATTTACCGGATTTTGATTTAGACCTTGACTTTGATCTAAATCCTATCAAATCCGCCCTTTTGGTTTTCCTCTTCCTCTAACAAACAGCCCATCTCCCGAATTATCTTTACCATCAATACCCGTCTTCTTTGTCCTTAGAGTTCAAAGCCGATTTAACGTCTTCCATGGGTGTGGTTTTTCCATACATTACGGTATCAACAAAATTATCATAAGATGGTGGTAAGGAACAAGCAAACCAAAGCTTGGTCTTCATCTTTAATTTTGACCTCAATATTTTCCAAATCCAAGAGAATTTTATTATAATCATCAATATGATCTATAATAGACATTCCTTCATGCATTCTAAGAGTATGTAATTTCTTCTTAAGATATAAATGATTAGTTACGGATTTAGTCATATACACATGTTCTCCAGCTTCTTCCATAGCCCGTCCGGTATCGTTTCCGTCGCAACTTCTCTCAAGACCTCGTTGCTCAAACACAATAAAATTAATCCATGTGCTTTCTCCAAGAGCTCATCCTTTTTCTCATCCTTCAATGTTTTTCAAGAGGGCGTTTTCCCTTTTTCAGTTTTCACCAAACCTTGTTGCACTAAAACAGCCCTCATCTTTGGCTTCCATAAATTGAAATCATTCCTTCCATCAAATTTCCCAATAGCATACTTTGCCGCCATCGTAGATCGTTTTTACCCGGAGCTCTGATACTAATTTGTTATAACCAATGGCTCTTCCAAGCACAATCAATCAAGAATTGAAATAGAAATGAAATCAAAAGTAAAGAAGTACACACAACACAATTATTTATAGTGGTTCGATCAAGATGATCTACATCCACTTTGGAAGACGATGATAATGATTTCACTATGATTCAAACAAGATTCAAAGTATGGTTCCTCCTTACACTCTCTTAGTTGCTTATGTTTCTCTTATTCTCTGATGCCTTTCAAATGGAAACTAAGCAAGGCCTTATATAGGAGCAACATGAATAATTATGTCGACATATAGCACAAGAAGAGGACATAATGAGTGCTCCACTATGGTTGGCATCATGGGAGTTCCACCTAGCTAGTGATTGATATCTACACATACACCATTAGAGTGATCATCTACATACACCATAATGAGAGTGATCATCCACATACCATATTGAGAGAGGTCCACTTAGTGGTAGTCATGATTATACTTTAATCATTCAATGCATATACACTACAAATATAATTAAAACCAAAAAATAAAAGCTTGATTAACGTGACCAAAAATTTGATCCAAATTAGAGATGAAAACTTGAAAGATTATCCCTTGCTATGTTTTAAATCTGAGAGGATATATCATTGCGGCATATTTCATGGAATTTTGGCAGTTTGAACTTAAGAAATACGTTAGCCTGTCTCCGACCATGAATAGAATTTTAACAGTAAAATTACTCCAGTGTTCCACAATCTAAAAGTTGTTGGAATTTACGGAGATATCGAGAATGGTTGTAATTGCTCATTAGAGATCCTGAAAACAAGACTAGCAACACTTCCAAACTCTCAAAACTCCTAAATCTTACTAATCACTTCTTACTTCTGTTACAAATACAAATAATACTACATGCTATTTATAAACTTACAAGACAAACTATTATTCTCTAGTTGTGTCTAGAATTTTCTAATTAATTTGACTACGTACTTTCTCTAGAATACTCTGTCACCTAATTTTTTTTTCAACAAATTTGTTGACTTGTATCTCTAGAATAATCTAGTTAGTGTTTAGACTAGGACATCTTTTTGACGCCTACTGATTCTAGAGAATTCATTGTCTAGAATTTTTCTTTTTTTAATAACTAATTCACACGCCACAATACTTGTTACAACCGACTTGTACTTGTTGACTAACTCAAGATTATAAATTACAATTTCCAATATCCTCTAATTTGTAATCTCCATTTCGTAGTTTTAGTCTTCACCCAATCATTCATCCTTTGCTTTTCATGCTCGTGGTGTAATTTCTCTTTATCAGGTCCAATATTTCTTCGCGGCGACATCGCATCATCCTCTCGTAGTGTCTCCTTAACTCTCATGTTCATCCTCTTTTCTTCCGGCTTGCATATCTTTTACTGCTAGCCTCTAAGAGGTGCGTTCTTGTCTCAAACCTTCCACTCAAACGGCCTTTACGCGGCCTTTTCTTAGCCTTCACTCGGATACTTGCCATGAGTGAAGGGGTAGAATCTCGTGACAACTTATGGCTTTTCCCAATGCCATGTCCGAAAGTGCAGTCTTTTCCACATGCACTCCCTTCAATTTTTCTTTTCTCTTTTCAACTTTCATTTTTTTGGAGACGCTTTTGCATATCAAAACTATTTAACTTAAACTTCACGAGCAACATCTTTTCTTTCTCATTTTTTTTCTTTCTCAAAACTCTTTTTATCTAGACATGGGTGATAACTTTCATACGGGATCCAAAAACAAACAATGAAAACTCAACGCTTCAGCATGGTTGAGAATCCCCCCTTCACTATCGCGTTTGCTTTAAACTCTACAAACGTTTTTGATTCGCGCATCTTTATACTCCCCATGAATCGAACCACTCCGCTCTGATACCATGTTGGAATTTAGATATGAAACTTCTTGAATGTACGAGCATCGTTGTGTTGCTCCGTATAGATCTCCTAGAACTTGTAGTGAAGGTGGTGAAGCAAGACTTAGTAATTTCTTTGAATTCTCTTGTATTTTATTTATTTTTATGAAATATTTATACTCTTTTTCTTGACATTAAAGTCCCAAATGCCTTCTTCCATCGAACTCTACATCTTTGCTTATGACGACCTTGTGGTTGGTCGGATCGTATAATTTGTATCCCCAGGATCGAGCATCATAACCGGTGAATATACACTTTGCATACATCACGAGCATATGCGATTGTCGGAATTTTCCATCAGTTATGATTCTCACGATTACCATGTTGGAATTTGTATTTTTTATGAAGAGCTTTGAACACTCGAATGAATATTTACGGAGATATATACGAGCATAGTGGTGTTTCTCGTATAGAAGCTCTAGAACTCTGGTAGTAGAAGGTGATGAAGCAAGACTAAATTATTTCTTAAACTCTTTTTTTATTGATGTTTCTTTCTTTAGTTTGACAATGAACTAGACTTTTCCTATTTACTAATACTGCACTCTAGTTCTAACTTGAATCTTCTTTATCTCAACTATTTTGACACCAACTCTAGGTGACTCTAAATTTGTTATTCTATGGATATTTCTTTGATAGCCGACTCATTATATTCTCTAGCTTGATCTTTTTGACCAACTTGGTAACTTTCTAGATACACACTTTCTCACTTCTCTGGATTTTCTATTCTTAGATATTATTCTGATTCTTATTTTGACTTATATTTCTAGACTTTTTTGTTCACACTTAACAAACAAACTAGATTAAAAATTATGTTCCAACATCCCCCCATAATTTGTAATCGTCATAGATGTTGTAGTTTCGATTTTCACCCAGTTCTCCAGTCCATCTTTATCTTATGATGCTCGCTGTTACAGGTTCTTTATGTTTGACGTTTCTTCACTCCATTGTCTTGTTTTCTCGCAGTAGTCATCTCCATAGCTTTTGTATGTCTTCTTTAGCTTTAGCTCACTTGGTAATGGTGGATACTTTTCCACTTTTCTAGATTTTACGAATCTTGATTGTCGTGAATTCAAAAGCTCCATCTTTGCCGAATTCCTCCTTCTCCTTCACGGTTTACATCGTCTTCAATACTGAGAGGCTTTTGCTTCTATTGATATTTTCTCACCTTTCACGAAACTTGACCATACAATGAGGACCCGGAGGTTCCGCCCACACAACTACGAGTAGAATAATTTTACAAGATGGCTTTATTTTTGCCATCTATGTTATTTGAGGGAGGCATTTCTTTGATGCTGTCTTCCCTCAAAATTTTCTTTAAATGCACTCTTTTGTGCATCTCCTGAGGATGGAAACTTTCTTATTTTTCTAATTTAATGGAGGAGGTGAAACTTATACGTTTTTACTTTATTTGAGAAACAATCGACCTGCTCTTTAAATTCTTTTTCTTTTTTTTCTTTTTTTATGAGAAAAATAAACTTGATTTTGAGTAATCAAGATTAATCTAGAAGAAGAAAAATGATCAAGGACATATGAAAAATGCTAAAACATGAGTATTCTAGAGATTTATGTTTTGTCAGAAATTGGTAGAGTATAGGTAGGTGGAAAATTTGTAGAGATGTCTAGAGTCTTCCTAGGTTGGTAGAAGTTCTATATAAAAGGGGATGTTGTGGTACCATTTCAGTGTAAGTGAGTGAATACAGAAGTGAGGTATGGGTGAGAAAGAAATATAAAGTGAGTTTATGAAAAGTATGTAATACACGACCAAGTTGTTGTGTGCAATAAATTTTAATTTCTAATAAAGAGTTGTGAGCCCATTTCAAATCCTTTCAATACCCATGTAGCCATTAACTCCAAAATCATTTCCAACAAAGTGGTATCAAATCCATAGATCCCTAATTATTTCCTGAGATGTTTCTCTATCAAGTTCTAAACTCACAAAGATAATTATGAAAATTGGAATTCAAATGAGGCGCTACTAGGCTCACAAGATGCTTGGGAGATTGTAAGAAAGGTTATATTGAACCGGAGAATGAAGCGGCACTACTGCAAAATGAAAATGATATCTATGCTATGCTCGAACAAGAGATAAAAGATCTTTATACCTTATTTATCAAGGGATGGATGAATCCTCATTTGAAAAATATCAGAGAGTGCTAATACAAAACTAAGCGTGGGAAGATTTTGCAAAATTCCTTCGAGGAGTTGATAAAGTGAAGAAGGTGCGGTTGCAAACTCTACGAGGTGAGTTTGAATCTCTCTCCATGAAGAGTCAGGAGATTAATATCGAGATTATTTTCAAGAGTTTTTTAGTTATGCGTTAATCAAATAAGAAGAAATGGTGAAGTCATAAGTGATAGTCGTGTGATTGAGAAAATATTATGGTCACTCATTCCAAAATTTGATTATATCGTAGAGTCGTATTGAGGTCCAAACATCGAATCCATGACCATAGATGAGCTCATGGGATCGCTACAAGCCCATGAAGAAAGAATGAGAAATATAAGCAAAGAGGGAGCGGTAGAACAAGTTCTACAAGCAAATCTCACTTTGAAAGACAAAGGTGAGATCTCTAGTAATAATGCTAGATAAGGAGGACGCGGATACGACGATGGAAGAGGAAGAGAAAGAATCAAGATGAAAAACGATGATCAGAGGGGCCAGTGGTAAATCTCCATAAGAGGTTGTGGTAGAGGAGATAATTCATGGAGCAACAATAATAGACCAAGGTATAACAAATCTCAAGTTGAATGCTATAATTGTCACAAGCGTGGTCATTATATAGAAGGATTATTGGTTTTCTTAGATTAGCGTCGAAGAAAAAGCTAATTATGTTAGTAAAAATCATAGAAGACCAGACCTTGTTTAGTGGCACGCAAAGAAGATGACTATGATGAAAATTGTACATTACGTTCTTAATCCCGAAGAGCAGCAACCACGTATCTCTTGAGCGAAGAAGATCATGGAGCTTGATGAATGGAGTTTCCAAGCAACGTGATATTGCAGAATGGAGAAAAAAACCCTAGTGAGTGGTCTTGAAATTTTTGATTAAGTTAAAAAATGGAAATCATGAGTTTGTTCCGATATTTATTATCGTAACGAAAATGAATATTCTAAGTTTGGGACAACTCTTAGAAAAATTTTATAAGATGAATATGGAGACATTGGTCTTTTATAAAGATAGGAAAAGAAAAGTTGATTGCCAAAATGCAAAACATTGACCGAGAATAGGATGTTTTATATGAACATTCAAGCGACATCGCGAGATGTCTACGACCGCTGTATGAAAAGACTTCGTCATGGCTCTAATCTTAGGTATGGACATCTCAATTTTGGAGGATTAAAGTTATTTTACAAACAAAAGATGGTTGGAGGTTTGCCAAGAATAAAGACCTCCGGATCCGTTGTGTGAAGGATGTTTACTTAGAAACATTTAGGAAAAGAGATTTTCACAAAGAAACATTCTCAAGAGCCCAAAACCGTAGTTGGAACACACAGTATGTTTGTGGACCAATAAAGACAAGCTCGTATGGAAGAAATAATTATTTCCTTATATTTGTCGATGACTTTAGTCGAAAAACATGGGTTTATTTCTTGAAACAAAAATTGGAGGTTTTCTCCAAGTTCAAGAAATTTAAATCCCTTGTGAAGAGAGAGAGCGTCTTTGAAATTGTGGCCATGAGATCAGACAGAGGAGGTGAATTTACTTCGAAGGAGTTCGAGGCATACTGTGAAGACAATGGAATCCGTCGGCCTCTTACGGTTCCATACACACCTCAACAAAATGGAGTTGTCGAAAGGAAAAATAGGACAATTATCAACATGGCCCGGAGTATGTTGAAGACCAAGAAATTTCCCAGGGAGTTTTTGGCGGAAGCATTTGATTGTGCGGTTTATTTGATAAATCGGTGTCCCACGAAGAATGTGAGGAACAGACTCCTGAAGTAGCGTGGAGTGGAGTTCAACCCGGCGTTGCGCATTTACGAATATTTGGAAGCATTGCATATGCTCGTGATAGAAGTGCAAAGTGTATATTCATCGGTTATGATGCTCGATCCAGGGGATACAAATTATACGATCCGACCAACCACAAGGTCGTCATAAGCAAAGATGTAGAGTTCTATGAAAAAGGCATTTGGGACTTTAATGTTCAAGAAAAAGAGTATAATTTTTTCCCGATCCTCGAAGAAGAGGAAGAACAACAAGTACAGCCAGAACCAGTTGTTCAAGATGTTTTACCACCTCAATCGCCTCAAAGATTTGAACCAATTGAACCATCATCTTCAGAAGGAAGCTTGAGCGAGAGACCTTTGCGAATGAAAAGTCTTAATGAGATATACGAGAATCCGGTGTCACTATTTTGTCACACTGCAAGTTTTGAACCAGCTAGAAAAGCTGCAAAAAATGTAAAAACAAGAAATGTGATAAGGAGCAACGTCACAAAGACAGGAGTCAAGAAGGTGTACGAAGGCAAGAAAAACACCGAAAAAGGAAGATAACGACAAAAAATGAGATGGGTAGCAAAAGGCTACAGTCAACGACTAGATCACACACACACTTACAGAAGCACTGATGTACAAGGATTTTGTGGACGTGAAAGTTCAACGTGGAACAATAACAAAATCAAGTTTAAGGGGGCGTGTTGGAAAAATAAACTTGATTTGGAATAATCAAGATTAATCTAGAAGAAGAAAAGTAGTCAAGGACATGTGAAAAAATGCTAAAACATGGAGTATTCTAGAGGTTGTATTTTGTCAAAATTGGTAAGGTATAGGTATGGGTGGAGAAATTTGTAGAGATGTCTGAGTCTTCCTGAAGTTGGTAGAAGTTCTCTAAAAGGGGATGTTGTGGTACCATTTGAGGTGTAAGTGAGTGAATACCTGAAGTGAGGTATAGGTGAGAAAGAAGGAAATATAAAGTGAGTTTGTAAGAAAGATGTGGTCTGTGTACGACCAAGTTGTTGTGTGCAATAAAATTTAGATTTTAATAAAGAGTTGTGAGCCCATTTCAAATCCTTTCAATACCCATTAGCCATTAACTTCAAATCATTTCCAACAAAAGTGATACTGACTTTCCTATCGGTTCTGGTTTCAGGAGATCTTGGGGAAATAGAATGCAGTGATCCCTGAAGAAAAGAAAAAAAGAATTGAAGTTCAAATGAGAAGAAATTTAAAATCTCAATTTTGGCGAATGCGAAAAAAAAAAAAACACGAAACGAAACGAAACACATTGAAAGAGAAATCATTGTGCGATCTAAAATGATGGAGTTTGCCTCCAAGCCCAAGGTATATGCAAAGATTCGTTCACGTCAAAACACATTGATTGTACTTGTGTTTCTTTCAGACCAGAAATTAAGCAGTAACAAGAAGATGTACAAAACTTGAAAAAACAAAGCAGTTTTACTAGAAATTCTTGAATATTCCCCTCATCTTTTTCCATCTGAATCTACCGCGTATCTTTTCATCTGTAGATCCTTATGTACTTTGGGAGATCTTGAATTAGAATGCAGTGAGCCCTGAAGAAGAACAAAGACAAAAAAAGCTCAAATAAGCTGTAACAACTAGAAGAAGATGAAGAAAATTTGAGAAAACAAACGAAAAAAAAATCACATATACTCTGAATTTGATCCAAAGAAAAAACAAGGAAAAAAAAAACAAAAAAAAAATGAAACAACTTACGTGTGATAGGAGAAATCATTGTGCGATTTCAGGTCATTGAGTCTCTTCCCTCCAAGTTATAAGCAGATATTTCCCCAAGAAATCAAGATTCACTTCAAAGCCCATTATAGTTGTGTTCCTCTGAAAATTTCAAGATCGGAGACTGGATCAGGGGAGAGAGACTCAGAAAGACAACAACAAGAGAAACAGAGGTTTAGAGATGCATATATACAGATAAGGCAGAGTAAGTAAACCTAAATCTCAAGGGTCTAGAACTTAAGATAGGTACATGTGAAAGCAAGCCAGGTTCATTACAAAATGCATACACCATTGTGTCTCTGGGATATCAATCCAAATGGTTGTTAGTGGGGCTTGATAATACAGTGCAGTAAAAACTAGTATATATGTGCTAGTAAAATTTGTTGTCTCGGAGGTGGCAAGAAGATTAGAAGGATTTGACACTGCATCATCCCGTACAACTCAAGGAGTAAGAAAGCCATTTGTTCCATTCCCTTACGATCCAAGTGTCATTGATCTTGCATAAACAACAGTTGCTATCTTTAGTTGAGAAAGACTGAAGTTACTATCTAATGTGTAAACCAAACACTTCAGTAGTGAATTGAAATGTTGTTCTGTGTTTCCTGGTATAGAGTGAAACTGTGAAAGTTTGTATGTATTAACCTAAACAATTAATAAAGCTTGATGCCAATCAAATCACATACCCTCAAATTCAAAATCATACATCAAATCATCAACTGTAATTGATAAATTTCATGGTTAGGTTTTGAAGATTTCCATGCTCAACAAATATATACAATGAGCAAATCCATTAGGAGAAAAAACCAAATCAATTGCCTAGATCAATTCTTGAAAGAAATGAACTTTTATGAAGTTATAAGTAAAGTAAAACTCATTTTTTCATTTTGAATGTAACTAAAGCTGTAAATGTAAGTTAATCTCATGATCTCATCTATGAAACTAAACTAAAGATTTTAATCATTCACTCCATGCCCACTAAGAGTAAATAGTTATGAAGATAAATTTCGAACACTAAAATTAGTCACATACGAGTGAGATTTATTCTAAGGAAATACACAATATTTGCAATCATTCTTTTTCGATCAACGTAATCCACCTTCACTAATTTACATATCTATAATTCCACTGATTTTGCTTCTAAAAAAATTTAGAATTTACAATGACTACTTCACTAAAATTTACTAATTCAATCTCTTCAGTAGTAGCTCCAGATTTTCCTCAGTATCAATGTTAACTTTCAGCGCGATCTGCATTTCTGAGATAGAGATTCCCTGTTTTTCACCATCTCATTGTTGTTTGATTTAAACATATCAGCATCCTCCATAATCCGCACCCACTGTTCCTATTAAAAAAGTATTTCAAAACCATAATTCCTGTCCAGATTGGGGACTATCAGGCAATTTGGAGGTAGGGTGGTGAGCAAGCATATTTACCTCCACTGTGCAAAAAGTGTTCCTTGGGACACACCACTGTTATATCTCCGAGAGATTCAAATCTGAGGGAGATACATCGGCCAAACCAGAATATCATCAGATTCAAAAGAAATTCAAGTGTAAAAAGTAAGATTTACTGCTTACATTTGAGAGGAGAAAAAAATCATGCTAAGTATCTTGTTGTTGTTGGTGGTGATTATGCACATCAAAAGCCATCAAGTTGTTGTGTGTTTCAAACGGCGTGAAAGAGGAAGAAAAGGAGGCAGTAAGAGTGAGAAGAGAGAATAATAAACCCTAGGCAACACGGATATGCTTAAATAGTAGGTGTAAGGGAAAGAAAGAGAAGTGAAGGTTTAGTTACACTTTGATGACACTGCTGGTTTTAACAATCATGGAGCAGATCTTGATGACACTGCTGGTTTTACATTCATGGAGCAGATCTTGTACATTTTGGATCTATAAAAATTATTTTGGTTTGACCGAATTGTGGATTTTGGATCATAGAGAACATTTGCTCTATTGGAGTAAAGTAGAGACCGGATCACAAGGCGCCTATGCAAATTTTGAGTCTCTTGCCAAATTTTGGTCACAATTCTTTGATAACAACAAAACATTGGGTCACTTTGTGGGTTTTTAGTCACAAGACATTGCATACCAAAATGAAACTTCACTTCGCACAAGCTCAAAGACAATCAATATCAAATACAGAATTTTCCAGTTACTCGGAATGCCATTTGCTGACAACTTGAAGAGACATTCATAACCACTGCCTAGTCATAAGTCAAACAGACATTCATTGGCTCATTATAAATCAACGGCTTAGGCAAATTTGCTTAAATTACAAGAGCTTAATCAATCAAGTAACACAGAATGTATTCTTCTAATAGATTCCTTTGTTTTCTAAACCAAAAATTAAGATTAAGAACACAAAAATAAAAATTTCATTTATGTGACTGGAAGAAAAATTACAATCAATAAGTTCAAACTAGAAAGCTTGCATTGCTACTTATCATTGGATGAAAATTCATTTGTGCCATATTTTATTCTACTTTAACAATTTGCACTTGAACAAGATATTTTCACTGCAGCAGATTTTCAAAAATTCTGAAAGTAAGATATAGAATTGAATCTGATTGTAAAAATTGCACGAAGATTTTCCATCACAAAAGGTATTGATTCCATAAAGATTCTGTTTTCTTCTGCATTTATTGCATAGTTCTTTTGTTCTGTAAATCTGCGTAATCTTCGAGGGATCATGAAATAGAATGCAGTGAGCCCTGAACATTAAAAAAAAAAAAAAATTAAGTTCAAATAAGCTGTAACAACTAGAAAAGAACTGGAAAATTTGAAATCAAACAAAAGAAAAACATATACTCTGAATTTTAACCAAATAGATTAAACTTACTTTGAGAGGAGAAATCATTGTGCAAATACGGCAGGGGCATAAAAAGGTTAGGAGACTTTGTTATATAAGGTTTTCGGCTAGAAACAAGTGAAATCCTAAGGGAAACAGTGTGAAGAGCTCTGGATGGCAAGTGGGGAACACGATATGAAGCCCAATGGGATAGACTTTTGTTGAGATTCTTGTAGACCGTAGGTAC